>JARFIW010001452.1:1200000-1800000 GCA_036346225.1 Platerodrilus igneus | reverse complement strand
TCATACAGGGTCAAAGGAAGGAAATTCGGACGTGGCGATAGATATGGGAAAGAAGATAAGAAACCGTATAGCAAACTACTTACAAAAGAACGAAAGAGTACTCATGGTTAGATTAGAATCTTAACCTATAAATTAAGTAATAATACAAGTATACATGTCCACGTCAAAGTACAGCGAGGAAGAGGTAGAAGCGATCTACAAAGATATCTAAGACATACTAAGATGCAATTTTAATACAGTAGTAGATGATGGTAGGGAAGGAGCGGTAGTAGGTTTATTTGGTTTAGGCACGAGAAACAAAAGGGAAGGTAGGTTAGTAGGATTTTGCAACAACAACAATTTAACCATCCCAAACTCATTATTTCAACATCATGCTAGAAGACGATACACCCGGAAGATGCCGCGAGATGTAAGAAGATATTAAATAAATTACATTCTTATTAATCAACGGATTAGGAATCAAGTAAAAGACTGTAGGAGCAACGCAGAATAAGATATATACACTGATTACAATATCGTAGTTATGAAAGCCGCGCCTAAATTTATAATTTGAAAAAAAAAGGAACAGAAAGAAGCACTGCGACTTTGAGAAACTAAAAGATAAAGCAATCCACGAAAAATTTGATAAAAAATCAAATCAAGTGGTGAAAGACATCGGGAATATTTCTGATAATAAGATAGAAGATGGAATATCATTAAATCCAGCTTAGACATGGCGGCCAGAGACCTTCTGGGATATACACAAAAGGAAAATAAGAAACTATGGATAGCAAAGTACATCCTGAATTTAATAGAAGAAAGACGAAACTACAAAGACGCACCAGACGAATCAGGAAAACAGAGATACAAAGCCATAAAATGAGAAATTATTCGCAAATGCAGGGAAGCTAAAAAGATGAATTGATGAAAAGTGCAAAGAGGTACAAAATAAGATGAAAATAGGAAAGACAGATTAGGGATACAAACAAATTAAAATGAATTTTAGGGATGTAAAACCGTATAGCAAAAAATATAAGTGGTGCTAAAGGAGACATCATTATAGAAAATGCAGAGAAAGTGGTTAGATAGCAAGAATATATGGGGAATTTATATGCAGGAGATGAACTAACAGCACTAGAAGAAGAATAGGATGACGTGGGATATCCTATACTTAGTAATGAGTTTGAATTAGCATTAAATGGTCTGAAAAATGGTAAGGCACCGCGTGCGGAAAAGGTGCAAGCAGCAACTCTAAAAGGCGCTGAAGAGGCAGTAATAGAACATCTCTTCCAACTTGTTAGCTATTTGTATGAGACAAGCAAGATACCTAAAGATTTCAAACGTAACATCATAGTCACTATACAAAAAAAGGGAGTTGCGGATAGATGTGACAGTTTTCGAACAAATAAGTTTGACAACACTCGTGTCAAAAATATGAACTAGAATTGTACAAAAACGGATGGAAAAGCGGGCTGAAGAGATACTAGGAGAAGATCAATTTGGGTTTAGGCTAAACAGAGAAGCACAGGAGGCTATTTTAGCTCTGAAAGTGGTAATGGAGAAGACAATAGAAAAAAGAGAAAGCCTGCACATAGGGTTTTTAGTTCTGGAAAAGCATTCAACCATGTAAAATGGAAAAAAATGTTCGAAATACTAAAAAGTTTGGAAATAGTTTTAATGGATAGACGGATAGTACATTGATTATACAAAGAGCAAACAGCGGTAATAGAATTAGAGCAAGAAAGTAGAGAAGTAAATATTACGAAAAGGGTGAGACAGAAATGTGCCATATCCCAGTTAATTTTCAGCTTGTACATTGAAGAGGTAATGAATACCGTCAAACGCAGGAAGATATTTGGAATTTTTATGCAGGGACAAAAAATTAACATGCCTAGATTTACCGATGATATAGCGGTATTAGCGTCTAGTAAGGAAGAGTTAGAGGCAGCTCTTAATGAAATGGAAACAGTTCTAATACAGAAATTCGGTATGAAAATTAAAAAAAAAAAAACTAAAGTACTAGTATGTAAAGCAGCGGAAAATAAATCAAAAACAACAATACGAATAGGAAACGAGAACTTACAAGAGGTTATGGATTTCTGCTACCTAGGAAAACAAATAACGCACGATAAGGAAAGTACAAACATATAAAACAAAGATTATCACAATGCCGTGCTGAGTTTAAGAAGAAAAAGCTACTACCATGTTCAAAGACAACGAGCATAGAAACAAGGAAAGGTTGCTGAAAGCATATGTGTGGAGCACAGCACTGTACGGTTGTGAAACTTGGACAGTAGGATAAGTGAACAGGAAAAAGTTAGAAACCTTTGAAATATGGTGCTACAGATGTATGATGAAGATATCATGGAAAGGCAAAGTTAAGAACCAAGAGTTTCTAGAAATTCTAGGGGAAGAAAGAAATATGTGAAAAACAATAAAAAAATAGGAGAGAAAGGATGATAGGTCTCATACCAAGATATGAGGGAATAGTACGGAATATATTGGAAGCAGAGAAACGAAAATAAGAGAGGTAGAGGTAAACCTAATTTAGACTACTGTGTACAGATAGTCAAAGATATAGGTTGTGAGAGTTTCAAGGAAAATGTGTACTCTATCTCAGAATAGACATCAATGGAGGTACGCGAGTTACGTTTCGGGCCTTGGTAGCGGTTTTTTTAAAAACTTCGTCCAAAAACTTCGTAACAAAATTTATTTATTAAACAGATATTAATGTGAAATTTTGACAAACTTGATTAAAATTAAACTAAGTCGGAAAAGACTTTATTATTTACTTTTCGGAGCACCTCAATATGTGTTAGTAAATAACGGAGTTCAGTTTCGTGATATTTTGTTCATGAATTTAATGCAAAAATATAAATTGATAATTATTGCAATGCATATTAACATCCATCAAGCAAATCCTGTCGAAACAGTAAGTATAGTATTAACGTTAGCTTTCTATTTCCGACAACACTTTGTCGCTGTACCCAATCTTCCACTTCCAAAACAATTTGTATTTCCAATTTCTTATATCCCTGCCTACTATTAATTTCACCGGCTCTTTTCCCAGTCAATTTAGCGGTGAACTCTGAATTCGGAGTTCTACCTAGGGTCACGATAACAGTTCAACCCACGGACAAATATTAGATGTTTTAGAAACTGTTTTATTACCTATAAAATTAAAAGAAAAATTAGAGGTTTTAGTTATACCCGATGTTCAACATTCAGTAGTACTAAGCATCGATCGTTGGAAAGATGTGGGAATTGTTCCTGACATATTTAAAGGAGAATTACTTTTTCAAAACTAGATAGTATAGAACAAAAGGAATATGCTCTCAAATCAACTTCAGATTTAACAAATGAAGATCACAAGATGCCCTACCACTTATGAAATAATAATGAGGGTCTTCGTGATGGTACACAGATTTTCGTCAAAACCAATAAACAAAATTAGTTTGGGACGATTAGTTTCGCAGCAGAGTATTTTGGAATTTCAGGCCCAAAAACGGAGAAGATTTCTTGATTAAATGGGAGTTAGTTCCTGTAAGGTAACATTGTTAAAAGGCCTAACTGTGAAACTGAAACCGTAAGTGAATATAAGGTTAATTGTGTTAAGAATGAACTTCTATTGAATTTTATCAATTTTTGTTTAATATATGTACTTTGTTGTGGTGATAAAAATAGGCTACTAAACCAACTAATTAACATTTTGTGGTTTCTTTTCCTATTTGTTAATGTTTACATAAGGTTTTGTAGAATAGATTTAAGCCAAGTGAGTGGAGAATAGTTTTACGCCTCTCCATTCCACCAAACAAATCGACAATCCCCTGATATACAGCGGAATTCTTTGTACCTGAAGCGTCATTGGCGCCCTTGAACTTGGCGAATTAAAAACCTAACAGTGTAGGTGGTAGTAATAACGCAGCTTGACACCTCACCTAGGTGAAAGTGCAGTCATTATGCAAATTTGTTTAATTTTCTACCATTTAGAACTATAAGAACCCACTGTTAACTCAAGTTGGTTGCCTAATATATGTTATTGCAATATTCAATTTACTTTTAATTTCAAAGATATAAATGCACGTTGTTTTGGAGAGATAACTCAAGCAGCACGATAAAGACAAGTGTCAGTAGACCATTTTCAGGCAACCCAGGCCCTCATTTCCACCAGCTTCCCTCATTTCCACACACATCTGGACCAAAAAGTTTTCTTCGACTAACCATTTTTCATCTTTCGAGATAAATATCTTAAATTTTTCATCTTTCGAGATAAATGAGCATCCTCATTTCCACACACGAGATAAACCTATTTTTAAGATTTTTTTACCGCTAACATCCTGGACCAAATAGTTTTCTTCGACTAACCAATGCATCTTTCGAGATAAACCTATCTTGTTTGGTATCAATTAATATTAGAATTTTCTCAGCTACCCGAATTTCTAGGAATTTTTCAGATAGCACCATCCCCAAGGGAGCTACCCCAATTTTAAGATTTTTTTATCAATGTCGATTTCTAATCACCTCTCCTTTTTAATATCTACAATCCTTTAACCAACATAAATAAATTAAGCACGCACAAATTTAATAATATATTTTATCCAATTTACAGTTTAATAAACTAATTACAATTTTTACAAAGTATTCCCTGTGTAGTTGAATCCAAGTAGTTTAACCTGTAACAAAGAAGAAATTAATAGGTTGTTTAAATAGACCTGTAACAAAATGAGATTAATGTAAAAAAGAGGAGACATGTTTTCAGTCAATAAGACATATTGTTGGAACGTATTGACTTTTTAAATAATATTAACAAAGCCGCTAGTTCGCATGATCTGAAATTTGTGTAAACAAGGATGAACTCCATTCAACGGTACATCAACTACTTATTTCCTATTTAGGAATATACGCCAGAAACTTGCATGCTTTTAATTAATTAAAAGCAGAAAGTTTTGTCCGGAAACGCTACTGTAAAATATATAGAGCAAATAAATTATTCCCTGAATGTGTTTTCAATTGTAATAACTGACTATACAATCACTTATGAATTTTAAATTACACTTTATTTAACTAAGTTACTTTAAACAAGAAATTACCGCATCCAAAAATTCCAATGCATGCTTAACAATAATGTAGAAATGGCAAGGTCAACTTTTGATGTACTGATCGTGTGGTTAATAATTAAGAAAGCGCATTTTGCTTGTATGAAATCTATGGAATTTCTCCTGTAATGAAAGAAGAATGCATTCGTAATTGAAAATGCGTGCTACAACTTTCGCTAGATACCAGCCATGTTTATTAGAAATTTTGTGTATGATATCATTAACTACCTAAATTTCAGAATTAACAAAATGTAATAAACCAGATTAAGTACTGTTCAATAATAATCAGAGTGAAAGTAAATGAATCTTATTACATATTGAAATCCTAAATTACCTTACGTGACGCGGTAGAAGCATTATAACGCAAATTCCGGAAACTTCCAATGTAGTATTAATTCATTTGTAACTCGTAATCCAGCAAATATTTTAAATTCTTAACGAACATGTGAAAGCTGTTTATAATTTCTTCTCTAAACAAATGCGGTTATTACAAATAGGAAAGTACGCTAAATGCGAGTCAATTAACAGTAATTAAATATTGCTTACTGGCCTACCTTAATTAGGTTGCTGTGCTATTAGGACTAGGGTATGCAGACTTTAACACCTCCATCTCGCACGCTTTACACGTATGTTGGTTGTTTCGTACAAGACCCTTTAACAACTGGCGGAGCTGAACGTTTACTGCTTAATGACATACCGTGCTGTTTTTCCTTGTGTCGCTGTGAGCTATTCTTGTAAAAGCGATACTGCAAGACCCAGACTTTAAGTACTTTACTGCCGACAAATGTATAAGCTTAACCGTGGACGATGTTACACCGCGACATTAAATGGCGGGCTTGAATATTTTTTTTTGGAAACAATCGAAGATTGCCGAAGACACTCGAAGAGTGCACAAACGCGGTCACTAAACCACAATTAATAATCGCCTTTATAGGTTTAACATTTCTACCATTACCCAATAACTGGTGCTACGTACATGGAAACTTTAATTTCTTATTGGAGAGAATCCTTATTCTCCCACGCACTGTTGCGTAGCTGGATGCCCACCCCTTTTGGGAATATATGCTCGTTATAGGTTGTAAGACCCTCGGTTTTACTTAACTACACTTTGTGAGATCCCTTTAATCTTTTAATCGCGTCCTTCTCGCGCACAATACAGTAGGACTTAGCCTTACTACCAACAAATTATAACACCAAGTCACCGTTAAACTCGTCTTTAAATTTCCCCACAACTTTTTGTTAACATGCGGTAAATTGTGTTTATTATTTGCGGGGTACACCACTTTAAACTTAAAAATAAAAACAGGATAGTTTAATACGTCTATTAATAATTTATGGTAATGTTAGCGATACAAATATGTAAAAACAAACTTTATCAAGAGAATATAATGTTTTAATAGAATACATACACGTATTGATAACATCTATAAACCGCTGTGGTAACCAGAGTCTGGCGAATCTGGGATAGCCAAATCTCTAAACATTTGCGCAAGCGATTGCCTTGCAGTTGCATCTTTGAAGTACTGAATGGGGAAACATTTAATAATTTCCAACACTGTCAAGTAATTTAAATTGCTGCAATCATTAGACAGAGAAATAATGGTACTGCTCTCTCCTCTAATAACGTTTGAACCCTTTCTTCCTCCGTCGTATTTCCACATACTTTTTATATCACCAACAAATTTTTCATAAAATTCTGGAAAGTTTCTACACCTTAACTCTACCATTTTATAACAGATCAATTCTCGCAAATTTAATAGCTTGATGCACTCGTACGCAGGTAGCACAATAACATTCCCATCTTTCGTAATCTCCATATTATATAAATTCTCTTTTCAAAATTGTTCAACAGCCATATACTTCTATTAAAGGCTGTGCTCAGCTGCAATTTGAAATTTTGATCCAATTGTATGTCAACAACATCGTTTCCAGTAGTCAAACCATTTAATCGGACTTGTTTTGAGTCTTGAGCAAATTGGCGAATTTGAAATTCCACTTGAAAAGTACACAATTTCTTCCAATCGAAGTAAGAGAATGTTATCGTAGAATCAGCACACATACCACTACAGCAAATCACTTGGATGACAGGTTGAAGACCACCATATAAATCAAAACCAACTTCTAATATATGGTGGTGATAATTTGAAGGAAATTCGCCTAACCTATAGGTTGACTTACCAACTAGTTGGTTGATATTTAATTGTGGTACTCGCACATCACTTGTAGCGTCAACACAAGAAAAATCCATCTTTAATTTATAATTTTAATCCAACTCGACGATACTTTGACGACTAATGCACTGGAACATGGCTCTCGCCTTTTATGCCGATGGTGGAGCGTGCGCAGCTCCTTATTATATTAGTTGGCGTTATATGCAAGTCTTGACTGGAAAAGTGACGCGTATAATTGCTTTATAGTGGGTTTTACCTGTATGTATTTAACCACCAACGCCATTTTTAGAATTATTAAACAAAATTACTCTTAGCAGTATTTTTAATATACCATCGTGTAAGATTTCAATTATTATTGTGTTTTTCCCCAGGTTCTCAAATCCCTCGGAATTTTTTTCAAATCGAATGACTCCTTACTGATTTGCAGATTAACCTTTTGCAAGCACCGTATATAATTCACCTTTAATCTATTTCTAAACCGTATCGCTCTGTCTTTTGAGATAAACCCCTGGTGTAACCTATAAAATTAGTATAGAATTTTCCTGGGGAATTGAAATTAATTATCACGTCTTTTAAAATTAGTTCCAACAAAGACCTGTATATATTGTATTAATATTCAAAAACCTATCAGCAAAACACCTTTGCATTTTTATTTAGATTTAGCTCGATAATAGAGTTAAACTTCAAAAATATTTATTAGTGGCTAGAATTGTAAAAATTTTCAATTAGTGAATCCACATACAAATGATTAAACCAAAAGGTATAATACATACATTAATTCTGCACGGTGACCTAGAAAGTGGTTCGATAATCTATTTTAAATGTAGTTCAACATAAGACGTAAATTCTAAATAAATTTGGTGAAATGTATGATCATTAGCCTTGCATTGTTTGTCGATGACGTCTGACTATTAATTTAATAAAAGCACTTTCCACAATTCTAGTTAATATACGGGAATACACATTCTATAATTTGATTTAAATTGGGTTAATGTAAGGACAAATTATACATATACTTTCTCTATGTACATAAATACGGGGGAAATGATGCCAGAAGTTCATTTTAAGTTTATTTTGTAAAGCGTAAAGTCGTTTATAGTGTAATTAATAGTAATACTGAATTTTCAGTCTTTGGTTTAAAATTTCGTGTGAGGACTATCGACAAAGAAGAGTAAGTCTTAGTTTGAATTTTGCAAACGTAAAAGAAATTAATATTTACATGTATAATTCAAAACTGTTAATCAACAATTTTTCTAGAATGAACATCTTAAGTATTGCGTGCCGTGTGTGCGAAAATGTTTTACTGGATGTGATGCCATAAAAACACAACGAAAGGCACATCGAGATGGTTTATTTCAGGAGGAACTAAAATTACAGCCAATGAGTGGGAACAAATTAAGGATTTGGAAAACCAATCGACCGCAACACATAAAGAACGTATAAACGCTGCAATTCAGTTAGAACGAACCAAGTTACTATTTGAAAAACCATACACCATAACAAAATCTTCTTCCAAAATCATAATTGTAGGCCTGAACCCGTTCGACGATTACAAAATAATTTTTAGATTTGTTGACACCATTTCGCAGAGCGTACTTGATGTATCCCTCAACGTATTTAGGAAGTTTATATCAAATCTTCCACACATTATACGCACTATGGAAGTTGGCATGCAAAATCAGATATGCAAATTTGACAACTTGCGTTTTTATTTAAATAAGAATTGTTTAGTGAAGATGATGACATTTGATGGGAATTATATGATATTTACCAAAGGAACTTTAGAGCACTTTTTAGGGGTATCTCAGATCGTTCTCAACCATGCTAATACTTTAAAAGAACTAACGGAAAAGGGTACTCCTAATATAGATCTGTTTCTATTAGATGTCGCAATGGAAAGATATAATAGGAATGATATTCTACAGAATCTCGCACATGATGTAATTAAAGGCAAATACAGTAATAGTGATATTGGAGTCATATTATACGAATTTATAAGAACCTACCCAAGATTGTTTGAAAACAGTATTTGTAAACAAGTTGAGTATATGGAAGAATACAACAGGTTTCCATTCCACGCATTTACGAGCGATGTTTAAATTTTAAGCCGAAGACTGAAAATTTTGTAACACTATTAATTACACTTTTGTTTTCTTATAAGTTTCTAAACTGTTGTATTTCAACTACAGATATTAATAGATGTCAATGAAATTATGTTATAGTTTTAAATAAAACGATTCCGATTAATAATTTTGTAAAACCTTTATAACACCCTTTTAATAAATAAATAATACACATCTTTGCTATAATTCTTTTCATAATTACTTAGATACCCATTTCAGTTACGTGAACATTTGAAAAATTAAACAATACCAATGTATGCTTTATATTTTAAAACATAAACAAGCTAATATATACAAAAATAATTTCTAAATTCACATCATTCATTTCTTATGATAACAGTTGTGGTGGTTAAATTTTTATTTTAAAACTTACAATTTAGTATATATCCCATTTGAATATCTGCCAACAGTTTTATAAACCCCATCTCCTCGATTATTTCCATAAAATCATCCAGATCCTCGGCAATGATAACACTGCAGTACAGTGCTGTATTGCTTCCTCGTATGACTGACACATAAGACATTTTTCTCCTTCTATCGAAAAGCGTTGCCCACATTCTGCTTTTTTTACTCGTAGAGCATTGCGAAATCTTCGAATAACCTCTCCAAAGTTTTATACATATTATTATATTGTCTCTTTAAACCGTACAATCAACAAATAATAACTTCTACGCGAACAGTCCTTTTATATGAGCTACTCCTATTCGGATATGTACCGATTGCACCCGATTTGTGTACACGTACGAAGCAACAGGTAGGGAATGTATTCTATGAATTACTCTATTACATTCCTTAACAAAATGCTAAGGACTTTAAAAATAATTATAACTCTTGTTAGACCTCTAGTCTCTAGATAAACGTTATTATTTTAGGTTGTGTCACTGTTTTCTAAATCAATTTCCTACATACTTTTTCCTAAACTATGCGTATCAATTGACGGTTATACTTTACTCCATAACCGACTTGTATATATTTTCGTATTCGTCTCTAGCTAACACGTCCGTATAATAAAGATGTACAGGCTCGTCGTCAACTGGTAACTTAATCTTTTTTAAAAGCCAGTCTTTGATTTCAACTTTAACGCTTGTTGTAGGTGTGGAAATTCTTTCCGCTATTCCTTGTGACTAGGAATCGGTAATTTTGCAAGGGATCAATCAATTGTTTGTGCACCTCATTGAATTTTTGTAGAGATGTAGCGTCCCCCTTTTTGTATGCCGCAAAGTTCTTTCGTACAGAATCCTGCATAAAATGAAGCTTACGTTTATTTACAATAAAATTGTTAGCGTTCGTCATCATCGGACTCAGGATGGGAACTAACTTTTTTTGAATAATGTTAAATATTTATATTCTCGTCGAAATTCTTCCTATATCGACCATTATCCAAATCAAAATCTTTCACAACAGTTACAAAATTATGTTTTGAGTCACCCCAACACTGTAAACACATTTCTTTAAATTTCGGATATGTCATGTCACCACTTATATGATCCGAAAAGATATGTCTGAGATTGGTTTCATCCTGTTTCCATAAGGCGATTACATTGGCGTTATCTCTGAGTCTATGTTTTAAGGCACTAGCGTAAGTTTGACATAGATAGAACGAATCTATTGCTTTATGTCGACCGAACGAGAAAAACTGACTGATTTTACTTTGCTCGTTTGCAGGTATATCATCAAAAACCATAATTGAATCTTCTTTGGTATCTCCGGGTTCGATCAAATCATCGTAATTTTCAAACTCATGGTACCCAATTTCGTCTTTTAATGGTGTAAAAACGTTTCTTAACAATTCGTATTTCGATTGATATAAACTCTTCGAAAATACATAGACATTTTGGAATCTAAGACCGTTCTCGTGCAAGATCAGAGATATTAAAGCGTTGGTCTTCCCACAACTCGATGGTCCCACGAATATAGCTCGTATGTTAGACGGGAACAAAGGACCATGTTTACCATCCTCTTTTGCATTAGCAATAGCAAAGTTATCATAATTCTGTATAGGTATTCTAACTTCTGGTATAACATCTCTGGGTGCATCGTTGGAATTATGTAATTTCTTCACGTTCTGCAACCTTTTAACATATCTGCATAACGTTGTTCTAGGTATATTATATTTTTTTACTAGCAGCGTAGAAACTCGAGCCATCCAGGATATCCTCTGCTGCTTTTGTAATAGATTGTTTGGAGCACCACTGATTGCTTGAATGCGACATCTTTCGAAAAATGTCTTACTATAACTAAGCTCAACCCAAAACTACTTCCTTATATACCAAATTTAATCTCCCTGCTCACATAACCACATGACCATATGACCACATGACCACATGACCATATGACCACATGGCCATATGACCACATGACCACATGACCATATGACCATATGACCACATGACCATATGACCTAATTGTTTTTAATGAGTTTTCTCATTAAAAACCCATTAGCACTAATTGCTTTTTAATGAGTTTATGAGTTTTCCATTAAAAACCAAGTGTGGACCTAGGTTAGATAAAAGGAAAAATTAATAGGTTAGGTCAGCGCCGCGGCTTAAAATTTAAACATCGCTCGTAAATGCGTGGAATGGAAACCTGTTGTATTCTTCCATATACTCAACTTGTTTACGAATACTGTTTTCAAACAATCTTGGGTAGGTTCTTATAAATTCGTATAATATGACTCCAATATCACTATTACTGTATTTGCCTTTAATTACATCATGTGCGAGATTCTGTAGAATATCATTCCTATTATATCTTTCCATTGCGACATCTAATAGAAACAGATCTATATTAGAGTACCCTTTCCGTTAGTTCTTTTAAAGTATTAGCATGGTTGAGAACGATCTGAGATACCCCTAAAAAGTGCTCTAAAGTTCCTTTGGTAAATATCATATAATTCCCATCAAATGTCATCATCTTCACTAAACAATTCTTATTTAAATAAAAACGCAAGTTGTCAAATTTGCATATCTGATTTTGCATGCCAACTTCCATAGTGCGTATAATGTGTGGAAGATTTGATATAAACTTCCTAAATACGTTGAGGGATACATCAAGTACGCTCTGCGAAATGGTGTCAACAAATCTAAAAATTATTTTGTAATCGTCGAACGGGTTCAGGCCTACAATTATGATTTTGGAAGAAGATTTTGTTATGGTGTATGGTTTTTCAAATAGTAACTTGGTTCGTTCTAACTGAATTGCAGCGTTTATACGTTCTTTATGTGTTGCGGTCGATTGGTTTTCCAAATCCTTAATTTGTTCCCACTCATTGGCTGTAATTTTTAGTTCCTCCTGGAAATAAACCATCTCGATGTGCCTTTCGTTGTGTTTTTTTATGGCATCACATCCAGTAAAAACATTTTCGCACACACTGCACGCAATACTTAAGATGTTCATTCTAGAAAAAATTGTTGATTAACAGTTTTGAATTATACATGTAAATATTAATTTCTTCTACGTTTGCAAAATTCAAACTAAGACTTACTCTTCTTTGTCGATAGTCCTCACACGAAATTTTAAACCAAAGACTGAAAATTCAGTATTACTATTAATTACACTATAAACGACTTTACGCTTTACAAAATAAACTTAAAATGAACTTCTGGCATCATTTCCCCCGTATTTATGTACATAGAGAAAGTATATGTATAATTTGTCCTTACATTAACCCAATTTAAATCAAATTATAGAATGTGTATTCCCGTATATTAACTAGAATTGTGGAAAGTGCTTTTATTAAATTAATAGTCAGACGTCATCGACAAACCAAATTTATTTAGAATTTACGTCTTATGTTGAACTACATTTAAAATAGATTATCGAACCACTTTCTAGGTCACCGTGCAGAATTAATGTATGTATTATACCTTTTGGTTTAATCATTTGTATGTGGATTCACTAATTGAAAATTTTAACAATTCTAGCCACTAATAAATATTTTTGAAGTTTAACTCTATTATCGAGCTAAATCTAAATAAAAATGCAAAGGTGTTTTGCTGATAGGTTTTTGAATATTAATACAATATATACAGGTCTTTGTTGGAACTAATTTTAAAAGACGTGATAATTAATTTCAATTCCCCAGGAAAATGCTATACTAATTTTATAGGTTACACCAGGGGTTTATCTCAAAAGACAGAGCGATACGGTTTAGAAATAGATTAAAGGTGAATTATATACGGTGCTTGCAAAGGTTAATCTGCAAATCAGTAAGGAGTCATTCGATTTGAAAAAATTCCGAGGATTTGAGAACCTGGGGAAAACACAATAATAATTGAAATCTTACACGATGGTATATTAAAAATACTGCTAAGAGTAATTTTGTTTAATAATTCTAAAAATGGCGTTGGTGGTTAAATACATACAGGTAAAACCCACTATAAAGCAATTATACGCGTCACTTTTCCAGTCAAGACTTGCATATAACGCCAACTAATATAATAAGGAGCTGCGCACGCTCGACCATCGGCATAAAAGGCGAGAGCCATGTTCCAGTGCATTAGTCGTCAAAGTATCGTCGAGTTGGATTAAAATTATAAATTAAAGATGGATTTTTCTTGTGTTGACGCTACAAGTGATGTGCGAGTACCACAATTAAATATCAACCAACTAGTTGGTAAGTCAACCTATAGGTTAGGCGAATTTCCTTCAAATTATCACCACCATATATTAGAAGTTGGTTTTGATTTATATGGTGGTCTTCAACCTGTCATCCAAGTGATTTGCTGTAGTGGTATGTGTGCTGATTCTACGATAACATTCTCTTACTTCGATTGGAAGAAATTGTGTACTTTTCAAGTGGAATTTCAAATTCGCCAATTTGCTCAAGACTCAAAACAAGTCCGATTAAATGGTTTGACTACTGGAAACGATGTTGTTGACATACAATTGGATCAAAATTTCAAATTGCAGCTGAGCACAGCCTTTAATAGAAGTATATGGCTGTTGAACAATTTTGAAAAGAGAATTTATATAATATGGAGATTACGAAAGATGGGAATGTTATTGTGCTACCTGCGTACGAGTGCATCAAGCTATTAAATTTGCGAGAATTGATCTGTTATAAAATGGTAGAGTTAAGGTGTAGAAACTTTCCAGAATTTTATGAAAAATTTGTTGGTGATATAAAAAAAGTATATGGAAATACGACGGAGGAAGAAAGGGTTCAAACGTTATTAGAGGGAGAGAGCAGTACCATTATTTCTCTGTCTAATGATTGCAGCAATTTAAATTACTTGACAGTGTTGGAAATTATTAAATGTTTCCCCATTCAGTACTTCAAAGATGCAACTGCAAGGCAATCGCTTGCGCAAATGTTTAGAGATTTGGCTATCCCAGATTCGCCAGACTCTGGTTACCACAGCGGTTTATAGATGTTATCAATACGTGTATGTATTCTATTAAAACATTATATTCTCTTGATAAAGTTTGTTTTTACATATTTGTATCGCTAACATTACCATAAATTATTAATAGACGTATTAAACTATCCTGTTTTTATTTTTAAGTTTAAAGTGGTGTACCCGCAAATAATAAACACAATTTACCGCATGTTAACAAAAGTTGTGGGGAAATTTAAAGACGAGTTTAACGGTGACTTGGTGTTATAATTTGTTGGTAGTAAGGCTAAGTCCTACTGTATTGTGCGCGAGAAGGACGCGATTAAAAAGATTAAAGGGATCTCACAAAGTGTAGTTAAGTAAAACCGAGGGTCTTACAACCTATAACGAGCATATATTCCCAAAAGGGTGGGCATCCAGCTACGCAACAGTGCGTGGGAGAATAAGGATTCTCCAATAAGAAATTAAAGTTTCCATGTACGTAGCACCAGTTATTGGGTAATGGTAGAAATGTTAAACCTATAAAGGCGATTATTAATTGTGGTTTAGTGACCGTGTTTGTGCACTCTTCGAGTGTCTTCGGCAATCTTCGATTGTTTCCAAAAAAAAAAATTCAAGCCCGCCATTTAATGTCGCGGTGTAACATCGTCCACGGTTAAGCTTATACATTTGTCGGCAGTAAAGTACTTAAAGTCTGGGTCTTGCAGTATCGCTTTTACAAGAATAGCTCACAGCGACACAAGGAAAAACAGCACGGTATGTCATTAAGCAGTAAACGTTCAGCTCCGCCAGTTGTTAAAGGGTCTTGTACGAAACAACCAACATACGTGTAAAGCGTGCGAGATGGAGGTGTTAAAGTCTGCATACCCTGGTCCTAATAGCACAGCAACCTAATTAAGGTAGGCCAGTAAGCAATATTTAATTACTGTTAATTGACTCGCATTTAGCGTACTTTCCTATTTGTAATAACCGCATTTGTTTAGAGAAGAAATTATAAACAGCTTTCACATGTTCGTTAAGAATTTAAAATATTTGCTGGATTACGAGTTACAAATGCATTAATACTACATTGGAAGTTTCCGGAATTTGCGTTATAATGCTTCTACCGCGTCACGTAAGGTAATTTAGGATTTCAATATGTAATAAGATTCATTTACTTTTACTCTGATTATTATTGAACAGTACTTAATCTGGTTTATTACATTTTGTTAATTCTGAAATTTAGGTAGTTAATGATGTCATACACAAAATTTCTAATAAACATGGCTGGTATCTAGCGAAAGTTGTAGCACGCATTTTCAATTACGAATGCATTCTTCTTTCATTACAGGAGAAATTCCATAGATTTCATACAAGCAAAATGCGCTTTCTTAATTATTAACCACACGATCAGTACATCAAAAGTTGACCTTGCCATTTCTACATTATTGTTAAGCATGCATTGGAATTTTTGGATGCGGTAATTTCTTGTTTAAAGTAACTTAGTTAAATAAAGTGTAATTTAAAATTCATAAGTGATTGTATAGTCAGTTATTACAATTGAAAACACATTCAGGGAATAATTTATTTGCTCTATATATTTTACAGTAGCGTTTCCGGACAAAACTTTCTGCTTTTAATTAATTAAAAGCATGCAAGTTTCTGGCGTATATTCCTAAATAGAAAATAAGTAGTTGATGTACCGTTGAATGGAGTTCATCCTTGTTTACACAAATTTCAGATAATGCGAACTAGCGGCTTTGTTAATATTATTTAAAAAATCAATACGTTCCAACAATATGTCTTATTGACTGAAAACATGTCTCCCCTTTTTTACATTAATCTCATTTTGTTACAGGTCTATTTAAACAACCTATTAATTTCTTTTTTGTTACAGGTTAAACTACTTGGATTCAACTACACAGGGAATACTTTGTAAAAATTGTAATTAGTTTATTAAACTGTAAATTGGATAAAATATATTATTAAATTTGTGCGTGCTTAATTTATTTATGTTGGTTAAAGGATTGTAGATATTAAAAAGGAGAGGTGATTAGAAATCGACATTGATAAAAAAATCTTAAAATTGGGGTAGCTCCCTTGGGGATGGTGCTATCTGAAAAATTCCTAGAAATTCGGGTAGCTGAGAAAATTCTAATATTAATTGATACCAAACAAGATAGGTTTATCTCGAAAGATGCATTGGTTAGTCGAAGAAAACTATTTGGTCCAGGATGTTAGCGGTAAAAAAATCTTAAAAATAGGTTTATCTCGTGTGTGGAAATGAGGATGCTCATTTATCTCGAAAGATGAAAAATTTAAGATATTTATCTCGAAAGATGAAAAATGGTTAGTCGAAGAAAACTTTTTGGTCCAGATGTGTGTGGAAATGAGGGAAGCTGGTGGAAATGAGGGCCTGGGTTGCCTGAAAATGGTCTACTAGTGTCGTTAATTACTATTCAGTGAATAAAGATGTGCCATTCTGCTATTGAATAAGACTTTTACATTTTTCCGAGAACGTGTTAGTTTCAGAGTGCAAGTGCAATATTTTTGCTGGTCCAGCAGACCACTGGCCAGTGACAGACAACTTCTGAAGAAGCACCCTTTGTATACGGTGAGTTTCCTTGAATTTACAACGTGCATGTTGATTAGGATTATAATTGAAAAGCTATGGATTACTTTACGTTACTTTCATGAAATGTTGTTAGCGAGATAAATGGATATCACCCACAGTCCACTGATAACGCAACGTTTAGTCTTGCGACAACACCCACTCTCACACCACTGTAATGGGTCAGTGCATCTCTATTGTGTCACGGAATTCCCTCCTCTTTAGGATAATTCCAAATTTAAAAATTTTATGCTTCAAACGTCCGTAACAGTCTGACGAGTAGTTTCTGATTCAGGAGTATGCGGTAGTGATTTACAACGTGACACAGACGAACAACTAGCAGGACCAAGTATAAATTCATTTCTGTTATCATATTATTTTAGTTACTCTCGATAGGAATGAGCGTAACTAAATTCGAAGTCCCTGTGGCAAAAGGGAAATCGACAGTCTTCTGACTAAGCTAGGGTATATTTCTTGAGTAGAGCTATGAGGAATGGCCTTGGGTTTATGTAAGTTAGCTTTAATTCTTTTTAACTTCAAAAACAACACAATTTGAACTGACATATTACTACATAGAACAAAGGGGCGCCACTAAGTCCTAGGCTCAAGAAAAGTCAGAAGTACCTTAAAGGAGAACTTGGAAACCTAAGGAAAAACATCGCATTCACTGCGAAAATGCAGGTTCTGAAAGAAACAGTATTGTTAAAACAAATAGGGGACGCAAGAGATATACTCTTGTTACCTTGTATTGTAAAAAAAAAAACAGGTTATAATTCATATCATAAATTTGAATGTAAACATTAAAAAGAGATTTAAAAACCAAACTTCTTGGAAACACTGTTTAATGAATTTATTATTAAGTCACAGCTAGTCTCACCTTTTTAATAAAATAGATTTAGGAATTATAGTTGAGTTTCCCTATTTTGGGCGCTTTTGCACAAAATAAAACAGTTTAATTCAAGTGATTTTCCTTTAATTAATCATTATTCTCTTTTGATCAA
The DNA here is from genome assembly GCA_036346225.1 of Platerodrilus igneus. Taxonomy (NCBI): domain Eukaryota; kingdom Metazoa; phylum Arthropoda; class Insecta; order Coleoptera; family Lycidae; genus Platerodrilus; species Platerodrilus igneus. Next base: position 1,781,701 of record JARFIW010001452.1, on the reverse strand, counting down.
TAAATCGTTTACAAAAAATATACAACAACTATATAAAAGGTTGTCTAATCTTTTAGACATAGGCATCAAATGGACTTTTATATGAAAGCTTTATTATTATAACATTACCTCAAATATGTCCTTTAATATCAAAATCTGCATATCTTGGCTTACAGCCACTACTGGTACCTCTAATTCAAAGTTAAGAGTATTTATCATGCATAAATATTAGAACTACTTGGTAAATATCACATTAAAGAACAATACTTTCTTAATTCCTGTTAGTATGAATTTGTAAATTTACTTGATAAACTTCATAATTCCAAATAATGAGTTAAACGACAAATCGCATAGCACGCATAATGCAAACAGTAATGTTACTAATACTATTATTTCAAACAGCATTTTCATTGCAATCATAATGTAAACAAACATTTAGGTTAACGTACTTGTATAAATATAAACATTGACTCTTCGTTCACAACTTCGAGGAAAACAGCTGTTCCAGATCTTGTACTAAAGCTAATCGCTTACCTTTGATTGTTAAGCGTATAATGAAACGTCACAAGAAAAATACCTGACTGTCGCCATATGTTCTGACTTACGATAACTGGACCAGCAACTATTTACAGGAATTTTCTGGAACGGCAACTAATGAAGAAGTTGGATGATCTTAAAAATGATCCTTCTTCATGGAAATAATTTTTATTAGAATTAACTTTCGTATTTCACGAACTACTAAACCAAAACGGTCTACACAAGGACGCCATGTTTATCCTTACAAACTAAACAACAAAACTATGTAACTTCTTAAGAGCTTAAAATCGGTTTCTGAAGAGCGCTACAAATCAAATTATTTAATTTTAAGTAATAAGTAATTTTACCTAGTTACCGTTAACAAGGAGAAATAAAACTTTTAAGCGAATTTAGCACTTGAAGACAAACTCAATGGCTATTCGAATATTGTGTGATCGGTGTCCTTCAAAGTCCATGTTGCTGCTATCTCAAACAAAACCCGAGAGCGAATGATAACGAATTCACGATCGAACAAAACGATCATATATCGCTTGTCATTTTAAGTATAGCTCTAGCAAGCATCAGTTAAAGAATGAGTCTTTATTATTTATTTCAAATAATACTCGATTCGTAATTGGATAAGGTAAATGACGGAATAGAAATTAATAGTAAAGAATTAATTACGGGATTAAATAAGTGTCGCATTAAATATATATAGTAGCCAAAGAATATACGCATTTATGAACGTAAAAAATATGCTACAATCAAACGCTTTTTGCTCTCAACTACTTACATGATCACTCTCGAAACCTGCTGCTACGATGCCTCCTTCATCATCACTGAACTTACTTTCACTTTCATTAAGTATGCTTCTTACTCACTATTCAAATATCAGGATCACATGCTCTCATACTACATCGTTTAGATGCCATTGAAAGAAAAACTTGGTATCAAAAAAATATATCAGTGTTATGTAACTGATGAGGTTGGTATTTTTCTTAATCTTCTTAAGGAATTAAACCGTTCATAGTTATTAAAATCGTCTTCATATACGTTTCAATTCATAACCTAGGATCGTTGTCAAAATAATAAAAATTTCAAGTCTGACATTTATTACATGAGGTTGGGTTAGAATAGAACCAAGAGTTTAGTTTGTCATAGTTTGAAGAAATTCTGATATTTTTTGCAAAACCCTAACCTATAACTTAATTAGCATTTTAAGATATATATCAATTGCAAACTGGAGCCTCTGCCCTCATTAACATATTATTTAGAAGGGTTTTGACATTTTGATTGACATTTATGAGAGATTTGATTGACGTTTATATATAAAAGCAATACTAATTTAATTGAACATTGCAAAATTATAATTACTATAGCTAGCTGTCCTAAACGTCTAGATACCTTTAAGGTGAATTGAAACCGGAAATACATGAAATATTTATTGCACGAGCTGTTTGCAAAACGAATGTCAAAAAGTTAAGATTGTATAGCACTATAGAATCTTAGTTTTCGAATTTATCGTTGATCGTTCAATATCCCTTAACGCAAATCACTTACTAGATATTTAAAATAATTTATATTGCTGTTGCAAATTTTTCTTGGACGTTTGTTAGGAAAACTAAAGGTTAAATTATTATGTAGAGGTATAAATAACATTAAAGCTATTAACTTAATGATTTATCCTTGTGTTCGAGTTTACTAGGTCGAAATGTTATTTTACTTGCTTCCTAAAATTTTTATGGGCACCTGCATGCGTACTGAATTTATGACAGGATGTGACAATATGACAACATTCTTATTATATCACCAGTTTTATCTGGATATAGTTTGTAAATGTTTTTTGTTTATTAATAATCCGTCTGATACGTTTGTGAAACCGAGGATAATTGTACCGATTTCAAGTTACAACGACAAGACTCTACGTAAAAGATACTAAGAGTAAAATTTTAAGAAATCGTAATTAACTGTTGAACCCATATTAACTCCCTTAAAATAATATACATCATCATTAGGTTTTCGGTCGTACGTTCATTGTTTCCTATTCTGAGCTAAACTACACGTTTCTTTGAAATTTCTACAGACTATATTTTTCACTAGTTGTATGCAAGTGTCTAATCTAGGTCTATCTCTACCTCTTTTTTTCCATTCTCTGCTTCTAATATATCTCGGACTATTCCTTCATTCCCTACAACGTGACCTATCAATCCTATCTTTCGTATTTTTTACTAATTTCCACATAGTTCTTTCTTCTCCTACTATTTCTATAGTCCATGCCAGCTAAGAATAAAGCGATAAAAGGTATGGGGTTTGTTTGAACTTCACTTGGATTGGTTAATCATGCGGCTGAATTACACAGCTTAAAATAAGTACGTTTGTGTTGAAACATGTGAATAGCGCCGTTGTAAGTGATGCAATAAAAACGGGTTATGTAAAATAAAGTTAATTTATTTTCGTACACTAAATTTTAAAATGCGAGATAAGATAGGTTTCCTGTAGGGATGGATTCGGGCCGGGCCGGGCCGGTGGCCCGGCCCGAACCAAAACGCATCGGCCCGGCTTGAGGCCCGGCTTGAATGTCGGGCCGGGCTTCGGGCCGGGCCGGGCCGATTCGGGCCGGAAGAGATGTATAGATTTTTCAACATCCAAATGGAACGTATCATTTGTTAATATATGTATTTTCAGTTGTATAAAAATACTATTTACTATTATTATGTTTTTCTACAAAAGTTGAATATATCAACCTTAATAAATTATAGCTTATAGTATCATTTTAACCTCGAAGAATCTCAAAGGTATTTGGAGATGATGCACACTTGCACAGGCAATCCAAAATAGAAGGTGGTTTGCGTCAAACTTCAACCTTAAGTAACAAAATGCATTTTAGAATTCATGTACTACTACTAGTATATAGTAACATATTTCAAGAAAAGCATTCAAAATTTGACTGAATATTGTTTCCTCATATTCTAAACAAAGAACGTTGCCAATTTCCATTTTACAGATTGTTTGTGTATAGGTCTACATTTCGAGAATGTGCCAGCATCCGTTCAGAGAACTGATTATTCAAGTCTCTCGTATCAGGTAGACATTACTTTGTTGTCTGAATATTTTTTTATCGCATGCTTTACTGGAAATCTTAATTATTATAAAAAAAATGCCGACAATCTTATCTATAAAAATGTTCAATATTAATATATGCAGGGTTCTTCAAAAGTATGGAAAGGCTGCTTTCGCCGTATAGAGAGAATCTGCTACGTAATGAGGAAAATAATAACATATACTTACAAAGAATCTAGCTCTTTAATATAAAAAAAGACGTATACAGGATATCCCACATCTATTAAAAGTATTTTAAAAACTACAATTTTACTGTCAAATTGAAACTTTGTGTAGGAGTTACCGAACAAGGCGAAACTATAGCTAAAATAGTTTTGAAGTCTTGCAAATACCTGTCATATTAATTATTTTGAATAGCACATCCTGTATTTTATGGCATATATAAATGGTGCTTTAACAGATGGTTATTTTGATTTAAGTGCATGTATCTTCAATTGTTGTGCATCCAGGAATTATTGATCTAAAAAATCGTGTTGATAAACATTTAATCAAAACGGATTGTAGATTGTTTCCATTACACCTTAAGAAATGTTTTCAATAAAAACAATAAAATAGTTTTACAATTTTAGGAGGTGAAAAATTCAGAATTGAAAAATTATGTAATTATTATAATTGAACCCCCATTTTTTTATATCTCAACATGAACGAGCATAAAAGTTTAATCAGTTATTTGAAAAATTGTATATTTCGTTATATAAACTTCGGGCCGGCCCGAATAGCCCGAAAAGCCCGAAAAGCTTGAGCAGTCTGGCCCGGCCCGGCCCGGGCCCGACACGTGCTTGGCCCGGCTTGGGCCCGAAAAAAATTTTGCTGGCCCGGCCCGAAGCCCGGCTTGATATTCGGGCCGGGCTTCGGGCCGGGCCGGGCCAAAGCCCGGGCCCGTGGCCATCCCTAGTTCCTGTTCTCCGTTAGTACGTTTTCGGGTCCGTCAACGGATGAATGCAAATCAAGTGTGTTTTTTTTGCTTTCTGTTAAACATTATATGTATATGTCAAATAAATCATAAGGAAAAAATAAGTACAAAGACGAATTGTAGTTAGTAGGGGGTGTGGGGGATCCTGGTGCAGCGCCGCCGCCGCAGCACCGCTAATCGCTTTTTAATGGGTTTTCTCATTAAAAATCCATTAGCACTAATCGTTTTTTAATGGGGTTTCTCATTAAAAACCAATTAGCATTAGTCGTTTTTTAATAGGTTTTCTCACTAAAAACCCATTTAGTACTAATCGGTTTGTAATAGGTTTTCTCATTAAAAACTCATTAAAACTAATCGCCTGGAACGGTAAGGGTTCGGCAAAATTCTAAATTTTCAGGCAACAAAAAATTCGCCTCCTGGCCAATGTAGTACCTTCTAGTGGAGCATTGGAAATATAAATGCACGGTGTTAGATCTCTCGATTGACTGAAAAGAGCATTTGCATTTAGGACTGGTTTAGATAACAATAGGTAGATTCGAGAATAAAATTTGCATAATTTCTGGTGTATTAGAAAAGTCCCGAACGATTTAAACATGTAGATAAATTGCCGCCGTGGATGTTGGAGTTCAATTCTGACTGAAGCTGATCTCTCATTGAAGCTCTGAATATAAAATATTTTAGTTTAAAGCTTTGATAGCATTGATACGAAATAAAATAGTGGTACACCTTCGGGTGGAGCATTGGAAATGTCAATGTACGGTAAGTGCGTGTGTTTGTGACTTGTAATTTCTAACCGTTTTTTTCTAATTTAAAAGGGTGAGTTTTTCAATTATTTCTATATTTTTAGCTACATTTTCTACCTGCTTATTTATCACCAGTTTTTATGTTTTTGTAGAATTTTATATAATAAAAGCAAGTAGCCAAAAATTTATTAAACTTAAATACATATTACAATGCTTTCTGAATAAGTAAAACATTTTGTTTGGCGCATGCTAAATGGGTATCCATATGCATAAGATAATTACCAAATCCTCCATCATCCATCCTAAACGTTTTCAAATTTGGAACGTTAAACTCTTCAATATTTTCAATATGGCTGTGCTGTAAATATCTGAATACGATATTCCGTTTTTGTAAGCCCTTCACGTACACTGTGGCACTTGGCGGGATTATCTTTTCTAAATATGAGTGCAATGACGACAGTCCACTGGTTGACTGGTTTTCCCAACTAAATCCATGCAGATTTTTCTGGAGCCATGCGCAATGTTTCTTGAAATTTTCGTTCAAAGGTAAAACCAATATTTCGTTCCGCAATTTATTAATTTTCACATTCAAAATAGGTATTTTCTTTATAGAGAACTGGCTGCTTTTGAATTGGAAACCTTGAATATCCAGGATGTAAGCCATGGTGCTGCGTTCTTGTCGATGGTTGATTCTCAAATAACCAAACTTGTAACTCCATCAATATATACTAAAGCAAGTCTGTTTTCTTAATCCAACTTTTACCATCCCCCAATCACGACACTAATAGTTCAGGTTCATGGTTCCGTTTACGTAAAACTGTTTCCACTAGGTACGCGTCGGGTGCTGCTGTGGTCTGAATTTCTTCGGCGTAGAAACGCCCTTGAATTGGTTGTCCATTTAAATCTTGTAATAGATACGTTAGCAGTCTCGGTTGTTGTATTTTAAAAATTTTGAACAGTTCTGTACTCCAGTTTGGATGAAATCCTCGGTCAAATACTGCTTTATATTTTGATATTCGTACAATTTCTCCAACGTGATGTAATTTCTTTCGGCTTGTAACACTTCTCTCGCTGATTTGGAGTTTTATTTTTTCTGGGCACTCTTCCGCTTCAATGGGTATCATGTTAATAGCTCGATGTGGTGTATTATTGTATTCTTCCATAACCAAAATATCCAACCATCTATGACCACCTTGCAAGTAAAATCTTCTGTACTACTTGTTTTTGATTGTTCTTATTAATCTTTCGCAGAAGCCTGTTTTAATTGCGGAATACGTAGAATAATTCTTTATTTAATATTTCTGCATAAGTTGCTTAAAGGAGCGGTTATAGAATTCAAGCCCCTGATCCGTTTGTAGATTGATTTTTGTGGTCATATTTATGAGCAACATTTTGTCCAATATTTTTTTCATAGCATTTGTAACTTCCGGACCAGTCTTGGTTTTTAATGGTTCCGCCAAGGCATATTTTGTATAGCAATCCACCGCTATTAGAATATATCTGTACCCATTATTCACACGAGAGTAAGGTTGGAATTCGCACAAGTCCGACTGAATAAGATCGCGTTTCACATGTTTCAGATGTGTGTGACGACGCAGAAAATTTTCTTTTGCAGGCTTAAATAATTCCTTAACGATGATTTCTTTACTAATTTTTGCTTAACACTGATGTTAAACTAATAGAACTATCATTATTCAGTTGCACCTTTGGCATAAACTGAAGCTTTGGTTTGTAGTATTTGTTTTTATATATAGCTTCTGATGCCGCTTCGTAAATCGATGATGATACGAAACCGATCGACTTTTCGTTTGTGTCAGAAGCTGTAATCAAACTGATAAAAAACTGCATAAACCTGTTAAAATCAGACATTAGTTTTTCAAATTTTTCATCTACATATTGTTTATTAGCTGCATCAGTGGCTTCAACTGGGTGAACAAGCATCGTGATACGTTGGTTTCTTGCATTGAAGACTTTATCTTTACGGTGTATATCATTAGAACTTTCTACACAATATGAAAAGGTTTGATTCACGAGATTAACAGCAAACTTTTTAGAAACACAATTATTTAGGCGTCATTACATCAACTAGCCTTCTTTTACGAAAATTAATTGTTTCTTCTCTAGACTTAAATACTATAGTGCTTCTCTGATTAACTAGATCATAATCTTCTTTCGGATCTGATGAATTCACTAGCCTTCTTTGCTGCATATGGTATCCATCACCATTCGGCGTTAGTAGAAATCCTCGACCTGAAGGTCTACGTCAAATATAGGCATCTTTACGCTCTGAACGCCCGAAGCGATCGATGAGCATTTTAAACTTTGTAATTATTTACTGAGCTCACTGTATTATATCGTCCTCTCTAAACTTTTCTATTATGGATACCATTTCGTTAATGTTATCTTCGCTAGTATTTCCAGCTAGGTTGGATGTGATCAGTAATTTTAACCGATCGATTAATTCATGTATATTGTTCCAGTAGACATATTGCACACAATTGGAGTTTAGACTATTATATATCTGATTGGGTAGACCTATTCCCTCTTTCTTCCTTGAGGATGTTCGTTTTGAACTCCTCTCAAATTTCATTAGATTTTGCAACACATTATTTTCAAACTTTTTGTGATTTGTCGGAAACTCGTTTAAATCTTGCAATGTGTGGGTTAAATTTTCTTTTAAAACTTAATGTTGACTTGATCATGTCCAAGTAATTCGGTAAATCTTCGCTCAAGTTAAAATCACCATCTTCAGATATGTTTTTATAAACCAGCCGATTGTATAGACCTCTAGTACCAGGGTATATCATATTGCTTAAGGTGGTGTCGCTTGTTTCCGGATTAATCTCCAGCACGCTTTTCCCGAAACTCCATTCGTCTTTTCATGGGTTATATTTTACTCCTTGTCCATATTTTCAGTGGATACACTGAGCCTTTTCTGTTTCGTTCGATACTTTAATTCTCCACACTTGCGACTTTGATGGAGATAACGATGGTAGTTCGAGCAGATCCCATTTTCTGAATGCCGCCATTATAGATGATTGATTTTGTATTTCCGATGGCAGAGACGCCTTGGCATAGTCGCTTAATGTTATATGCAGGACCTCCCATGAAATACGTTGTATTTTGAACGTCACTGTATTCCAATCGACTTGTAGCAGTTTACATCAGACTTGGATCTGATTAAAATCAGTTCTTGAGGCATGTTGACGATAGTTTTCTTGTAATCTTCGAAAAACCCAAAAATGGTTTTTATCTGTATAACGCAACTAAACGCCCATCTTGAAATATGGTTTCAAATTTCCAACCGGTGTGTGCAATAGATTTTGTTTCTGATTCTTCCATGGATACTAAACCCTTGATCGTTCGAGTAATCCCCGCAGTTCTGCATACTATTTGATTATTACCCAATTTGTATTGAATTTTTTCAAACAGAAAATATGGTGCATTTCTAGTAAACTCGTAAGCTTTAGGATTTGGTTCTGCTGTTCTAATCGGATCTACAGTTATTGTTGCTGCTCTTAATGTTTCCGTAGGCTTATAGGTATCCCTTATAAATATGAAACTTTCATGGGGGTATGTGATGTCATCACTGCTCTGGATTTCAACTGAAATCCGTTCGTTATTATTTGCATTCAATGTAAAGGGAAGATATGTATAATAATCTTCTTTTATAATAGTTTCATCTAATTTATAACTTCCAAACACATCCAATTTGGGTTACTTCCACATATTTAAGCCTTCCAAGTTTGACGTTTTCATCACTGTGGAGCTCTAAGCTGCGCCTATAACTTTTATTCTCAAGGATTTTAAGAAACGTATTTCTTCGGCTGTAAGTCTCTTAACGACTCTAACGTCGTATTCACTTTTGTTCGTCGAGGTGCGTGCTAGCGTGTTTTATATACAAAATCGATCGGCATTTCTTTAGCTACCCCTTATTTCGAGCCTCACACAGGTGTATGTTTCTGGCGAAAGGTATACCAATTCACCCAAATGATCGACTAATCTGATTGTAGTCTATCAATTTCTATCACGCTTAACGGGTAATATATAATGTAGTTAGGCTCTTTCTCCAGACATACCCGGTGGTACAGACAGACTGAATTTAAATATGCTGCGAGTTAGTTAATTATTTTTAAAGGAACCGATTGTGATATTGGTTTCTACAAAAATGTTTGACACTGAAATTATGTTCACTTGCTGATCTGCAATATGTACAGTGTTTGCAGCCAATTTGCGATTGGTAAACCCCAAGATGCTTCCAATATTGTTTTTACGGTTTGCCCCAAAATCAATCGGTATACTGCTTCGTATAGAGAACTTTAATGTAGTATTGTTTGCACTCAGTTTGAAATATTTTTCAATGTTATCGTTGTTGTCCGGCGTCTGACTGAACCATTTTTTCAAAGCCTCCAGTATATGTGCATTTATTTCTTCTAATTCGTACGACCCAGGTTCGATGGTTATTTTACGATGCTCTGAGTCGTTAAAGTACAAGATGTTGTTGCCAGAATGCACGTTCTGCACTGTGTTCCAAGTGTAGAACCCCACTAAGCCCAAAGCATATTCAGCGTCTTGCTTTAATTTGATTGGTAGATAAACGGATCCTGTCGATATGACATTACCGTATCCGAACAGGCTCACTGTTTTACCCATCGTCACTAAGAAACTTTAACACTAAATGCCCGCAATTGTAAGTGTTGTAAGTCTGCTCCGGTACACTGTCGTAGTAAATTTTGCAACCCCGACAATATCTCTTCATTTCTTTTGGTGGTCTCAAATCTCCAAACGAATCGTAGTAAAGCACACTATTTCCACGTTTTCGGTATCCCACCCAATGTGTACCTGATCTTTTTGTGGTATCCAAATTAATCACACCCGACTCGTTGACACGCGGTCTAATCTTCTGTAACTGATCTCTAGAAAAAACACCGCGAAAGTGAGGAATGATATATGCGTAGTTCCTTATATCCACGTCTATGAGGGCGCTTTGAAGTAAACTTGCTTAGTTTTTTTATACTTTTTTAGACCATCCGCGTCCCTTGTATGGTTTCAAAAACAATGGGGCACTTTTTTGTATGATTTTAAAAATAGTTCATTTCCTTTTTTCCCAACGGCAATGGCTTCCATAGATCTGTTGTGCCGTTCACACTCCGTAAACTGCTCATTGACTGTGTTGGCATCATTTACTGCTTTAGCTATCTCCGCAACTCTACCTGTTAGGGCTCCAAGAGCACTTAGTTCTGCGAAATAGGAATCAATGGTAGAACACCTCTTTTCTATGGAACGGGTATAATACGCGGGACTTTAATTTTGTTTTTCCCACCAGCTCTTTTTATGATTTTCTTGCCAATTAGATTACCAACGTCTAGTAGCTTTTTCAAGTTGTCGGAACCAACTCGGTCTATTGCGGATCGAATTTTCTTCAGCAATCCGCCTTTGAAACTCATTTTGTTCTTCTTCATACCCAACCCATTTTTATCTTTACTTTCATAGGGTTTGTCACAAACTTTTTACCAAACTTTGCGTCCTTGCAATTAACTCTTCCTAAGGCTTCTTCTTCTAAAATTTTATCTGCTCGGTGTCTAACTGGTAGATCGTCGGGGTACTTGGAGATCGTCGTGATCCCTGCATAAGCGATCCAACTCGTTTATTCCAGGATCGCATCGGGCTAACCGCTCTTCTAATCGGGTCCCAGGACCGCAATAAGAATAACTTGGAATGCGGAGCTCGAATGGTAGATTGTTTATAGCTTTGTTACCAACTCACTACCTTCCTGCACAATCAAAGGTGTGCACCATTTAACAAACAATAACTAAATGAACAATAAAAATGTAAAACATCTCTATTTATACTTTTTACAGTTGTATTCAGATATTACAAAATTTATACATAACAAAGTTCTCATTACACAAAATCTTTTTAACTTACTGGGAATGATAAATACCGTCTCGCTTTTCGCCATTGTTTTTATTTAAAGGATTCTAGTTCTGAAGCCATCCGATAAACGCTTTTACCATTTATTTAAATTGTTTTTATATGACCCGAAATTTTCAATTTTATACACATTTTCAAACACGATCGCGCTTGCAGCACGCCCTTAACATATCTATCAGGACTGCACATGTTTATTTCTAAAGCAGTTAAATAATTCTGGCTATTTCCACGCTGAATAGATAATTACAAACTCGAACATTGTTTTCCAGCAAAATTTTTGTTTGTTCCTCTTCTTGTGTTAACTTTACTTTATCGTTGAAATTTGATTCGGCAATAAAGCATACTAATCCATTGTAAAACGGATAAAATTCTCGATCATTTATTTGGTTTAATTTATATGTTAGTAACTCCCGCATGCAAAATAATCTCTGTAACTCGTGTTCCAGAGATAACACTAACGCTCTTTGAAAGTTGTAGTATGAACGCCTCTTGTTCTTCTTCTTCTTGAAACCCACTTACGACCATAGCAGTCTTTGCACACCATTTATTTGCTTTCAATCTCAAATAAAACTCATTACCAAGTTGAAAATGCATGTCGTGTATTTCTACATCCAAATCATTTAATCGCATTTGTTTAACATCTTGAGCAAATCGGTTCACCATAAGTTCTACTCAGAGATCGCAAAAGTTATTCCAATCTTCGATTCCCAATTTGATAGAATAACTGTGGCAGCTTCTATTGCAACAAACAATTTGAAGTACTGGTCGTATATCTCCATACAAGTCAAAACCAATTTCCACATTATGGTGATGAGAAAAAGCAGGCAATACGAATTCGCTTAAATTGTACGTAATTTTTTCCACTAGTCTGTTAACGTTTATTTGCGGCACTCTCACATCTGACGTAACATCGAAACCAAAGAATATCATTATTTTAAAAACACGTCTGATCAGTTCACAAATTTCTAATATACTGAAGCCCTCTTAAACCAAAATTAAATAACAGTACTTAACGCATGCGCAGATTTTACAAAACTCTTTCCAAGCACTGGCAGGAAAAATTAATACACCAAGGCTATTAGTCATACCTTTTCGAATTACAATAATTAACCAAAGTATTGGGAAGGTTTAGAAGATTTTACTAGTTTTCTCAGGGTGTAAACGTTTACCCTAAAGGTATAATCTAATTACCTGGTTCAAGGTTTAAGTTGTTAGTAAAACTAATAGCCCTAGGATATATCTATGAAAAGTAAATGCGAACTCCTCTCAAAATAAATAGACTCGTCCCCAAGCGCAATTGTCAATTTTGTTTTTGCTTTAGCAAAAGAAGTCGAGTTTAAGAACTTGTACGCGTTGTTATTCAAGTGTCTGATACCGTTTCTAATATTGCAGAAATAATGCAATCCAAAAGAGTATCGTGCGACTTATGTAATTCCACCTTCTGCAGACAAAGCGATATGCTTTGTCACCAACGCAACGTGCATGGTTTATGAGGGTCATTAGCAGTACTTGCAGTTGGAGTTCACGCCCCTAAACACCCCCACAGTGAGGAACCTATATGCAGAATATGCGAATCTAACTTTACTCGAAGAGATACTCTTTTACGCCACCAACGCAACGTGCATGGATTGCAAACAAGTAGGGTTAAGCGTTTAGCTCCTACCTCAGAAAAGGCTTTGACATCGAAGCAGCCGCGTATCGCACTTGCCAAGTGCGACGTGTGCGATATAGAAGTGTCAAAACTGCGTACACCGATGTGCGGTGGAAATTATTGCCACCGTATTCAAGAATAGGATTGCCACATATCGGATAAAAAACACTAACGGTAATGTTAGCGTTGGTGAATTTCTCGATCAACTAGAAAATTGTTTCGCGCGATTAGTGATGGAAAAACTGGAGTCCCACGACGCGCTGAAAGTCAACCTAGAAATGTCCGGGCTGTACACTAAGATGAGCGGTGATCAAGTTGTCGACCATATTAAATCGTTTAACACAAAAAACCGAGTCACCAACCAATCATCGGATCTTACGGAGTTATATACGTCTATGGTCCAGGTGATGGGTGTAAAGTCAGAGGAGTTCCAAGGACGAGGATCGGGGTGGAGTTTGAAGAAAGTGATGTACCTAGAGGTCATCATCATCATTTTGTTTTCGACCTTACTTAAGGTCGGTTTGTCGCAACTCTAACTTCTTTTCTATTATGTGCTAATCTAAAACGTTCTACATACCCTTCACAACCTAAATTTCTAATAATTTGACTAATATAGCTTGGTCTAAGTCTTCCTATACCCTTCTATCTTTTTTTATCTACCTGGCTCTACATAGATATTAGCAACTTGATGTTTGTTAAAGGACTCCAACATGTTTACATGATTCCCATTTACAAGGAAATAAAATATTACCTGGATATCCCCTCCAAACAGGAAAAATGTTAAATTATATGTTATGGTAAGGCTTAAGCAACGAATCGCTACCAATATGCCAGACCGCTAACTAATTGTGAGTTATGTCATGGTGACATTTAGTTAACAGATTTTTATTTATTTATTTATTGTTTTTGTTTTGTTTTCGAACTTACAACGTCGGTTTGACGCAGCTCTAAATTCTTTTCTATTCTGAGCTAGTCTAAAAAGGTCTATATACCCTTCACAGCCTAAATCTCTAATAATTTGACTAATATTGTAATAGTAATAGTTTTAGTTTTAAAAAACGGGGGTAATTAAAACTTTTGTAACTTTATTACCCTTTATCCTCGTGACTATCAGCTATATACTAAAACTCTCTATTTTTAATCTGATGTCACTAGGTCGAAATTTTCTTCTTTAGACTCCAAGCCCAGGGTAGTGTCAGATGGAAAACGGCTTTAAACAAAGAAAACTCTTAGGGGTTAAACGGCTAGTAGAGTGTTAGCTCTGGGTAGATCATGAGCATGGGTCATGGGTGGATAATCGACCAAAAATATTTTTAATAGGCGCCACCGTATTTTTAATACAAGTGCCAACAAAATTTAACTGTGTTTGTATAAGGGAATGCGGAAACCTTATCTTAACACCACTATCATAGCCATAAAATTTGAATTTCACTCTTTATCACACACTTACCAAAACCTCAACCACCAGATGTGAAACAGTTGTCTCAGCTTTACCTGTGAACAAACAAAACACCACATGGACACCATTTGTGTCTTCAAAAGCATATGCCAAAAATAGAATAAATGAATTTAAACATCTGTGAAATACTAAAGGATTCATTTTCATTATTCTGTCTTTTTACTTAATGAGGGTTTGCTCTAGTTTTCTTTTTCTTAATTTAAATGTAGAATAATAAAACTTCATTCAAATGAAACAAAATGAATTCTATTCATATGTAGAAATCGGATATATATACATGTGACTGCAATATATATGCTTACTATCTTGTCATTAATTTTTTTATAAAAGAATTTTAGTGAAGTTTAACCTTCTAAATAAATATTTATAAATTAATCATTTCTATAAAATTTTAGTTTAAGCAAACATATCATAATTTATTTGTTCATATCACAAGATTTTATTTTTACTATAATCATTGAAGCGCTTCCTTGACCATTTACAACAAAGATTGATCATCAGAAAATAACGATCATAAAATGCAACTATTCAAATTTAACTGTTGTCTACACAAAAAATATACACGAATATCAGCACCAATAAAAGCTTTTACATGACCTTAATTGTTTTTAAGCAAAATGTGAAAATTAAATCAAGACTGCATTTGGCGTCTAGATTAGGAAACAGAATCTATACTATTTTTTATCTGACACAAGTTGTCATTCTAAATATCTTGACACACATTGAATGCGTGTACAAATAACTGACAAACTAAATATTTATTCGGTGTGTTATTAACTTTAAAAAACTATTTTAAATTTGTGTTATTCTAATAATCAACGTAGGAAATCTCATAATAATTTATAATACTTTCAAAGTTACGGAAAGTTTCAAACACTCACGTGTATCCAAATAAATTGCAGGTGCAAAATCATGACGTCAGCTGTTGTATTTTTCCAGCGTATTAATCATCTGTAAGTTTGAAGTACCAAGATTCTTTGTTGAATAAACCATTTCTATACGGCGTATTAAATAGATAGAACGAAACCATAACTGCCTGCTTTAAATTACTGCGACGAAAATTTATTATAATTTAACATTGAAAATTGTTGTTGTAGATATGTCCATTAGATATTGCATGTCTTAAATGATGTATATTATTGTTCCATGTTCTCAACTCAAGTTCTTCTCTCTGACTCTATTAGACGCCTCGTGTTTTAGTCGAGCCATCTTGACTTTTAACTCTAGTCTACAAAAGCGACTTGATTCTTCGACGTTGGAAACAAAAGTGCCCATAATTAACTGGACTACGCTTGGCAACAAGCCACAGAATATAAATCTCCTAGATTCTATGTGTTATTGGGAATATTATACTTTACTTTTATTGGCTGAATATTTACGAATTAAATGCTTTAAAATTTATCTGTTTTATTATTAATTTATTAGGCTTGGTGCAACAAGAAAAAAATACGTTACACAGCCTCTTCCCAAGAGAAAAATTCGAGGTATGGAAGAATTTTTCTAAAAAATTTTGACTGAAACTTCAAAATTACTCTCATTAACTGTATAAACCTCTAACAACTCACAACAAAACAGCACAAACTTTAACTATAACTAACGATGAGTTTAACAAAAAATCAGAATCATTCACTAATTGATATGGGGAATATTAATGCATGGGATTGAGTGATTAGTAACTGCGCGTACTACACGCCTATAAAGGGACAAATTCGGGAAGTCATAATCAGTATATACGTCAATCAGTTAAGAATATTTAGGGAATCTAACACTCAGTGGATGCATATCATCTATAGTTACAAACGCAACAACCATATCAAAGTAAAAAATTTTACCTGAAGCGAAAATATTTTTCTATAAATTAGAACTGTAATAAACAAAATCGAATGTATAACAAAATTACTATTAAACAAAAATCTGTACAACGAATACTCTTCTCTAATTTACTATATCTGTCTTAAGGATTTATGTACATAACTTTCCAAGTGCTAATTACATTTAAACTAATCGATGAATTTAACAAGTACCAAAAGCTGTTATTTACGAAGTCCATTCACGAAACAAATCTCTAACACTCGAGAAACAGACAAAGTATTAACAATACTTATTCATCAACAAGATACCTTTGATCTTTGAGTGAGCACCTCACAACATTATCTGTACGACTACTATGCTACAGACTCAACTATATCTCTCAAAATTCTACAACATCAGTGATTCATCACCAAAGAACTCCAAAACCACTAATAAATCATACGTTGAGCCTACTGGGAGACATCCACCAGCAACTCACAAAAAACTCTTCATGAACTCTCTTAGCTCATGTACACTCTCAATAAAGAATAAGCACATCAGGCCTAGTCTCAAACTACTAAACCAAAACTCAAGCATTCCTTTAATGCTTAATACTCTATCACACTCTAACTATATAACTATACTCAACACTTTACTAAACACTCTCTATAATCTCCATCATGTACCTCATAACTGAATACGCACCTCTTCAGCGAATACATATTCATCTCTATATACCTGCAACATTTCTCAACATATGCTGCACTCTCAAACACCTCAAAAAATATATCATCATTCAAAATCCATAAACATATCCTTGTTGTCATCAAAATTTATCATTTAACACATGCAACATCTAAATCAACAAACATATTAAGCTCTATTATTACTAAAACAAAAATTACTTTGAACAAACCAAAAAAATTTCACTAACTTTAATCTTGTCCTACTTAAGAGTTTAAAACATGGACCAAAAAGAATTACTACTGACATCAACTATAATTAGAAGTACTTAAGGATCAGAAACATTCTTAACATCTTCATTTTCACCTTCATCTGTCGCAGAATTATCGATACTAAACATTTTCTTAGGCTTAAATTTGAAGATACGGATAAATGAAAAAGGGGGAATTTGAATACGAAATTATTTTCTACTTTACTTCATGATAACTATTAATAAATGTTCTGGTACACGCTTACTCTACCCATAATCAAACTGTCGATATAAACTAAAATGCTTCACAACGCATAAATTTGCTAGTATGACAAGCTCTTCTCTGAGTCTCATCTAGACTGACAAACTAAATAAGCAAAACGAATCACATCATAACCGACTTCAAATAATCTCAAGTGACGATGCCAAAACTGCTAAAGCGACAAACTTACCACGACCCTCGCATAGACTGACATAACGCTGAGCGACCAACCCTTCCGGAGTTTCGTCTAGACTAACATAACGCTACACGATGAACCACAACAAGTCTCGCACAGATCTAACTTAACTCAACATACTACGTTGTAACGCGACCATAAAATTGCTACTCAAAACCAATCAAACTAAACCAAAACGTGCTCATGCACAAGAGCAATCTTCAAAACTATATTTCAACAGTAAAAACTAGTGTACCATTAATCGACCAACAAACATAACTAATAAGACTAAAAGATGAACCTACTATCGATGTAATACATCCAAAATCAAATAAACTCGTAACATCCATATCAAATAACTTTATCATTTTATCTAGAAACAGGAATTTCGCTACTCAACTTCTGTTCCTCCACTCGTTGAGTTGGACACGACGGACAAGTGATACTAGTCACTCCTTTACGACCACAACCATAACAAAATAATCTCTTGAAAGATCTACAGACACTGAAAGTATGTCCATAACGTGAACAATTCCAACATACCAATTTATGCTTAATAAATGAGTTACCTACTCCACTCTTTTCTATCATTGGGGTAGCAGAATTAAGAACTTGTACTGGGGAATGTGAAGATGTAGGGGTATAAACACGACTTGAAGCATTCTGAAATGAACTAGGGGTTTTGTTTCTAAAACGTGGATTAAAATAATTAATAGGCTGCTTGTGACTATATGGTGCAACTGAAACAGACTTATGTTTACTTAAAGAAGCTTCTTCTAACTTCTTACACAATTTAACTAACGTACTAATATCCTCTATTTCTGTAAGAGCAAGATGCTGAATGAAATATGGCAATAAATTTTTCTTGACTATTCTAACTTTAGTGTGTTCTGTAGGAATAATAGGTAATCGGTTAAACAAATTTTCCATATTAGCAATGAACAATACAACTGATTCACCATTCCTCTGTAATCTATTTTTGATTTTTTCCCAAATATCGTCTTCAGGATGTGCTGGCAAGAAATCTTCCTTTAGTCTACTAACCAACGAACTCCAATCTGTTAATGAACTACGAACGCAACGATACCATACTAAGGCATCACCAGTAAACAATTCAACTGCAGAATTAAACAATTCCATTTCAGATACCTTTCGGGACTGTGCAATGTCACTAATGTTTTCTAAAATTGATATAAGAGAGATGGGTTTCCTGAATATTTTATCGACCAAGATCCAATAGGGACTGACTGTGTGACATATGTAACCGTTGGAATGGGCACATTAGATGCAGCAATAGGATTTATATTAATATCTTTATGATTTGAACTCGTACCCTTATTTAATTTCTCATGCAGATCTGCTTCCACAACAAGAATAGTAGCCAAACTTTCATTTTAAATAACTCAATTTCTTCAAAATTTTCTTTAGGAGCTTTAACCGTTGAATTCTACCTGTAAGATGTACTAATCTTGACCTTATCCTTTTAAAAATTGACTCAGCGGGATCATCCATAAATTCTAACAAAACATTTTAACTGACTCTATACTAGACTCAATCTCTTCTTTCTCTACTTTGAAATCTACTTTATAACTTGAAGGATCTATCAAACAACCGGGTTTATCTGTTTCTTTGGCCAACAACCTTGCTAAAATTTTCCTTTTATCTGAAACTGGTCTTGAATTTTCAATGCCTCTAATGTTCAATTCATATTCTAACTCATTTTAAGTAAATGTACGATGCTATAAGTTTCTGCCATAATTAAATATCTGAATATCTCTAACGTAACTCAATTATAAAATTTTTGAAGATGAAATCTCAAACAAACGAATGTCCTAACTATATAAAGAAGAACTCACTATAAACTGTAACAAACTTTAACAAAAATGAAACTAAAAGAAGACGTTACTGATATCAAAGCAAACCTCAGTCGGTGAATATAAGTGTGATGAAAATAACTACTAAATGTTCCAGCCTCTAAATGAATTTCCAGCCTCTAAATGAAATTCCAGCCCCACGTTGCGAGCGCAAGTGTAATACTAATAGTTTTAGTTTTAAAAAACGGGGGTAATTAAAACTTTTGTAACTTTATTACCCTTTATCCTCGTGACTATCAGCTATATACTAAAACTCTCTATTTTTAATCTGATGTCACTAGGTCGAAATTTTCTTCTTTAGACTCCAAGCCCAGGGTAGTGTCAGATGGAAAACGGCTTTAGACAAAGAAAACTCTTAGGGGTTAAACGGCTAGTAGAGTGTTAGCTCTGGGTAGATCATGAGCATGGGTCATGGGTGGATAATCGACCAAAAATATTTTTAATAGGCGCCACCGTATTTTTAATACAAGTGCCAACAAAATTTAACTGTGTTTGTATAAGGGAATGCGGAAACCTTATCTTAACACCACTATCATAGCCATAAAATTTGAATTTCACTCTTTATCACACACTTACCAAAACCTCAACCACCAGATGTCAAACAGTTGTCTCAGCTTTACCTGTGAACAAACAAAAACACCACATGGACACTATTTGTGTCTTCAAAAGCATATGCCAAAAATAGAATAAATGAATTTAAACATCTGTGAAATACTAAAGGGATTCATTTTCATTATTCTGTCTTTTTACTTAATGAGGGTTTGCTCTAGTTTTCTTTTCTTAATTTAAATGTAGAATAATAAAACTTCATTCAAATGAAACAAAATGAATTCTATTCATATGTAGAAATCGGATATATATACATGTGACTGCAATATATATGCTTACTATCTTGTCATTAATTTTTTATAAAAGAATTTTAGTGAAGTTTAACCTTCTAAATAAATATTTATAAATTAATCATTTCTATAAAATTTTAGTTTAAGCAAACATATCATAATTTATTTGTTCATATCACAAGATTTTATTTTTACTATAATCATTGAAGCGCTTCCTTGACCATTTACAACAAAGATTGATCATCAGAAAAATAACGATCATAAAATGCAACTATTCAAATTTAACTGTTGTCTACACAAAAAATATACACGAATATCAGCACCAATAAAAGCTTTTACATGACCTTAATTGTTTTTAAGCAAAATGTGAAAATTAAATCAAGACTGCATTTGGCGTCTAGATTAGGAAACAGAATCTATACTATTTTTTTATCTGACACAAGTTGTCATTCTAAATATCTTGACACACATTGAATGCGTGTACAAATAACTGACAAATTAAATATTTATTCGGTGTGTTATTAACTTTAAAAAACTATTTTAAATTTGTGTTATTCTAATAATCAACGTAGGAAATCTCATAATAATTTATAATACTTTCAAAGATACGGAAAGTTTCAAACACTCACGTGTATCCAAATAAATTGCAGGTGCAAAATCATGACGTCAGCTGTTGTATTTTTCCAGCGTATTAATCATCTGTAAGTTTGAAGTACCAAGATTCTTTGTTGAATAAACCATTTCTATACGGCGTATTAAATAGAACGAAACCATAACTGCCTGCTTTAAATTACTGCGACGAAAATTTATTATAATTTAACATTGAAAATTGTTGTTGTAGATATGTCCATTAGATATTGCATGTCTTAAATGATGTATATTATTGTTCCATGTTCTCAACTCAAGTTCTTCTTTCTGACTCTATTAGACGCCTC
The DNA here is from genome assembly GCA_036346225.1 of Platerodrilus igneus. NCBI lineage: Eukaryota > Metazoa > Arthropoda > Insecta > Coleoptera > Lycidae > Platerodrilus > Platerodrilus igneus. Next base: position 1,760,576 of record JARFIW010001452.1, on the reverse strand, counting down.
GTGTTTTAGTCGAGCCATCTTGACTTTTAACTCTAGTCTACAAAAAGCGACTTGATTCTTCGACGTTGGAAACAAAAGTGCCCATAATTAACTGGACTACGCTTGGCAACAAGCCACAGAATATAAATCTCCTAGATTCTATGTGTTATTGGGAATATTATACTTTACTTTTTATTGGCTGAATATTTACGAATTAAATGCTTTAAAATTTATCTGTTTTATTATTAATTTATTAGGCTTGGTGCAACAAGAAAAAAAAAACGTTACAATATAGCTTTGTCTAGGTCTTCCAACTCTATTTTTATTTGGTAGTCTATAATTTAAGACCTTACTAAATAGTCCCTCATGTCTTAATTGGTGCCCTATCATTCTATCTCTCCTGATCTTTAATTATTTCGACATACAGGGTTCCTCACCTATCCTTCTATAAACTCCCTCATTTGTTACTCTATCTGTCCAACTAATCTAATTCTTCTAACACCAAGTCTCAAAAGCTTCTATCTTTTTCTTATATACCTCTTTAATTGTCCAAGTCTCACTACCGTGTAATAGAACGCTCCATACGTACGACTTTAAGAAACTTTTTCTATTATCTAAACTAATACCATTAGCTACCAGTAAGTTTTTCTTTTTTAAAAACATTTTTCTAGGTACTATATCCCTTCTGCTACGTCCGTCTTTTGTAATTATACTACCTAAATAGCAAAATTCATCTACCTCCTCTAACTCGGTATTAGGTATTTTTAATTTTGGTTTAGAACTAGTCTGTAACTCACTTGTTATAATCTTTGTCGTTCCTTAGTTAATTCTCATACTACAGTTACTCTGTAGAATCTCATCTAAAATATTTAAAAACTCTTCTAACTCTTTTTTAGACTCTGCTAAATGGCTATATATCATCTGCAAAACGAAACATGTCTATTTTCTGTCCCTGTACAGTAATACCTATCTCTTTTCTCTCTCTAGCTAACTTTAAAACTTCTTCAATATAAACATTAAAAATCAAGGGAGATAGTATACAGCCCTGTCTAGCACCATTTCTAATCTTAGCTTCCTTTTCCATTTCATCAAATCTAATTACTACATTTTGGTTTTTATATAGACTGTAAATAATGTTTCTATCCCTATGAGAGATTCCAACTTTTCGCAAAACCCTGAACATAACAATCCAATTAACCCTAACAAATGCGTTTTCTAAATCTATAAACGCGAAATAAGCCTTTTTGTTTTTTTGTAACCTTTTTTCGATAGTTACCCTAATCATTAGTATCGGTTCTCTAGTCCCTCTGTCTTTACGACAACCATATTGGTCTTCGCCTAAATAATTCTCAGTCAAAGTCTCTACTCCATTTTTAATTGTTATTGTTAGTATTTTGAAAGTGTGTGAAGTTAAACTAACCGTTCTAAAACTCTCACACCTATCAGCTCCTGACTTTCTTTGGGATTGGGATAATAATATTTTTTCAAAATCTATTGGAACCTCACTTCTACTAGTTCATATAATCTGTCTAAAATTTTCCGACTTGCATATTTCGTTAACTCTGTGGGTATGTCGTCTATCCCCGGCGCTTTATTTAGTTTAAGATCCCTAACAGCTCTATCAAATTCGTCTATTAATATTGAAAACCCTATTTCTACATCGTCTTCAAATCGTTCTCTAACTCTTCTATATCGTTTCCCTTGTATAAATCTTCTAAATATCTTTTCCATCTATCTGGTAACTCAACTTTATTTATTAGAAGCTCATTATTCTCATTTTTAATACCATTATATTTTTTCCTATCTTCCCCGAAAAACTTTTTAACTGCCTTGTAAGCCATGTCTATCTTAACTACTCTCAAACCATCTTGTATTCCCTTACAATTCTCCTCCATCCATTTATTTCTAGCTTTTCTACACTAATGTATTATCTTATTTCTAACTCTATTATATTTTTGTTTACTTTCACTATTCAATTCTCTGAAAGGTTTAAGCTTTCTTCTATGCTCTATTAAATCTAATATTTTTTTTGTTACCCAGGGTTTTCTCGCTTCTATTTTTTTCTTACCTACAGTCTGTGTTGCTGTATCATGTACAGCCTTTTTTATTTCTTTCCATCTATTTTCTACGTTCCCTCATATAGCTATCTCTTTGATCTTATTATCTAATACTTATTTATATTCCTCCTTTACCTCACTATCATTAAGCTTACCTAGATCCCATCCCTCTCTTTTAGTCGTTCTCAGTAATGTATTTTTGGAGAATTAAGATTGAGCTTTAATTGATTTTTTTGGAAATCTGCGAATTTACGATAAGTATTTTTATCTGTTGTTAAAGGCGTAAAATCATAAACTTTTGCACACGTACTCTTTTTTAGCCGCTTTCGAAATACGTCTTTTCCTTTTTTACCGTCGGGTTGTAACTAACCGTATCTTTCAATCGTTCTTTCCTGCGTCGGTACTTCTTTAAAAATTGTAGCTAATCTTAAAATGTAAAATAAGATACTACTTGTGCGTTAATTCTTGTGCGGATAATTATTATTGTGTTTAATTAAATAGCAACTTTAAAATTTTCCTTAAGGCAATTTAATTAGTTCGTAATAAAGCTCGAAAGTGCTAAAATCTTATCAAAACATTTAGATCGTTGTTCTAGATCCTCAAACCTCATAACAAACATAGAAAATGTGATTTGCATTTTACAAGAGGTATTTTTTGTACTTTCTCAGTGAACCTCTACAAATTCGAGCGATAAGTAGACCTACATTGTAATATATTACTTCAACTACATAAACCTCAATGATGAATAGCCTTAAACGTTATCACATGTTCATACACACTCGAGATTTCAAGCTTAAAAATCCATTAAAGCTTCAAGTTAACGGCCTCAAAACTTACTATGTACAGTTTATATCCTAAGAAAATGCCAATGCGTGAGAGAGCGCTCACTAGAAAGAGAAGGAGCGCGCATGCTTGAAAACGGGACCAGTTATTAGCCGTCTTGAAGCCATGAAAATTGAATCACGTACATGGCGACGCAAGCGCTTTCAGGATTATATACCAAAGTGTTCCTTGGCGGGCGTAACCATAGAAAACGACAAACTAAATCCGACTGACATCCATGGCCGCCGGATCTCCCAGACTATTATAAGGTACAACAAACAGTATCATCAAGTGCAATTTATACCTACCTATATACCTAGTTATAATAGTGACTTTTTTCTAAAAAGAGATTGTGGAAGAAATAAAAATTTTATATATCTTTTACGAGTTCAGTTGACTTGTTTGTGTCATTGTTTGTTATTGTTCAACGGGCGCTAAAAATTTACCTACTCCGTCGTCTAAAAAGTGAAAACGTACGCCCACACCTTCAGCTTAATGTAAGTCATTTTTTTTAAAACATTTAATTAGGGTCAAATTGTGTAGTTAACTTTATTAGTTGGCGTTTGATGTTTAGAAACTGTTTATGTTGGTGATGTATGTGCACGCATTTATAAAGGCAAAAAACCTTACAATGCATAATTGCCCGTAAAGGATATTAGTGGTAATCTCGACGTCCTTTATGGACACTTTAAGGTTTTATGACTAAATCAAGAATTTTAAAAGATTCAAGAATTGCTAGTTAATATTATTTACGCTTAAGACGAACGAACATTTTTATACTGTAAAGGTTTTCATTTAAAGTTTAAGCCTTTTCAGAAAAAAATTCAAAAGAGATATGCTTTTCGGTATCTAATCTTATTAAACATAGTAGAAATAGTTTACAAATTAATACGATTTTGAGACGACACTATTGATAAATCCGGATCAAAAACTAGTGTCTAAGTAGACATAGTTTGAAAAAAAAGCAAGAATAGATTCATGTGCTGTTTTTATCCTTCTCTTATAAAACGTTTTATTCATTAATTATAGAAAGGCTTTTAGTATCTGGATAAAAGCTTGTTCCACAAAATTGAGCACATATGCGTGTCTACTGAATACTGTGTGTGAAAACATTTTTGAACAATATTAACGCTATATAATTTTATTGGAATTATTATTATTCAAAGCAAACTTCAATTTATTTAAACTCATTTTCCGTTTAGTTAGGTAACGCGAAATCAAGGTAATTACGACCTTACCTTTTTTCTTATCTCTATAGGTTGCATAATCAACAAATATGTTTAAAGAGAAACACCTACCCATTCGACAAAACCTCTAGTACCATACCATAATACATTGAAGGAACCAGTCAATTTTCTTTATTCATATTAATAGTAATACATATGTGCAATTACATCCTTCAAAATAATCGGGAGTAAGACGCTGTTTTTTGCTAACCAGGAATAGTAAAGTGTAATCCACAAAATATTTCTACGTCACGACATTGCTAAAGTGTTAAATATTCCTAGCTGTCTTGACTTTCGTTTACAAATCAATGGTATTTAGCTTATAATATTTATATGAATACATTAGAGATTAAGACTGAAATAGTGGAAGAATTAATTTCGTTTTGGCAAAACGTAATAAATAAAATTAAAAATCAACTTTTAATTTAAAATCTTTTCTGAGCGGGCGCTGTAATTTTTTTGTGTGTTATCTATAGTTTTAATTCTTTTTGTATCATAATCCTGTGCGTGTGTACATGAGAATGGACAGGTTAAATTTTTGTTAATGCTATTAGCAGCCAAAATTTGTCCTTTTATTATTCTTTAAGAAAATTGCTTTTGTGATGAACACAATTGTGACTACCAAAGGTGCATTTTCAAAAATTCAGGCTGTCCATTTTCATCCACAGACACCCAAGAATAGAATAAAAAGAGAATTAACAAAACAAAATACAAAGAGAGTTACAGTACCCGTAAAGGAGAAACACAGTAACACTGATTTCATCTGAGCGGCCGTTGTAACTTTTTTTTGTATGCTATTCTTCGTTTTCTTACTTTTTGTGTTGTGCTTCTGGATGTGCGTAAATGAAAAATGGACAAGTTAAATATGCACATTGCAAATACCACATAGAACAAAGCCCTAGAATGGTGCAACGCAAATAAGATGACGATAGCACATGATAAAACAACTTATACGATAGTTAAAGGTTCTCTAGAAAGAGACCCTATCATAAAACTGAACAGAGGCAGAATACGAAGAACACGGGAGGCCAAATACCTAGGGATAACCCTTGATAAAAAACTGAAATACGAAAAACGCATTGCCACAGTGACTGCGAGTGCCATTAAAGCTATGCAATGCATAGCAACTCTTGCACAACGTACGTACAATATCCCCCTAAACTGTGTAAGATTATACTTATCCAGCGTACTTGCAGCAATTATAAGCCATGTAGCGAGCGCCTGGACAACCAGATTACATCTAGTAAAACCCAAACAAAAAGTCCACAGTGCTCAAAAAAGGGCACTAATAAGACTTACTGGAGCATACCGGACCATATCACACAACGCCCTCTATGTGATATTAGGAGTCCTCCCTCTTGATCTGTATATCAGGAAGAGAGCGGCGACATACTGGTTTAGAAACAACAAACCAGAAAAAGTCCGGGAAATCCTAATACTAACATCAGAAATTCGGATAAAGAAGGACATTCAGGACACAATGCTAACCGAGTGGTAAGATAAATGGAGCCAAAGCACAAATGGGAGGAGGGTATACGCACTAGTCCCAAACATGGCCCTACAGGAACCGCTTCGACTTCCAAGACAACAACAACTGCACATGTGGTAAGGTGGGGACACCAGAACATTTGGTGTTCCACTGCACCAAACTTCAACAGGACTTAGGAATGGACAGAACAATCCTACGGGACAAACCCCTTTCGGACATGCTCTGGAATGAAAACATATTTTCTTACCTAAACAGAATCACTCACCAAACTACTACTATACTACACCAAAGGTACACAAACGGACTCTGAAGGGACACACACAAACACCATACAAACCCCACACATCACAAATACCACAAACACAGATCACACAAAACACAGAAGTTTAACGTAACGCATCAAATGTGCAATACAAAAGCACAGTCCACCCAACACACATGGGAACCAACAACAAACAAACGGCATTCTCCCAAGGACATACCAGGAACCACGTGTCTCCTGAAGATCTACCAGAAGGCTCATGAATTTTGACGACCGGGAGTGGTACCAGTGAAATCGAAGTGAAAATAGTGACAACGGCAAAAGTGCGGCAAACATACCTCAAACACAAGTCTCCACCAAAACACTTAATAGCATTAGAATACTAACATTAGTAGAATAAGGACTCAATACTAACCATCTAACCAAAAAATACAACTAACTAAAATAACAGAAAAAAATACAAACCATATTCGTAATTGCTTTGAGAAATCTAACACTAGCTTCAGTAACATAATGTTTATATTTCCAATGTTGTAGCACAACTAGAAATTACTACTGGGGAAATATTCTAGCAACATAATTACAACATATCAGCACAACAATACACACACACACACACACACGCACACGCTTACTTACACGCACAACAGAGACTGTACGTGGCCTTCCTGGTGCCCGGCTGCCGACGGCCAGGACGCGTACAGAAATGCGTACTTCTCGGTTTCTGATTTCCGGCTACCGGCGGTTGGAAATCGGGAGAGGGAAACAGTCCCAAGGACCTCACCACAGACATAAGCACACGCACAGACATACATGAAAACACAAACACACGCACCATTATAGCTTACCGGCACGACAAAACACACACATACAAACACCAAAACACGCACATACACGCACGTACACGAACACGCACGCACACGCATACACCCACATATACATACACACCAGGGACTGTACGTGGTCCCTATGGTTTCCGGCTGCCGACGGTCAGGACACGTACAAAAATGCGAACATTTCGGTTTCTGATTTCCTGCTACCGGCGGTCGGAAACTGGGAAGAAAAGCAGTCCCAAGGATACTACCACAGACAGAAACACACACTCACGCACACATACGCGTGCATAAACACAGACACCTACAGACAAAAACACACACTCACGCACACACACACGCGCGCACAAACACAGACACACACACACACACCAGGAACTGTACGTGGTTCCCCTGGTTTTCGGCTGCCGACGGCCAGGCACCGTACACGAATGCGAACTTATCGGTTTTTGATTTCTGGCTGCCGACGGTCAGAAGCTGGAAAGGAAGGCAGTCCCAAGAATATTACCACAGACAGAAACACACACACTCACGCACCCACACGCGCGCACAGCCACAGACACACACACACACACACACACACACACACACACAAACACAAACAAGAGTATTTTCAAACGCAAATAATATAACACTAACCAATATAACTTAAGGTAGCAAATAGTTCCGTTAGATTTCTAAGGAGTAACAGGTTTGCTGTAATTTTTAGGTAGCAGACTAATTGTAACGTTAGAATAAATAAAAAAAAGGTTAAATATTTGAAAAATGTTTTATTTTGGCGTCTATGTGTATTTTTGCATGTTGGACAAGTTTTTGAGTAATATTTTCGTCCGTGCGCGCGTTGTAACCTTTTTTGAGTATTGTTCATTGTTATAATTCTTTTTATATCGTGTCTGAATTTTTGGAGATGCCTTCGCCAGGTAAAACATTGTCTTTTTTTGTTTTTTAGAAATGCTTTCTTCTGTGCGAAACAGTATTTTGGATGCCAAAAGTACTGGCGGCCTTAGACTCTGCGGGGCCCTGGGCAAAAAGTTTTTGTTGGGCCTTTTTATCGTAAAATCAAAATTTAAAGCTATCGAAATGCGGACTTACGGTTTTTTGGTAAAAGCCCAAAATATTTCAATATTACCAAAGATACTGATTTTTATTTTTAACATAATAAAATGTTTTACATTAACTTTATTAGGATCAAATGAATTGTAGTTTAATATTTAAAAGTAACTTCAATTTAAATGTAGAAAATAAACAGAACATGAAAATAAAAAAATAACCAGCAATTAACAATTACGATGAATAAGATACCCTTACTTAGTTTGAACACTGATTATCTGTAGGGAGAACAATCAACAACAAAAGAAATATTACAGGGCACCTTACAAAAGATAATGAAGTTTGTAAAGTGTGTAGTCTTAAGAAGTTTCAAAGGTATAGGTACACAATGTAACTACTTAGTGCTTTCTTATATTTATCTTTGCCCTTAACAGGACGCTTCATTATTTGTTATAGTAAGCGTGGAAGTTTTTTACAGTGATTCATTCGCTCGAAGAAGGTGACTAGGATTATAACCGTAAACTACACAATATGTATTAGGTATATTGTATAGATTTATAATGCAAAAAGCAGTACTCTAAACTGTTTTGCTATCTTTTTAAATAAAGTGTAACTAAAATTTTTAAAACATGCATTGTGGTGCGCGGGGCCTTTTGTTCGCAGGGCCCTAGGCAGTCGCCCAGTTCGACCCCCCCTCTCCCTTCCAGGCCAATACTGGCTAAAAGGACATCTTTAAAAATACAGACCGTTCATTTTCATTTACATATACCCAGCAATACGAGACAAAAAGAATTAGAACAAAGAAATCAAAACACAGAAAAGTTACAGCATCCGCAAAGTGGAAAACATTCTTGATAAGACTGATTTCTTCTGTGCGGCCCCTGCAACTTTTTTTGAACAGAGTAGGGTGGACCATCATGAGACGGAAAAAACTGATTTAAATTTGTGATTAATTTATTATAACCACGGTACAAGTATGTTAACGGCGAATAAGTAAAGTTACAACAATGTGAAAAAAGAATATAAACTGATAAAGTTTGATTAGATTTAAAAATCATTTTACTTTCATATTTCAGTTCATGTCTCATATTGGCCCTTTACTAGGGGCACCATAGGATAGTAGGATATGGGAGGAAAAACACAACTAACTGTAAAAAACTATTTATAAAACACGAAAAAAATCATTATTAATATTATAATATTATTTTAAATATGAAAATATTTATAAAAAAAAAGGATATATGTTATTGTTATATTAATAATTGAAAAAAAAACTAGCGCTTGATTGGTTTAATAAAATTAATTTTAAACTGATAATATGATTTCACGGTTCCGAATGCACCTGAACCTTGAACAAGCTCTAGATTACTAGAACGGGTGGAATGGCTTAAAAGTTACAGCGATTTAAAGAGCAGAACTACAGGTTTAACTAAACTAGTGAGGATCTTTACGGAGAAAACAGACTAAGACAGGTCCCCGAAAGAGGGCAGCAGTTCTTTCGGTACTTAGAGTGACAGGTGCCATATGGGTTGGTATGACAATCTAAGACACACTAGTCCATGCGGAAGGCAATGGGAAACTACCACATTACCTTCCAAGTACACAGCGTACTTAAATTGTAATTAACATGATGGCATCCTCTGAGGTGAAAGATTCGGGAGTTAAAATAGTCTCCCATTCGTTACTCCAGGAGGATGTGATCGAAAAGTTCACAAAAAGAGCCTGAAACATTATACAAATCGGAAGGTGGAATATCAGAAGCATGAAGCAAGTAGGTAAGCTAGAGAACTTGATAATTGAAATGGATAGGTTAGCATTAGATATAGTAGAAATCAACGAAGTTCGGTGGGCAGAAGCGAAGCAATTTTGGAGCGGAGACTTTAGAGTAATTCACACAGAATCCGAGGAAGGAAATTTGGGTCTGGGGATAGATAGTAATGAGGAAAAAAAATAGAACACTATGTGGGAAAATACTTACAAAAGAACGAAAGAATAGTCTTGGTTAGATTAGAATTTAAAACCGGCAAATTCAGTAATAATACAAGTATACATGCCCACTTCTAGCTACAGTGACGAAGATGTAGAGCGCTCTGCAAAGATATAGACGACATACTAAGATACGTAAAAGAACATGAACACTTAATAATTACGGGAAATTTTAATGTAGTGCTGGTGTTATGCATTTTATAGCATTTTTGGTTACTTCTGATCACTTTGTATTATTCTGGTTTGATATTAACATTATCAAAGTTCCTTTCCTGTTACTGCCTATCCCATACGTTATACACACAAATTTGAACATTGGAAGAAGTGCGCGCGAATGCTTCTTGGTTCGTGTGCATAGTTCAAGATGAGCATTAGACAGGGCATTATTAACTTGACAACTGGAGTGACCGTACGACTTAGTTCGGTGTACTTTGGCCATGTGACATTCAATGGTGAAAACGCCTCGAAAATAGTGAACTTTGGTTTATGCAGTTTACAGCGATCATGCAGATGCAGATTACAGTCCACTACATTTTTCATACCAGCACAATTGCCAACCATTACAGGTTAGTGTATGTTAATTGATTAACTGTTTTAAAATGCTGTTGGTCGTTAAAAATATGCACAGTAGGTGAGGGTAGGGAAGTTGGCTGTAGGTTTATTTGGTTTAGGTACGAGAATCGACAGGGGAAATAAGCCGGTAGAATTTTGGACAAAAACAATTTAATCATCACAAACACATTATTTCAACATCATGCTAGAAGACGATACACGTGGAAGATGCTAGAAAATATAGGAAGATATCAAATAGATTACATTCCTGTTAGACAACGTGTTACGTTTATTTTTCAACTTAAATACCCTTTTTTTCTGGTTAAGTCATCATATAGTTTTATTAGAATTATTATTATTGAAAACAAACTTCAATTTATTTAAACTAATTTTCCGTTTTGTTAGGTAATGCGAAATCAAGGTAATTATGACCTTACTCTTTTCTTATCTATAAGTTGCATAATCAACAAATATGTTTAAAGAGAATCACCTACCCATTAGACAAACCTCTAGTACCATATCATAATACATTGAAGGAACCAGCATATTTTCTTTATTCACATTAATAGTAATACATATGTGCAATTACATCCTTCAAAATAATCGGGAGTAAGACGCTGTTTTTTGCTAACCAGGAATAGTAAAGTGTAATCCACAAAATATTTCTACGTCACGACATTGCTAACGTGTTAAATATTCCTAGCTGTCTTGATTTTCGCTTACAAATCAATGGTATTTAGCCTATAATATTTATATGAAGACATTAGGGATTAAGATTGAAAATAGTAGAAGAATTAATTTCGTTTTGGCAAAACGTAATAAATAAAATTAAAAATCAACTTCTAATTTAAAATCTTTTCTGAGCAGGCGCTGTAATTTTTTTATGTGTTGTCTATTGTTTTAATTCTTTTGTATCATACTCCTGTGCGTGTGTAGATAAGAATGGACAGGCTAAATTTTTGTTAATGCCATTAGCAGCCAAAATTTGTCCTTTTATTATTCTTCAAGAATAATTTCTTTCGTGATGAACACTATTGTGAATACCAAAGGTGCATTTTTAAAAATTCAGCCTGTCCATTTTCATCCACAGACACCTAGGAATACGATAAAAAGAGAATTAACAAAATAAAATACAAAAAAAGTTAAAGCACCCGTAAAGAAGAAACACAGTAAGACTGATTTCATCCGAGCGGCCGCTGTACCTTTTATTTATGCTATTCTTCGTTTTCTTACTTTTTGTATTGTGTTCCTGGATGTGCGTAAATGAAAATGGACAGGTTGAATATTTGAAAAATGTTTTATTTTGACGTTTATGTGTATTTTTGCATGTTGGACAAGTTTTTGAGTAATGTTTTCGTCTGTGCGCGCGTTGTAATGTTTTCTGAGTATTGTTCATTGTTGTAATTCTTTTTATATCGTGTTCTTTTGCATGTGTAGATGACAATGGACGGTCTGAATTTTTGGAAATGCCCTCGTCAGGCAAAACATTGCCATTTTTGTTTTTTTAGAAATGTTTTCTTATGTGAGGAACAGTATTTTGGCTGCCAAAAGCCCTAGCGGCCTTAGACTCTGCGGGGCCCTGGGCAAAAAGCTTTTGTGGGGTCTTTTTATGGTAAAATTAAAATTTATAGCTGTAGAAATGCGGACTTACGTTTTTTGGTAGAAGCCCAAAAGATTTCAATATTACCAAAGATACTAATTTTTATTGTTAACATAATAAAATGTTTTACATGAACTGTATTAGGATCAAATGAATTGTAATTTAATATTTAAAAGTAACTTCAATTTAAATGTAGAAAATAAACATAATATTAAAATAAAAAAACAACCATCAATTAACAATTACGATGAATAAGATACCCGTACTTAGTTTGAACACTGATCATCTGTAGAGAACAACCAACAACAAAAGAAATATTACAGTGGCACCTTACAAAAGATAATGAAGTTTGTAAAGTGTGCAGTTTTAAGAAGTTTCAAAGGTATTAGGTACACAACGTAACTGCTTAGTGCTTTCTTATATTTATCTTTGTCCTTAACAAGACATTTCATTATTTGTTATAGTAAGCGTGGAAGTTTTTTACCGTGATTCATTCGCTCGAAGGGACTAGGATTATAACCGTAAACTACACAATATGTACTAGGTATTGTATAGATTTATGATGCATAAAGCTATACTCTAAACAGTTTTGCTATCTTTTTAAATAAAGTGTAACCCAAATTTTTAAAATATGCATTGCGGTGCGCGGTGCCTTTTGTTCGCGAGGCCCTAGGCAGTTGCCCAGTTGCCCCCTACTGGCCAAAAGGACATCTTTAAAAATACAGTCCGTTCAATTTCATTTACATATACCCAGCAATACGAAACAAAAAGAAATAGAACAAAGAAATCAAAACACAAAAAGTTACAGCATCCGCAAAGCGGAAAACATTCTTTATAAGACTGATTTCTTCCGTGCGGCCGCCGCAACTTTTTTTGTATAGAGTAGGGTGGATCATCATGAGATGGAAAAAGACTGATTTAAATATGTGGTTAATTTATTATAAATACGATACAAACAAATATATTAACGGTGAATATGTAAGGCTAGAATAATATAAAAAAAGAATATAAACTAATAAAATTTAAGGAGATTTAAAAATCATTTCACTTTCATCTTTCAGTTCTTGTCTCACATTGGCCCTTTACTAGGGATACTATGGGATAGTAGGATATGGGAGGAAAAACACAACTAACTGTAAAAAACTATTTATAAAACACGAAAAAAATCATTATTAATATTATAATATTATTTTAAATATGAAAATATTTATAAAACACAAAAAGGATATATGTTATTGTTATATTAATAATTGGAAAAAAAACTAGCGCATGATTGGTTTATTAAAATTAATTTTAATGTGATAATATAATTTCACCGTTCCAAATGGACCTGAACCTTGAACAAGCTCTAGATTACTAGAACGGGTGGAATGGCTTGAAAGTTACAGTGATTTAAAGAGCGGAACTACAGGTTTAACTAAACTAGTGGGGGTCTTTACGGAGGAAACAGACTAGGACAGGTCCCCCAAAGACGGCAGCAGTTCTTTCGGTACTTAGAATGACAGAGACTATATGGGTCCGTATGACATTCTAAGAAACACTACTCGATGTGCAAGGCAACGGTAAACCACCACATTACCTCCCAAGTACACAGCGTACTTAAATTGTAATTAACATGATGGCATTCTCTGGGGTAAAAGATTCGAGAGTTAAAATAGTCCCCCATTTGGATCTCCGGGAGGGGACTACTACGAAGGATGTGATTGGAAAGTTACGGAAAAGAGTCTGTAACACTTTACAAATTGGAGCGTGGGATGTCAGAAGTATGAAGCAAGTAGGAAAGCTAGAGAACTTGAAAATTGAAATGCATGGGTTAGCATTAAACATAGTAGGGATCAGCGAAGTTCGGGAGATTTTTGGAGTGGAGACTTTAGGGTAATTCACACAGGATCAGAGGAAGGAAATTTGGGTGTAAAAATAGTTATGAGAAAACGGATAGAACACTGTGTAGAAAAATACTTACAAAAGAACAAAAGAATAGTCTTGGTTAGATTAGAATTTAAAACCGGTAAATGCAGTAATAATACAGGTATACATGCCAACCTATAGCTACAGTGACGAAAAGCTAGGAGCGATCTTCAAAGATATCGAAAACATACTAAGATTCGTAAAAGTACATGAGAATGAAATAATTACTGGGATTTTAATATTGTGGTAGGTGAGGGTAGGAAAGAAGCGGTAGTAGGTTTATTTGGTTTAAGTACGAGAAACGAAAGGGGAAATAGGCAAGTAGAATTTTGCTGAAAGAACCAATTTAATCATCACAAACACATCATTTCAACATCATGCTAGAAGACGATACACGTGCAAGATGCTAGGAGATATGGGAAGATATCAAATAGATTACATTCTAGTTGGACAACGGTTTAGTAATCAAGTTACACACTGTAGAAGCTATCCAGAAGCAGATAAAGCACAGACTACATCGTAATTATGAAAACTCCTCCTAAATTAAAAAATTTGAAAAGAAACAAACGCAAAAAACACTTTGCCTTTGAAAAACTAAAAAATAAAGATATCCATTAAAGATTTTAAAAAAGTCAAATGAATTGTCGAAAGATATCGGGAAATTTGTTATACTATGAAAGTAAAAACAAAATGAAATAACCTAAGATCCAGCTTAGACATGGCGGCCAGAGATATTCTGGGGTAGACACAAAATGAAAATAAGGAACCATGGATAACAAAAGATATTTTGAATTTAATAGAAAAAAGACGAAAATACAAAAATACATCAGACGAATCAGGAAAGCAGAGATACAAAACCATAAAATAGGAACTTATTCCTAAATGCAGGAAAGCTAAAGAGCAATGGATTGATGAACAGTGCAGGGAGGTACAAACTGAGAAAAACACAGCCAAGACGGACGAAGCATACACACTAATTAGAATGAATCTTTAAGATATAAAAACATGTAGTAAAATTTAAGGGACGCGGAAGGAAACGTTATTATAGAAAATGTAGAGAAAGTGGTTAGGTGGCAAGAATGTATAGAGAATTTATATGCAGGAGAGGAACAAATAGCACTAGAACAGGAATCAGACATTGAAAAGGATGAATATACTTAGAGATGAGTTTGAATTAGCAATATAGGATCCGAAAAATGATAAGGCGTCGGGTGCAGATAATGTGCAAACAGAAACTTCAAAAGCCGCTGGACAAGCAGTAACAAAACGTCTCTTCAAAGCTGTAAGCTATATGTATGACACAGGCAAGATATTTAAAGATGTCAATCGTAACATCATAGTCACTATACTAAAAAAGAGAGGCTGGGCTAGATGTGAAACAATAAGTTTGACAGCACATGTGTCAAAAATATTACCTAGAGTTGTACAAAGGCGATTGGAAAAATGAGCTAAAGAAATACAAAGAAAAGATAAATTTGAATTTAGGCGAAACAGGGGAACACGGGCACAAAATAATACAATCCTCAAATACTTATCCTCAATGGAAAATTGAAAATGATTTACTTTATAAATTTTTGCCTTCAAACATACATTTCTCTTTAAATATCTCACTCTGGAAATTATAAATTCCTCTTAACCAAAGCAAACAAGTTATAGCAGATTGCCACGATCCACCCACTGCAGGTTATTTTGGTTTATTTAAAACTTTAGCCAGAGTTCAAGAATTATACAATTGGCCAAAAATGAAACTTGATGTTCTAAATTATTGTAAAAACTGTCTTACATGTAGAGCTTAAAAAGCGTCAAATATGGCACCCTTAGGTTTGTTAGAAAAAGAAAAAGATGATGGATTTCCACTTCACACTCTTGCGCTAGATCTTATGGGTCCATTTCCTCGTCCTACACAACGGCATAAATGGTTGCTAGTAGTTAGCGATTGGTTTTCTAAATTTACCTACTTCACCCGTTGCGTAGTGGTAAAGCACATCAAATTGAAAAATATGTAGAGGAAAAAGTAATTTTAACTTATGGTGTTCCTAGTTACATAATTTGTGACAATGACTCACAACTTGCTGGAAATGTTTTTAAGAAAATATGTGATAAATATGAAATACATAAAATTTTGTATATTGTAGTATACTCTCCACAATGCAATTTTGTCGAGAGAAATAGCAGAACAATAGGTACAGCAATTAGGTTATATGTAGAGTCACATAATACCTGGGATGTTAATTTACCAAAACTACAATATGCCATAAATTCTTCAAAACATGAAATGACAGGTTTTACACCAAATTTTGTTATATTTGGCCGCCATGTACACTACCTCGGGTAAATTTTACAATTCACCTTACAAACTTTCTGAAGATGATGATATAATAATGTTAATAAAAGTCATACAATACGTATCGTCAGGGTCTCTTTGATCTTTTTAAAAAATTCGTGAAAGACTTCACTCAACCTATAAAAAATGTCACATTGCTATAATCTTCGAAGAAGATAACTTTTGTTTAATGTTGGTGACACTGTATGGAAAACCAACAAAGTTTTGTCTGGTGCAGGTGATGCATTTTCTGCTAAGCTAGCTCCAAAATATATCTTATGCACCGTCAATAAAAAATTATCTAATTTGGTTTATAATCTTACTAATTCTGATGGGTCAAAAACAAGTAATTGGCACATAAAAGACTTAAAACCCTATACAGGCGTAAATTTAAGTTAACTTAGTTTTGTTAAAATACCCACCTTCACTTAACTTATTCTCGGATCCCCTGTCCCTATCTTTACTTTCTCTTTCATACTTGTAAGCATCCCCAAAAAGCACCCCTAAAAGATAATCTAGTCAAATGATAAACCCAATCCAAAATCCCAACTCACTTATAACTGTATGCGCAGCAGTTATAATTAAATAAATCATTTTTAAGTTCCTTGATTACCCTTATTGAGTGGTTTAGACTTTACCGATTATAACTTTCCTGAATTTGACTTTCCCGATTTTGTCTACTTTTTGAACGTTTTGATACACGTTAGTTATCCCACCACTCAACTGTTTTTGTTTTTCTTTTACTTCCCACTGCTCAGTTTGTTTTTTATAGTATTCTCCTTTTATCTTTCGTAATAACTATTTAAAAAAAATAAAAAAAATTGTATTTTTTTTAAATATATTGCCATATATTTTTTTCTTTGTCCCGGGGCAGTGTAACATGTCCCTTTGCCTAAGCATATTGCCATGTTCCAGCTAAATAACCTTTCGTTTTCACTACGGTTATTTACTTCTGATTTGAGTTTATTTTATTACATGCATTGGTAATGTTTTAAAATAAACTAGTTTTATTTTTCTGAAACAATTTCTGTTTTATTCAAAACTTCCTTTCCCTTTAAAATACATAAATCGCATACAAATACGTATTTATAAAGTGTTACTTTTGTTCATTAGCGTTTGTGTTACCACATGCATAATTCGTGTGGAATCGAATTCTGTTTCAACTCCAGTCTTATTTATCGCTTCTCGCTTTATCCTTGGGTTTACCTGTTTGTTGCCCGGCTGTTAAATTGTCCATTTGATTATCTGATTTTCAATGATCCAACAGTAATCTTGTCTGTCGTAAATTTCCAACTATTTACCAATTTAAGGTATGTGTTTTCTAAAATGTATTTCATAATTCCTTACAAAATAATTTTATAGGATTTCTCTATAAAGTATTCTCTTCATGCTGTGCTGCAGGAACCCATTTTAATTGAAGAGATGGTGAGATTCCGTTGAAACACGCCGCCATTATATATATATATATATATATATATATATATATATATATATATCTCTAATACTAATTATTTTAGGGTCGATCTTTGGGATACCTGATTTAGTAATTAAATCAAGTATATCATTCAAGATGCCGGCGTAATTATCTAAATTCATAAATCTAATTTTACTTCATACCTAAATTTCTTGGATGAAATACCTGCAAAGAAGTTTTATTCTATAGTTTGGAATGCAACCTTGGTGTGCGTTTCTTTACTTTTAAACAAATGCTGATATTAGTCATAAGTTTGTTTCCTGAAGGAGCAGCGAATTTTACCAGCTGATATTTTTTTGGTTAGAAGATCCTGTGATTCAACTTCAAGAACTCCGTTGTTTGTTACCTGATAAGAAGTAAGAAAATATAATACATGTTACTAAATAGTTATCCTACACACAGGTACGTTCTATTTCTGTTCTAATTTGACACATTTGTCAAAAAAGTAAAGTATTCTCCTTAAAATATAGTTTGCTTTATTAGACTGCTGATAAGAAAACAAAAAATAATTAAATATACAAAATTATTATAACACCATTGTTTAAGCTACATTTATTGAATCTCTTAAATGGTAATAAAATTTAAAATACAAGGTGAAGCTTTATATGGCAGAGGTTTCATGAAATTTTTCGTCGTATATTGTCTATCTATTGGATGTTTTATTTAAACAATTAATTGACGCATTCAAATATTTCGTTAATTATTGTTTTATGTACCTTTAGAGAATTATAGCATTTTATTACAAAATTGAAAATTGTTGTAGTGACAACTTATACTTAAAATTTTTTTTTAAAATTTTTTCAATAATCATCAAATGTTAAAAATTTGCATTGTATAGCAAGTTATGAATTTCATTTACGTAACATAATGAAATTCAGAATTTATTCACAATTTTGTAAATTTTTTTTATAGTAGTAACTTCAATGATGATGAATGATGATGAGTAGTAATTGTATTGCATTTGAACTAAAATCTCGCATAATGATTATACGTTGGTACCTTGTTTCATTCAAGTGTTTTATTTCATTTACAGTGTATCTATATCTTTCTTTTAAGACGTGTTTTCAAATAGTCTATTTAACAACCCAGATGATTTTAAGTTTGATGTTATTCTTCGCAACCCATGAGGGTCGATGTTAGCAGAGCCAGAGGGTGTTCCATATTCTGCGTGTTCGTATTTTTCGCCCAACCATATGACCACTAGCTCCCCGATACGTTCGATATCGGCATGCCAATTGGAACGCCAATACCTTATTCCGTTATGCCGACACCAATATCCCCCGACAACTTAAACTGTAATTCCGCACATTATACCGAATACATAGATGCATTGCGGAAGTACTATTTCCCATCATCCAACTAAACTTATTTTAATGGGCAAAACATATTTTCTGTCATATAACAGCTTTCAACCCGCATCGTTATATATTATTGCTTCTTGCCTCTTTATACTATATTCCTTAACCAAACAAAATCTAAATGTAGTGTATAATCGAGCACCCAGACAACCGATAAAAATCCATAAAATCATTCCCATCTGTTGCTAGTTAAATCTTTCAACAAAAGTTCAAAATTTTTAATTCTGTTATTTAATTCTCATTTATTCGAGTTCGACATTTATCTTATAATACGATATACGACTTTTTAATTCTTCAATGCTAAACCTAAACATTCTATTTCCACCACCACCGAATACTATCTTACATAGAAAAGATGCCATCTATACTCTATAGAATAAGAGACGAAGGATGTTGAACGCATATGAACAACGCTATATTAACACACCAGAAAGATTGTAGTTACACAAATTAATAAAAAAACCCTCTAAACTAAAAGCTCGTCAACCACCATGATGTCAGTGCACAACGAGCGATTAAGTCCACCAGAGCAATCTGCCAGGACCGCCAGGGGTGAGCGCCAGGGATGGCCGCAGAGGCGATAATTATTATGGAGCATTTATTAAAACAAGTAGACATTGCTCGTAAGTAGGTGGTTGATGACAATCTTGCCACCTCATTTGCTCCAGCATCCCCAATTTCTCCCTCATCTGAACCAGATAGTTTTCTTCGACTAGCCATTTTCATCTTTCGAGATAGCATCTTTTGTGATAAATATATCGTGCATTTTCATCTTAGCATCCTCATTTCCTCCCACATCTGGACCAAATTGTTTTCTTCGACTAACCATTTTTCATCTTTCGAGATAAACCTATCTTGTTTGTAAACAATTAATATTAGATTTTTCTCAGCTACCCGAAATTCTAGGAATTTTTTAGATTGCATTAACCCCCAGAGAACTACCCCAATTTTAAAATTTTTTTACCGCTAACATTCTGAACCAAATAGTTTTCTTCGACTAGCCATCGAAACTTTCGAGTTAAATGTACATTGTTTGGTATCAATTAATATTAGATTTTTCTCAACTACTCAAATCTCTTTAAATTTTTTAGATAGCATCATCCCCCAGGGAGCTACCCTTATTTTAAGATTTTTTGCTGGTAGCGATTTCTGACCGTTCTTATAAATTTTTTAACCATGCGACACATCAAATTAGTCTGGAATTTTATGCAGAATCCGAATCTGCAAACAAATTTGATATAGGACCGCTCCTTACAAAATTACACATATACCCTCTGCGAGATAAATCTTTCTCTACATTTCCACCCACGAGATAAATGTGCCTTGTTTGGTATCAATTAATATTAGATTTTTCTCAGCTACTCGAATCTCTATGAATTTTTTAGATTGCATCGTCCCCCATACAGCTACCCTCATTTTAAGATTTTTTACCGGCAGCGATTTATGAACGTCCTTATAAATTTTTTAGTCATGCAATACACCAAATTAGTCTAAAATTTTATGCAGAATCCGAATCTCTAAATAGATTTAAAATCGGACCACCCGTTACCATTTTACACACACACCCTTTAAATTATAACTTTCCTGCAGCTCATACCTAAAAGAAAATCTAAAAACCATTCTTAAAACTTTTTATTACAGACAATTTTTACTAATACAGTTTAAATTTTGTAAACCACATTTCTAAATACATAGTCACAATTTTTATTCTTAACCTAGAACTCCTCACATCGGCTTATACTTATTAATATTTATTTCTAAATAGAGCACCTTTTCCAAAGACCAACCGGATCCACGTGTTTCAAATTCCTCTGATCAGCAGCAAAGTACTTAAACTGTGTGTCTTGCGGTATCGCTTTTACGAGAATGGACAACTTACTGCGACACAAGGAAAAATAGCACATTATGTCATTAAGCCGTAAACGTTCAGCTCCGACAGCTGTTAAAGGGTCTTGTACGAAACAACCACGAATTATGTGTAAAGTATGCGATTTCGAAATGGAAAAGACTATCTATGCCGCACACTTGAGAAGCAACAGACATAAAAATGCAACAGTTACCGCTACTGGCGAAGATGGTGTAGGAATGGTTAGCGCAGCGTTTAACAACAGGAAGGGTAGCTATTGCATAAAGAACGCCAGTGTCGACGATGGAGTGTCCGAGTTTCTTTGGAAGCAGAAAGAACGGTTTATTCGATTACCTAATGAAAAAAGAACACAACATACAGCAATAAAAGTCTATTGCGAACTCTACGGCGTTTACACAAAAATGGGAGAAGAGACTACGGATGTGAAATCTTTTAACACAAAAAATATGGTTATAACGTCTTCTAGTAATCTGGAAAATATGTACGAGGTCTTAAGCGAAACCATGACAACAAAATCAGAGGAATTTGAAACACGTGGGTCCGGTTGGTCTTTGGAAAAGGTGTTTTAATAAAAAGTTTTAAGAATGGTTTTTAGATTTTCTTTTAGGTATGAGCTGCAGGAAAGTTATAATTTAAAGGTGTGTGTGTAAAATG
Source organism: Platerodrilus igneus (assembly GCA_036346225.1). Classification (NCBI taxonomy): domain Eukaryota; kingdom Metazoa; phylum Arthropoda; class Insecta; order Coleoptera; family Lycidae; genus Platerodrilus; species Platerodrilus igneus. Next base: position 1,739,136 of record JARFIW010001452.1, on the reverse strand, counting down.
GTAAGCGGTGGCCCGATTTTAAATCTATTTAGAGATTCGGATTCTGCATAAAATTCTAGACTAATATGATGTATTGCATGACTAAAAAATTTATAAGGACGGTCATAAATCGCTGCCGGTAAAAAATCTTAAAATGAGGGTAGCTGTATGGGGGACGATGCAATCTAAAAAATTCATAGAGATTCGAGCTGAGAAAAATCTAATATTAATTGATACCAAACAAGGCACATTTATCTCGTGGGTGGAAATGTGGAGAAAGATTTATCTCGCAGAGGGTATATGTGTAATTTTGTAAGGAGCGGTCCTATATCAAATTTGTTTGCAGATTCGGATTCTGCATAAAATTCCAGACTAATTTGATGTGTCGCATGGTTAAAAAATTTAAAATAACGGCCAAAAATCGCTACCAGCAAAAAATCTTAAAATGAGGGTAGTTCCCTGGGGGATAAGGATACTTGGTTAAAAATTTGCTTCGTTTTTTGTTTTGCTAATAATTTTTTATTGGGAAGTAGGCAAACGAAAATTTATTTTGGGCAAACGTGGGCAAATCATGGGCACACGAATTGTATGTGCATTTTGAAAAATTTTGCAATTGGGGTGCTAACTTCACGGTTCCCAATTTTTTTATTTGGCTATACGCTTTTTTAAAGGTGGGCAAATAAAAATTTGTGTTGGGCAAACATGGGCAAATCGTGGGCAATCAAATTCTGTTAACGAATTGAAGAATTTTTTGCATGGGATGCTGAATTAAAATATTGCTCTATTTTTTGTTTTGCTCATAACTCTTTATTGGGAGGTGGGCAAACGAAAATTTGTGTTGGGCAAACGTGGGCAAATCGTGGGCAAATGAATTCTATATACATTTTCAAAAATTTCCTATTTGGGGGTGCCAACTTCACGGACGTCAAAACTATTGGGTGCCGAAAATCACGTGAATTCTCTGTTCCAGCAATCTTCGTTGGAATCCGCATTAATTCGTTTTTGCATTCTTCAGTTTAACATTTATAAAGCAAATGATTTTCCAAATGGCTGTTCTTTTGCGCATCTAACAAAATTTTGGTTTTGTAACACTTCAGTTCTATTGTCGAATATTTTTTTTTATAACCACACGCATTATTCTATCAACAATGTATACGTGCAACAACACGAATACGTGTTGGGTATGAAGTATAAGTTAACAATGAATGAACAGTGGAATTTAACTTGACAAAATAGCGTTACCCCTTTCTACATCTGCCATTCTCCACTTGGTACAGGTTTTTTCCTGGCCAGGCTTCCGCTTCCAGTTTCAACCAGCTCAGCCCCTACCAGCACCATCATAAATCTAACAATTCTTTCACCTCACATCCTCGTGATAGAAGGTCAGCTGGGTTCTGATTATCTGGAATGTGCCTCCAGTAGCTTGTATTACTAAGGCGTCTGATGTCCTTTTCACGATTAGCGACAAAAACACTTCAATTTTCACAACGTGTAATCAAGCAAGAGTAGTTGACAAATTTGTGCAATAGTATTTTTTACAATTCAAATATAAAGCTTCACATACAGATTTATTCAGCTTACACTCAGTTACGCACGTCAACAGTTCCAATCTAGGAATAGTACTTTCTTCGCAGGATCCACTCTTGGCATTGTCTGAAGGAGTTACATAGATATTTCACCGGCGTTTTTGTATCTCAAATATGTAACTGTTACATAAGGTGACTTACTACCGTCCAGGAAGCAGTATAGACTACATTCACTCTATGCAAAAACGATCTTAAACGTCTAGGAATATTAATGTCTTTTATTATATTTAACGATGCCAAAATAACTTAAACTTTTTGCATACGCGTTAGGTAATAATAATTGATCCCAATTCAGTATTAGTGCCCAAGCTCCTTGACGTAGAACTTTAGGTAACATAGCAAGAAGTTACAAAACTCCAAGTTGGTTAAACACCTTTTGCAAACCTGATAATACCGTACGTTCGTTGACTTTTTTATTCATAAAATCCAACAATTGATTGCACACACTTTTTTCAAGAACTTTAACCAGCCTCTGCCACATCCTTAATGTATCTTCTGATAAAAATGATTTGACTAAAGACATCTTTAGAATATTGCAGTAAATAGCTGCCGATATGCCTAACGATTCTAGGGTATTTCCCTTACCGACCACTTCATCATATAAAGAGCAGCCAATCGACGACTTTTCCTTTGTTGTGATTTTACCAAAAATTTTGTTATAAATTTACGAACGTCGAGATCAAAAATCAACTCCTTCTTCCCAAATCTTGCTTTTAGTGCTTCGATTACCGTTGAATAGTTCTCGATAGAATGTGGATAGCGCCTACTGATTTCTTAACTTTTGATCGTGGTATCATACTTTAATCTAAGTACCGAAACTTATCTTTCAAATTGAACCCACCAGAAAGACCAATTCTGCAATTCACCTTCAAACTTTCTTAACTCAATTTTGGAAATTTGTAGCGGCTGCTATGTTCACGAGAATTCGCTGACCGTTACTTACTCACATGAGCCTCTAACTCTTTCATACAGCGAGAGTACGTAGTATGGCATGTACTAAACGTTATTTCATACTATACTTTCTTCGATTGCCATATTATCTGTAAGGCTAACGGACCAGGAAGAAAAGAACAAAATCAGTATTAAGAAGCTCGCTCGACTTACGGTAATCAAGAGAAAGAAAAAGAAATAAGAACGGAATTTCTAGGGTGAGGGAGGGTCTAAGGAACAAAACAAAAAAACACAACCCAATTTACCCTGAAAAATACCGAGAAATACTAGGAAATGCCGGGTTCTACAGAGATAGGCGCAAAGTATAAGCCTTGATCAACGAACACGCCAATTAAAACGTTGATAGGTGGGGCTTAAAAATACGATAGGAAACTCGAAAATAAACAGCATATCTTCAACAAGGCACATACCACGTCGATTTAAAGTGGAAAATTACGTACCAGTAACAATTAGTGAAAAGTCAATAATTTATTAAAAGTGAAAAATTGAAAGTGCCTATATGTGCAACGAAGAATAGCCGTTTTACGCATAAACGTAAGATAAACTATTAATTGAATTTTATTTTAATATTTAACAATTTAGGGCTCCGAATAAAGATCTAAATGTAGATCAAAGAGTATATCTAAAGATCTAAATGTATCTCTAGATGTACCTATAAATAAAAATCCAAAAATACTTCGAAAATCCTTACAAGGAAATAAACGTAAAGATATTAAAAGTTACCCAAGAAATTTGAGGGAAAAAGTACAAGCAACCATTAATCCATCATTCTGGCCAACAAGTGAAGCAAGTCAAACTGTAACAATCAAGGGGTGCTGACCATAGATACTCTGAGGCAATTCCAGTGAAAAGCAAGCAAATCGCAGGTTAGAGATCTTAAATTTTTCAATAATTAAAGACTGTTTCAATTTTAATATTTGCTATATATTATATATCTGTAAGGGTCAACAAGAAGGTCAATTGAGAATTTGAAAATTAGAAAAATTATCTTCGAACGTTCGAAAGGTACTTAAGAGTAATTACAAAGATATTTCTGCTGGCTTTCAGGAAAATTAAATTTGGTGAATGTGAATAATTTATTTAGTGGTTAATTTTTGAATTGACATAAAACTGTACATATTATCAATCATTATAGTGTGTAATTTTGGATTGCTTTATTTAAATTATTCTAACAGTTAGGTAGTAGGAAGAAAAAGAGATTAAACAATCTTTATTATTGTGAAGTAGAGCATTCAGGGTTTGATAGACTGAGCTAGCCGTGGAAAAAGAAATAAAGAAATTATAGGATTTTAAAAGGGGTTGATATTCACCCCAATAAAAATAGATACACCAATCATAAAATGACATTTCACAGCAAGGGAACACCAACGTAGAGGCTATATCACAGCAATGAAAATAACACTCAATTAAAGGGCTTATAAGGGCAATATAAATAAATAATATATATATATATATATATATATATATATATATATATATGTGTGTGTGTGTGTGTGTGTGTGTGTGTGTTTTGACCTATAAACCAAGAAAATCATTCTCAAACAAATATATATATATATATATATATATATATATATATATATATATATGTATTATATATTACTGTGGAAGTTTCCGCTAAAACTCTCAAACAGATCCAATCGTGCCCCACAGATAGGGTGCTATAAATTACTGTGTAGTTTTGCTGATAACTAGCAGGAAAAAATCCTACGCTTGAGCCGCATAAATTTTGCTGCAAAAAAAAAAATATTCCAATATCTCTTGAAAAGCTCCCCCAAATCAGCGTACCACGACTAGCTCTGCTTCCAGCTTCTTCAGAGATACTTACCCATCCTACACATATTCTCTATCAGTTAGACTATCAAAAAAAAATTTACCAATCAAATAATTCAACAAAACATACAACCTTTTTATTCATACAAATTAAAAATTACGTCACACCAGCTCAATGCTTACAAAATGGATATAAAACATCTCTATAAATTTTCACAATATCAACAATTATATCCTTTTAAATTTCTTAAATTTAATTTATTTCAACACTTCTTCATATTCAGTTCAAGTAGATGGGCCTATCTTGAAACCCTAAATTGAAATTTACCCTGGTCTATGGTGAGTTCAGTATGAACCTTCTTACTCTGAATGCATAAAAAATTGCATATTGTTTTAAACTACTCTAAAGACCCGTTTACTCTTTACATTAAAATATACTACATGTATATATACCTTCAAATAATAAAATCAAATTGTCTTTTTCAGATAACCTTCAAAATAAATTTTATGTTTATAAAATATTTACCAAATACGTCAAATCACTCTAACACAAATTACCAGCACAAATGTTCAAACAATAATAAAGAAAACAAATTTCTTTACCTGGTGTATGCGTTTGAACCATCACCTCTGTAGACTTCGTCCACCAAATCCTCGTCCATGAATTACGTCCAACTTCCTTCTGCTACATGTACTGAAAACTCATTTCCCCTCGTTCATCCAAATCTAAGTAGACGCCTTCAATACAGCTACCCATATAATCGTCCAAATATGTTCGTCGGCTTCTGGATATACCATACAACCAGCACCCTCGTTCCGAAAAATATCTTGGCTCGTTTACCTTTGTAACATCTCTTGTTCTTTTTGCGTATTTAAACTTACAGCCGCATTTATGAAATAGCACCTACTCGTGCTTTTAAACACTTGTAATTAAATTAAACGGACTGCATTATCACCCTATCTACAAATTTTCAGCTTTGATGTTACACCATATAGGTCTGAGGCGAACAGAAGAAATAAGAGCCTCACTACGTCTCCTAGTGTATTTATAAGCGTCCAAGCCTACCCCCTGTAACCTATTTTCATCGAAATTCACCTCCACCTCAACCGATTCTTAAAATTCAAAACAGAACAATCTTTGAAAACTAAGAAATTTCTCACCCCATCGTAGCTTTAGTTCGAAATACTAATTAGCGTGCTTAACGGTTGCAATACTCTTAGAAAAGTTTCTCACCCCAATCACAATCAACCAATCAAAAACATGTTGCAAGTCTATCTTCCAATTGTTTGCTTTCTTTGTTAAAATCCCACTATAGCAACTTAAACTCAATATTGTCGTTAGCCTCTACAAATTATCGCGTGCTTTAAACGGCTGTTTTGTACAACGTCTGTTATCTTTCATCTTCCCTTACCCTGTGCTTTGTTTTAAAACCATCTGATGTTTCTTGACCTTCGCTTCGGTTGTTACCTCAAATTTCTAAAGAATTATGTTTCAATATACATTATGATTTCTCGAATTGTTTATTTGTCTGAAAGTCCTTTTTATGAATTGTTTGCCAGTTTGAAATTGTATTTTCCCAAGTTGTTTAGCCTGTAGACTTTCTACAGATTTGTTTTTAACGGACGCTTTGTTAGTTAAACGAATATACGCGTTTACATCGATTTTATATACTGCAAGGCTTTTCGTACAATACGTTCCTTATATGGAATTAAAATACGCTTAAATTATTGATTTTATATTCTGTAAACAAAAGCTTTCTCCCTATTATTTGATGTTCTCGGTTTAGAACCTTAGAATATTAAAGCTAATTGTCCTCACATTATTCTTGAGTTTTTATGTACTGCAAAGCTTCCACACCATGCAACTTTAAAATTAAGATTTATTGATACAAATGTATGTTATTATACGTTTGTTTTAAGGTCAAAACTAATTGATTTGAAGCGTAAAAAATGTATTCTTGTTTTCTATATACAAGGTCCTTCCAATATTACTTTCTTGACTTATCTATCCCTTTTTACATATAACCTACACGATAATATATATGTATATATATATATATATATATATATATATATATATATACCAAAGAATGAAATGTAATGGCGAGTGACTCAATATTAGTCACAAGGGCATCCTGTCGACGCGTTTCGCCCTTATTGAGGCTCATCAGGACAGGAGTAGCAAAGATGTAATATTTAACACAAACACATTGTGGGAAAAAGACAATTGAGTCTGATCTCCTCCGTGTCGACTGTTGATAAAACCTGCAAAGTTAGGTGAAACATCACGAAGGCACAAATTGTGGGCTGGGTAATGCTGTACTTCCCATAATGTGTTTGTGTTAAATATTACATCTTTGCTACTCCTGTCCTGATGAGCCCCAACAAGGGCGAAACGCGTCGACAGGATGCCCTTGTGGCTAATATTGAGTCACTCGCATTAAATTTCATTCTTACGGTTAAAGTTGCTACGTACTTAGACCTAGCCGGAAGAATAGTAAATACCAGGCTAACTACCAAACCCAGAAAGTGGGGGGGTTCTATACAAACAAGCGAAAGAAATAAATTTAGAGTTACTATTTTACAGCAAACAATTATATTATATGGACAATTTAGGAATCTGAAGTGCGCATCTCGCATTTCACACAAAATAAAATTAATCAGTAGTAAATCATTATGTGAGAGCTTTTGTCAAGCGTTTTTAAAATTTCACCTAATAATTTTTGTAAAATAACTAATTAGTAGGAAAGAATTAACGTGTGAGAGCCTTTGTCAGACATCTTTTAAGTTGTACATAGTATCGTTTGTAAAATAAACCAATCAGTATAAAAGAATAAGCGTGTGTCTGTCTAACATTTTTAACAATGGTACATCACACCTGTAGAGCGATAATATCGATTAGCGGCCACAAACAATAGTTCGACAATGTCACGTTTTTTATCGCGTAACTACACCAAATGCTGATACGGAATATGCCATTGACACACACAAAAGAAAACGGATACTTAGCTTACAAGTCGTCTGGGGTGAGTCAGCACAGCAACGCCACGGTCGTCGGGATTTATTTAGCCTGCTACCATAACTGCAGCAGCGGTCTACGGACAAAAGCAATTGGTCTACAGACAAAAGCAGTTGGTTTATATAAAGTGTTACCTATTACGCGGAATAATTACCCGCCATTTTGTGGCATATACCGACCACGTTTTACGGGTGATGCAATCGCTATCTAAGTCAAATTAACATGCATAATTTAAGTAAAATCAAATTACTTATGTGATGGGTGTCTCGAAATTTAATCTCGGGAACCAGCGGTGGTTAAATTGGGTTGGCTTACGCTATGTTGAACTTCAAATTGCCATCCGTCCTAAAGCTCTACTGCACTCGTAGGGGGATGAAAAGAGATAAGGTAACGGAACGATAGAGGCAAGATAAACACACACCACTCAGATAGTTGTTGCCTTCTTCAGGTTTTCTGTCTTAGTTCCCGCTTTCGACACTCGCACACCTCCGCATTTACTCTGCGCAGACGCGACTGTCCGCGACGACGGAAGTTAACATTATTAATTTAAAAAGCGCGGCAATTAACTTATAAATTATATCTAAATCTAAAACATGAAACATTGCCATTTTGGCATGTAACAAAAGAAAGAACCCATTTGCCTCCAGCTAAAAGCGAATACACGCAAGGTACCTCTTACTTGTCGAACAACAAAACGTACATCGCTGTAGCAAATATTTCAACGAACAAGCTGCAAAATCAAATTCAAAATTGCTTCAAATAACACGAATTCGAACTGCAAATCCTCGCGTTATTAAAAGCGCGATTAAAAGTGGAAAACGCAGTTTAATCCGATAGTTCAATACACTATTTGGACGAAGATTTAGATGGAAAACACATAAGAAAGCTATTATACGTTATCGGAATGTTTAACAAACTAACGGATACCTAAAACAGGATATAAACTATTTATTTATCGAACAAATTTTCGTTTTAGAAACAGAGTGGATTTGAGTTAAAGTTATGTTAAGTGAGCTTATACTGAACAGGTACACTATAGGGGGTTGTTGAAGAATTTAAGGATTGAAACGGAGTTTATTCGAGCGGGTATTGAATTAACCAAGAAAATTTAAAAGCAAAATTGGAACGTATCAAAGTAATTAACCTGTTATTATTAATAATGACTGGTCATTATTAATAATAAGCAAAAATATAGATTAAAGTAATTAATTTTATAATATTTTTTCAAATTAACCGGTCATAATTAATAATAACATAGTCTTGTTGATATATGTGATAAATAAAAAACAAAATGAGTAAAAAATTAAATATAAATATTATCAATTATAAACATTAACAATATTAATTAGTTTAATGTCATATTTTTATTCGTATTAGATGAAGTTTTATATTTTTAAAAAAAAACATAAATTGAATTTAAAAAATATTTAAATGCTCAAGAAAAAATTTAATTATATTCATAAGCGATGAACTTTCGACCTATGGTTTTAGAATTTTGTAAGTGCAAAAACATCATAGAAATAATTTGATCATGTTATTGTTAAAGAGACGGTTACATTTTTAAATACGAACAAAGCAAAGAAGTTTAAATCGATTTTAAACATAAAAACAGCATCCTCTTTACCATCAAAACTTTTTTGTTTGAAAATAATTAAAATATTTTAATCAATCCAAAAAATCAAAGTCAAACTTAAATTTGAATGGTCAGGAATTAAAATATTTTGATCTGAAATCATAATTATATTAAAATAATTAAAATTAAAAAATTTTATATTTAACTTAAACCAAACTGTCATAAAACTTTAGTAACGAAAATAGATAAGTTAAGTAAAACATTTAGTTAGTTTCAGTACAAAATAAAATTCAACTTTTTATCTGACAATATACTAGATCAAAGCATATAATTATTACTTTCCATTTTTTTTGTAACTTTTAATTTTCAATAAATTGACTGTGTTTTTAATAAAATGAAAAATATAAACAAATTGTGTGATTTTATGTTAACTGGAGTATAGAAAAATATTATCGGTCAATATTTGTTTTCTAATATTTTTTTTATATAATTGTTAGATTGTTAAATATTGCTTTTTTAATTATTAAAAGTCAAATTTATCACTTTTATACCGAACTATAACTGTAAATATTAATGATCGCTAGTTATTTTTAATAATTACCGGTTAGTATTAATAATTACCAAAATGCTAGGTTTTCTTCTTCTTCTTCATTTCACTTATTGGCCTTCAGCCACACGGCACGCAGCCATTTAAGGTTCCGATACGTTATTGTTTAAAAAATGTGTAGGGGGCACACTCCACTAAAGTGTGTCTGGAATTGTCTCATGCCCTCCCTCCTCTCGATAGTGTGGTGGAGAATGATGATGGATACGGCAGGTGCCAACAAAGGTATCTAGAAATTAGGAATGGTAGAGATTAGATTTTAATTTGATTAGCTTTAAGAAATCTAGTAACTGCTTTAATAACTCTCGCATTCGGGTGGCCAGTTAAATCCAGCAGGTTGATAGGTCTATTAATGATTTTTACTAATCTCATATATAACATACTACAGTTTTGCAAATTGTTAGGGCACGCAAAGAGAATATGTTGTAAGTCCCCTTCTTGTCCACATTCACACAAGTCTGTAGCTCGAGCTCCAATCCTACTTAGGTGATTTGAGCTACTACAATGTTGCTTTCTTAATCAACAGAAGGTGGTGATGTCAAATCTGCTTAAACTTTGTATTTCTTTAAACCAAGGGGTTTTTAATGCTTTTTTAACTATTTCCATGTATCGTGCTCCTTTAGACAATGCCTGATTCTGCCACTCATTCACCCACATTTTCCTAATATGATTTTTCTAGTCGGGAGAGAATTAATCGATGTGCACTTTAGGCTTGACCTCAAAATTATTTTTGATAGCTTGTTTCGCTAAGGTGTCTTCGACTACATTACCATTTATTTCTGTATGGCTAGAGATCTACAATAATTCTATTTTAAATCCCCTATTTCTCAGCTCTATTATGTGTGTTTTGGTGTCCAAGGTCATCTGATCCCATTCCCTGTTTATACCATTCTTAGAAATCCTAGATAATGCGCTCTTTGAGTCACTAGCTATCAAGTACTTATTGTGGCTATCATTTGCTGTGCTAATTATTTCAATGGCCGTTTTGATTGTGAAGACTTCTGCAGAGCAAATGCTCATTTTTGCATTAATCTTGGTAGTTGAGTTTATGTGAAAGTCTTGGCTAAAAATACCCACTCCAATGCCTCCTTCCATTATAAATATTTATGGTTCCGGGTTGGGACCGTGCCATTTTATCCCCCCCCCCTTTTATTGGGGATATTGATGCATCTGTATACATTGTGTGGTATACATGGAAGAATTCACTTACTAGACTGGTAAACTCGATATTGTTACAAGAGCATTTCTTAGGTAGCTTGCTATCATGTACCTCCAATTTCGTAAATGACGTTTGAAACTTGGTCATAAAGGTCACCGGCACTTTTAGTCTTTGAAAATTATTGGTCTTTTAGTATGATGTCCAAGGCTTCCAATATCGCTGGACATTTTTTCTTTTTCCAATTCCCTGTTGCGTTATAAGACTCATACAGGTTCAATACTTCCCTCCCAAGGTTTCTTGCTTTTAAGCAACTGATTTTGTGGCAAGGAAGATCCGTCTATGTTCTAGGTCTTTCTCAGCACTTTCCAAAACAAAAGCATTAGTTAAGGTGGATCTCATAGCCCCTAGTATAATTCGTAAAGATTGGAATTATACTCTGTCTAGCCTGAATAAAGTTGCCTTGCTACAAGTAATCAGAATTGAACCATAGTCCAAGTGTGATCTAATGATAGCGTTGTATATATTAAGTATGGTTAGTGAGTCTGCTCCCCAACAAGTTTTTGCAACTATTTTCATGACGTTAATTCCTTTCTGGGCTTTTGTTATCGACATTTCGACATGATTTTTCCAATAAAGGTGCTCATCTATGACCATTCCCAGATACTTTACTTTGTACACTTTAAATACGATATCAGGGATCTTTTTATGGGTATTTCCTTTGGAAAATGCAAGATATGATGTTTTTTCCATGGATACCACTAGCTGTAGCTGATCCAGTCTTTCTGCAAGTTTAGTTAAGGTAATGTCTATGTTATGAGCAATTTGTTCATAATCTGTTCCTGTGCATATTATTACTAGGTCATCTGTATACTGAATAATCTTAGTTCTCCTCTCAGCCGGCTATGGGATGTCCTTGGTGTATATTTTAAATAGGATAGCGCTAAGCGGAGAGCCTTGCGGTAATCCGCAATAAGTCATCTGTGGGCGTAAAGGTGTACCTGTGTATTTATCTCTAAGGTAGATAATTCTTTACCTCAAAAGTTGTTGTATAAACTGGACTGTGTTTGGTGACATTTTAATTTCTTTAAGTATTTTGGTATATTACATTGTCATAAGCAGATTTAATATCCAAAAAGATGACTATTGCTCTGTCTCTCCGGGCAAAACTATTGTATACTTGCATTGTTAAGGCTGCAATGCAGTTTATAGTATTTTTGCCTTATCAAAAGGCTAGAGTTAACTCATGTAGAATCCACAAAGAATTCTATCCTATTTTTGATCATGGTTTCCATTATTTTCCCAATACAAGTCTGAAGAACTAATGGTCTATAGCTCGATGCTTCTGGTGGATTTTTGTGTGGCTTAAGAAATGCAACAACAACACATTCTTTCCAGATATCTGGGATAGGGTCAAAGTTCAAACACCTATTGAATAACTTTACCATTAGCTTTTTAGCATCTTCCGGTAGGTGCATTAGCATCGTGTACGAAATTCCATCTAGTCCTGGGGCAGATTCCCTTTTTCCCTCCAGCACTATTTGAAGTTCGTCTAACGTTATGGGATTATTATTGTCATCTACCTTTTCTTCATCCTCCATATTAGTGATCACTGTTTCCTGGATCAGGATATACTCTCCACAGTAGTTGTGTCACTAGTTGAGCCGAGCAAATCGTGAGATCCGGTGCACTTGCGTTATTATTTGGGGTTGTTAATCTTCTTGAGGTTCCATCATTTAGCAACGTGAACTCAGCATTTTCCAAAAATTTAAGTACCTCATTTCCATTTCTATTTGAGGTCGTAGATCCCCATGTAGGATGGTGTGCATTAGTATCACCAACAAATATAACGGGAGTTGTCATTTGGCCGGTAAGCTTCTTCCACTCATTGGTGGTCATACAAATGTCAGGTGGGACATATATGCTTAGCACTGACGCTACTCCAAAATCAACTGCAATACACTGTATTTTATAGTATACGAAGGTAGCATCTGGTTTAATTAGTTTTCTAGGTATTCCTGATTTAATCATAATAGCTACACCACCTTTGCTGTCTCATCTATCTTCTCTATATGTATCATAGATTGGGATTTTGAATAGTTGGTTCTCATGTAACTACATTTAATTTAGGAAAATTATGTGAGGTTGCTCATCATGGAGTAGACTTTTTAAATTTGAGTTGTTAGCATTACAACTGCGAATATTCCAATGGATAATTTTCATTATTATTATTATTATAAGCTATGCAAGTTAGAATTTTTAGAAGTATACCTTTGGAGACTGCATTCTGTTCGAAGAATTAGAATTGGTGCAGTCTTCTGATGGATTATTTTGGATATTTTCTCTGGTTGTTAGTTCTGGTTGAGTTAAATCAATCGATGCTATTTCATTAAGTTCTGCCAACATTCTGGCTCTATTGTCTTTCTTGAAGTTTTCCTGATTCATGATTTCAATAATTTTTTGGACGCAATCCCTGTTATTGTTCTAAACTTTTTCGTGGTCTGCATATATAGCCCTAGGATTGGTCAAAATTGTTAGTGGTTTCAAGGGGTCTGTCTGCTTTCTATTTCTGAGTTCTGAAAAATCTCTAGGATCCCTGCTCATATAAGAGGTGTTGCTAACTTTCTTTCTAGCATCATAATATGATAAGTTTTCAAATCTCATACTGTCCTTTTTCTTTATCTGTTTTTGGTATTTCTGGCACTTTTTATCAGACGCTTCATGATCTTCCTTGCAATTATAGCAATGTGGCAAAGTTGTTTCGCATTGTGTCCGCTTGTGCTCGTCACCACATCTTACACATTTTACTTTGGGGCTTCTGCACTGGGTTTTGTTGTGCCCATATCGGAAACATTTCATGCAGATTATTGGAGGGTCGAATATGGTTGGATTTCAAGTTCATTATAAAATATTTTCACTCGACGTGGCAGAATTTTCTCACGGAATGTAAAAAATACTGTACCAGTGGGCACATACGCCATTTCTTCATTTTCGTATAAACTTCACCTGACAAATCTTCTAACCGCTAATATTTCATATTTCGATTTAGTATGAGCTAGCAGTTTCTGCTCCGATATCCCTTCAAATACCCATTTAGCTATACCTTGTACGTGACCATAATTCCCGGTATATATCTTTTATAACCATTTTGGGACATTTATTCTCATGTTTTGGTGTTCTAAATTAGACCGAAACTCTATTTATTTCTTGTTCTTTTATTTTGCTTATGCCTTCCACATTTGCATTAACCAAACTTTCTCCAATAGCCATGGGGTGATATCTACTTGTGTTTTGCCCTTCCTTTTCAGCTTCCATCATAACAACAAATGGGCCGAAGTCTGACGGACCAAAAGTTATATTATCCAAAGGATGTGTTCTTTTACTATCCCTCTGTGTTTCAGGCATTTTATTAATTTCCCTTCTGATGCGAGGGCCTTGATTTATGCGATCAAGGTTTTGCTGTTTGAATGACCTAATTTTTTCTAATAGTACTGCATAATTGTTCACTTTTGCCGTTGCCTCAAGGGCTGTAATCTCTTCTTGTAATACTATTATGGTGTCCTGGGGATTGATATGTTCATGCTCCTCATTGCGATTGATTATGTTTTAGCTTAGGTGATAGTAATTGGTATAATGATAAGGTGGGAGGGAGGGAAGCTCTCCCCCCATAACTCATTGGACATTGGGATTACTATCTACAAAGATATGGGTTTATGCAGGTGGTAAAAGCAAAGTGTTAAATAAGCAATCGAATGGATTATAAGAAAGCGTGCAGATATTCTTACCAATAAATTACAAATCGTAAGGAGGGCCGTCCCGAAAACGAATTTTAACTATCTAAAATCTCACAAATCAGTTTGAGGTTAACTTTATTCAACTTAGGTTATGTGTATTATTATTGGTTCATGCTAGGTTATATATATATATATATATATATATATATATTGCTATGAAACCTACAAAATCCGGGTACTCCGCTTTTCGAATCGAGCCCCTACGAATTGGATGTCAAGAATGCTGTGAAACCTACAAAAAGCTATTCATTACCTTAACTGTGTTGGTCCATTGACTTTCTTCTGTTAATCGCCTCGGCTGCTCCTCTAGAAAGCTTTCATCCTCATACATAAAAAAAACAAACACATTCCTACCACAAACATCAACGTCAACTCTATTTACATCAATATTCGCAATACATTAAAATTTCAAAATTAATATTCAGCATAAATTTTAATATCGGAAAATTTCAAAATTAAATTTATTATCATTTTAATGTGCATCCAGAATTAAAGTCCTTGTAGAATGCCTACTAATTACTATAACAATATATGCAGAGTACAAAGGAGCATCTACCACCCTTTACGTTAATTAACCAGGTTCGTCTAATTGAGCTCAAAGACATACCCTAAATTTTCATCATAATCCAGAACATCAATACTAAATACCCCTTTCTACTTAAACAAGCAAATTTCACCTTAAAATTAAAATATTATTGTTAGTACCATTTCACTACTGTCCATTTTGAGTAAATCAATTATAAAGTTATTCAACACACACAACAATATCAAAGTTTAAACAAAATAGTATAATTTACCTGAAGGTTACTTGCACTCGTAGCTTCAATGTCCATCTTCCCTTTTGTTAATCACACCATTCCAACTGGGTTATATTTACGGCTTCTGATTCTCAACGCTTTAAAAATTTTCTCCATCACCATTTATTTAAAGTTGTTTCAGGGCTTTTCCGGAACTAATCTGTGTATATCTGAACCTTGTTTTGTGGATCCAGACACGTTTATGCACCATTTAAGTATTAATACCCCCGAAAAATAACAAAGAAATTCATACTTCTTTCACCAATATACGCCAAAACTGCCTACTTTTGTGTATATATTTGTCGTTATAAATTTTTACCAATTAGTACAGTGATACTAAACTTTCTTTACCTTGTATCTTCTTTTCTACGTGCACTAACGTACATTCATTGTAGCACGTAAAGAACAAGCTGTTTTAAATCACATAATATTCGAGCAAACTGTTTAAATTATTTAATATTAAAACCGGAAAACTAAAAAGCACTGTTTAACGCGTTCAATCAAGTCGAAGATCTAAGAGAGCTTGTTCATATTAACCTCCGTATATATAGCGGTTAGCCTGTCTGTCGGTCTGTTCCCCAAAACGGCCAGTTTCTAGAATTTCGTCATTCTATGTTCCCATTCCGTAGCTCGGCATGCGATTTTTACTAATTTTGTACTCGCCTCAGTTAAATCTCAGAAAATTTCCACACGGCACGCAACGTCTGAGAATACCTAATTAAATTTTATACAGAAATGTTATTTTTACCTCTCAAATTTTGCCTTTTACTTTCAACCAATCGCAACCCCATGACGTTGCTCTACTCACGCCTTTTTACTATATGTGTCTCGGTCTTGCGCCTATTATCTGTCTCTATCTACCCTGTTCTTATTAGTGCAAATTGATATTCCTTATTATCGATTATTTCAGTCCATGTGGACTATCTGGGTTAAATAACCCCGTATCGCACCTTCTCGTGAATATTAAGCCACGGTTTCTCCAAGATTCTTTGTAACCATTAATTATCTGCAACATTTTCGCCGTACGTGACTTTTAAACTACGCAGGTGTTCAAACATAATATTAATTCTCAGAGCTTTATTTTATTGGGTTTTTACAAGTTTTTATAGATATTATATGTTACTAACGGTTCAATTAACTTCAATTAAAATTAATACCCTTTAAATTTTAGTGAATCCTAACTAAATATTAATTATTATCTGTACGTTTTAATACCGGTTACTTAAAATTGAGTTAATTAATTTTTATAAATTTTGCACGTAATTTCTATTTGTTTCTTTACTAGGAATAATTAAATTATACGTAGAGCTTTTTAATACTGCTTCTTTTGATATAAAGCGTCTTGTACATGATTTAAATCTCTTATTTTTAATAAAACGAATGAATTTTTATGCTTCACGCTTTTATTTAATAACGCGAGTTATGTATCTTTTCCCAAAGCTTCTACACGGTGATTAAAATTATTTGATGTGATTATTTAATTTTCTACCCTGGTCTAAATATGAGTAATATATATCATTATTTTGTTTCCGACCTTACTTAAGGTCGGTTTGACGCAGTTCTAACTTCTTTTCTATTCTGTGCTAATCTAAAAAGTTCTACATACCCTTCACAACCTAAATTTCTAATAATTTGACTAATATAGCTTTGTCTAGGTCTTCCTAAACTCTTGTATCTTTTTCTTATCTACCTGGCTCTACATTGATATTAGCAACCTGATGGTTGTTAAAGAACTCCAACATGTTTACATGATTCCCATTTATAAGGAAATGAAATGTTACCTGGTTATCCCCTCCAAAAAGGAAAAGTGTTAAATTATATGTTATAGGAAAGCTTAAGCAACGAATCGCTACCAACATGCCCAGACCGTTAACTAATTGTGAGTTATGTCATGGTGACTTTAGTTAAGTGATTTTTATTTATTTTCTTTTTTTGTTGTTTTCGACCTTACTGAAGTCGGTTTGACGCAGCTCTAAATTTTTTTCTATTTTGAGCCAGTCTAAAAAGGTCTACATACATCCCTTCACAACCTGAACCTCTAATAATTTGACTAAAATAGCTTTGTCTAGGTCTTCCTAATGTATTTTTATTTGGTAGTCTATAATCTAAGACTTTACTAAATAGTCCCTCATGTCTTAACTGGTGCCCTATCATTCTATCTCTCCTGACCTTTAATTGCTTCCACATACAGGCTTCCTCACCTATCCTTCTATAGACTTCCTTATTTGTTACTCTATCTGTCCAACTAATCTTTAACATTCTCCTATAACACCAAGTTTCAAAAGCTTCTATCTTTTTCTTATCTACCTCTTTAATTGTCCAAGTTTCACTACCGTATAATAGAACGCTCCATATGTACGATTTTAAGAAACTTTTTCTATTCTACCTACTATATCCCTTCTGCTACGTCCGTCCTTTGTAATTATACCACCTAAATAGCAAAATTTATCTACCTGCTCTAATTTGATATTACCTATTTATAATTTTGATTTAGAACTAGGCTGTAACTCACTTGTCATTATCTTTGTTTTTCCTGAGTAAATTCTCAATAGTTACCCTGTAGTATCTCATCTAAAATATTTAAAAACTCTCCTAACTCTTTTCTAGACTCTGCGATAATGGCTATATCATCTGCAAAACGTAACATATCTATTGTCCCTGTACACTAATACTTATCTCTTTTTCTCTCTAGCTAATTTTAAAGCTTCCTCAATATAAACATTAACAATCAAGGGAGATAGTATACAGCCCTGTCTAACACCATTTCTAATCTTAGCTTCAATTTCTATTTCATCAAATCAAATTACTACGCTTTGGCTTTTATATAGACTGTAAATAATTTTTCTATACTTATGAGAGATTACTATTTTTCGCAAAACCCTGAACATAACAATCCAACTATCAAATGCTTTTTCTAAATCTACAAACGCGAAATAAATATTTTTATTTTATTATAACCTTTTTTCGATAAATACCCTAATCATTGTGTATCGGTTCTCTAATGGCTCTGTCTTTACGGAAACCATATTGGTGGTCGCCTAAATAATTCTCAGTCAAAGCTTCTACTCTATTTTTAATTCTGACTGTTAGTATTTTGGAAGCGTGGGAAGTTAAAACTAACCGTTCTAAAATTCTCGGTGTCATATATTATTTTTACTAGTTCATATAATCTGTCTAAAGTTTTCTGACTTGCTCATTTTGTTAATTCTGCGGGTATATGATCTATCCCCTGTGCTTTATTTAGTTTACGACCTCTAGCAGCTCAATCAAATTCCTCTCTTAATATTGAGAACCCTATTTCTACATTCTCTTCTTGGTCGTTCTCTAACTCATCCATATCATCTCCCTTATATAATTCTTCTAAGTATCTTTTCCATCTATCTGCTACCTCAACTTTATTTATTAGAAACTCATTATTCTCATCTTTAATACCATTATATTTTTCCTATCTTCCAGGAAAAACTTTTTTAATGCCCTGTAACTGTAAGCCCTGTCTGTCTTACTCACTCTCAAACCATCTTGTATTCCCTTACGATTCTCCTCCATCCATTTATTTCTAGCTTTTCTACACTCATATACTATCTTATTTCTAACTCTATTACATTTTTGCTTACTTTCACTATCCAATTCTCTGAAAGGTTTAAGCTTTCTTCTATTCTCTATTAAATCTAATGTCTCCTTTGTTACCCAGGGTTTTTTCGCTTCTATTACTTTCTTACCTATAGACTGTGTTGCTGTATCATGTACAGCCCCTTTTATTTCTTTCGATCTATTTTCTACGTTCCCTCCTGTAGCTATCTCTTTGTTCTTATTATCTAGTACTTGTTTATATTCCTCTTTTATATATATATATATATAAATATATATATTTATATAAATATATATATATATATATATAAATATATATATTTATATAAATATATATATATATATATATATATATATATATATATATATAGACTGTGCTATATATTTTAGATTAATGTGATATTGGGGTATTAGTCAGGTTTTTTATGTGTATTGTATACATTGCCAGGACTGTGATGGAAATACATTGAGCACACTTCCACATGGCTCTCAACCTGAATAGCCTCACATAAAAGCAACTGCAGACACAACAATAAAATATGTGCACTTTCCTCCCATGTCATCGAAACAGGTCATAAAATTAATTATAATAATACCAGTATAATCTTCAATGAAACAAACTAGAAAAACGATTGTTTTTAGAAATGATCGCTATTTTTTTACAAAAAACACATTTAAATAAAAAAACAGATACACAAAATCTCAACAACATTTACTCATATCTTGTGACCGTTATTAAAAAATCTAATAAATACAAAAGACACACTAACACCTGACATTAATTCAAACAGCATACTTTACAATTCACCATACAACAGATACGAAATTTAATTTTATTATAATCTAAGATACACTTACAGTTGTCTTCAATCAAAACATGTCAAATTCAATTTATACAAATTCAAATTAATTTTAGATGCTAGATTATAATCTTATTTTATAAAAACTTCATTATTCGTAAGTAACCTACAATTGTTTTCCTGAAGAAGAAAATAATAATTTTCGAAAGCTCGAATTAGTATTGAAGAAGTTTTATTACAAATAAAAAACCTGACTGATACCCCAATATCACATTAATCTAAAATATATAGCACAGTCAATATTAACCACTTTATATCGAAACATGGGGTTCTACCAACACATTCGTTTTACTGACGGTAATGAAGCCGTCATCCATCTGAAACAATGGTGCCATTTAACTATGAAATTAGCATCTATTAAAAACAGACGTATTTATCTTCTCACTTGCCGTACCAATAATCTTCGCTCAAAACACATCACAGCATCTTTACATTGTATTGAAAATTTATTAGTTAGCAACTCAAGAAAATTACAACAAACCGTTATAAAATTCAATGAAAATTTCAAGAAAAAAAAATTTTGAACTTAGAAATACAGATCACATTAGAAAATCTTAAAACCTTAGAAAACCAATTACAATACTCCATAACACGCACAAAAGTCTTATTACCAGACTTTATCACATCAGAATTTGAACAACGAATATCCATACACTACAATAAAATCTTTCTCAATATAAAAAACACCAACTTAAAGAAGATAAAAAACCTCAAAGAAGCCACACTAAACTATATCAATACACAACCATCCTGGTTTACAAACATGTCCAATATCAACGTACCACAAGAAATACAACGATTGATGGCATTAGGACCCAATTTTAGTATCAATCTTACAAAGGATGATATCAATTTACCCAAATTATTAGCAGAATCAATTGAATCAATTGTATCTAACACAGGTACAGAAACTAGAGAAATTTTACTTGCACGTACCACTAACATTATAACCAATTACATTAATAATAATTCATTCAAATCTCAAACAGAATATAGAAAGTTACTATTCAAAGCTTCTAAATTTATGAACAATCATAAAGAATTAATTTTAACCAAATCAGACAAAGGTAATGTAACTGTACTGTTAAACACTACTAAATACAAACAATTGACAGACACAATCATCAACGATCACAAATATTACATTCCCATCAACAGAGACGCAACTAGTACCATACAACAGAAAGCAAACAAAATTATTAATGAGCTAAAAAAGAACAAAAACATCAATCCAGAAGAATCCACTAAATTAATGATCTACAACTCCGTTTCTCCTAAATTCTATTGCTTACCCAAAATCCATAAACCTACACTTTCTTTACTCCCGATAATATCTTCTATATTAGCACCAAATTCCAAAATTTTCGAAATAGTAACCAAAATTCTCACATCTTCATACAATACTAACAACCCTTATTATGTCCAAGACTCCTTTGAATTTGCCACTTTTATTAATGAAATCAAAATACCTCAAAACTACGTTATCATTAGTTTAGATGTCATATCTTTATTTAGTAATATTTCAATAGACTTAGTCAAAAAAGTATTGACCTTCATTGGGACAGTATCCAAAACAATTGCAAAATAAACAAAACCAACTTCTTAAAATTAATTGACTTTCTATTTGACACTTCTTACTTTTCAGCTAATAACAGTTTCTATAAACAAATACTAGGCACCCCTATGGGAGCCAGTGTATCAGCCATAATAGCACAGTTTATTATGGATGACTTAATAGATGACTGCACTACCAAATGCAATTTTGATTTTCCTTTCCTAAAAAAGTTTGTAGATGATTTAATTTGCTGCGTCCCATCAAAAAGTGAAGATTATACATTACAAATATTTAACAGTTATGATCCATCCATTCAATTCACGATAGAAAAAGAAACAAACTATACGGTTCCCTTTTTAGACATGTTGATAATACGTAAAAATAACACTTTAATAACCGACTGGTACAGAAAATCAATATCTTCAGGAAGATACTTAAATTACCATTCTTTCCACCCCATACACATAAAGATTAATATCATTCTAGGTCTAAAGAGAAAAATAGAATCTGTATCACATCATACCTTAAAATATAAAAATTTATTGATACTAAAAGATCTATTATTAAAAAACTCATACCCTAAAACCCTAACTAATAAACTTCTTTTCAACACCTCCAAAATAAACAACAACAATAAAGTTAATAACACTGTAAACAACAATGATGATCCCTCAACCTATATCTCACTACCCCACATAGATAAACTTACTGGTAAATTAAAACAACTCTTCAAAAACTTAAACAATATCAAATTTTCAATAAAACCCACATTAACTTTAAATAGAACATTATACACAAACTTAAAAGATGTTACTACAAAACAACGAAAATCGGGAATTGTGTATTGTATACCTTGCCAGGACTGTGATGGAAAATACATAGGGCACACTTCCACATGGCTCTCAACCAGAATAGCCTCACATAAAAGCAACTGCAGACACAACAATAAAACATGTGCACTTTCCTCCCATGCCATCGAAACAGGTCATAAAATTAATTATAATAATACTAGTATAATCTTCAATGAAACAAACTACAAAAAACGATTGCTTTTACAAATGATAGCTATTTTTTTACAAAAAACACCTTTAAATAAAAAAACAGATACACAAAATCTCAACATTTACTCATATTTTCTGACCGTTATTAAAAAATCTAATAAATACAAAAGACACACCAACACCTGACATTAATTCAAACAGCATACTTTACAATTCACCATACAACAGACACGAAATTTAATTTTATTATAATCTAAGATACACTTACAGTTGTCTTCAATCAAAACATGTCAAATTCAATTTATACAAATTCAAATTAATTTTAGATGCTAGATTTTAATCCTATTTTATAAAAAGTTTATTATTCTACAATTGATAATTACCCTAAGTTTGTACTTATAGTTTTCCTGAAGAAGAAAATAATAATTTTCGAAAGCTCGAATTAGTATAGAAGAAGTTTTATTACAAATAAAAAACCTGACTGATACCCCAATATCACATTAATCTATTATATATATATATATATATATATATATATATATATATATATATATAATCTTCACGTTTTATTTGCTGAATATTAATTTAAAATAATTCAATTTATTGGGGATTGCAGGAAATTAAGAAAGTCTACTCTTTTTTCTTTAACTCAAGCTTTCGAGATTTTATTTTTCTCTTCTTCAGGAGTAACTAAATAAATACAATGGTAAACAAATAAATAAATTTTAAAAGTTAAATACTTACGAATGTGAGGTTTGACTTAGATTTAAAATATTAATTTTAAATTACAAAATATGTTTCAGAATTTTGAAGGTAAAAGTAAGTGTCAATGTCAATGGGTACTATAAGATTAAAATTAGTGATACAAAAATAATAATTCCTTGGATAAATTTTAAACATTAAACAAGTATTAAAATAATTAATTAACTAACAAACATAAACTAAAACGCAAGAGTATGTACGTCTGTATGAGAAATTTGTACAAGTAGTAGGAAGACGTAGAAGCAATAGAATCACATTCATTTTATCATATAAACATATATAAATGTATAGAAATACATATGTGTGTGCATGTACACATGCAAACAATTCACATACAAAAAATAAATAAAACAAAAAAGAAAGAACATGTGCAAGAATACACGTAAGTATAAACGTAAACATACAACCAACAGACACACAAACACCAACAAACAAACACACAACACACATACACATACACAGACACATAAACAAAAAAAACAAAGCTAAGAATATAAGCACTAATGAGATTTAGTAATTATGTCTGTGGTACAGTTCTTGTTCTTATTTTGGTGTCTATTTCCAGTAGATACGCGTATATGCAGCTAAGATTATCTATATCTTTCTTTAAATTTAGCGCTTCTGGTTCTTGTGCAATTCTAACCATTTCTATGAATTTCCTTTTTGTAGTGTACTTTTCTACATCTAAAATTACTGCATCAGTATAGTTCATTTTGTGGCCTGTTTCTATAACATGCGTTGAAAGTGCTGAAGAATTAACATTTCTTCTGGTATCACTTTTATGTGAAGTAATTCGTTGATGGAGCGTCCTTGACGTTTGGCCAATATAACTTTGAATACAGTTACAACAAGGAATTTTGTAGACTATGTTAGATTTTAGTTCTTTTGAAGTAACATCTTTGATTTGAGTGTAAAGACTTCTGCTTAATTTGACATTTTTTAGTGCAATTTTAATTGTAGGGTTTTTGATTATAGATGTTATTCGTTTTGTTAGATCTCTGATATATGGTAAGCTTACGTATTTTGAGAGATTATGAACTTCTGTTAGGTTATTGGTTTCTTCTTGTTGTGTATGCGGTGTTGGATGTTTTTTGATAGGTGTATTATATAGGAGTTTTGTTAGAAATCTTCTAGGATTACAAAAGAATGGTTATCCTAGAAGATATGTTATAGAAACAGGCCACAAAATGAACTATACTGATGTAGTAATTTTAGATGTAGAAAAGGACACTACAAAAAGGAAATTCATAGAAATGGTTAGAATTGCACAAAACCAGAAGCACTAAATTTAAAGAAAGATATAGATAATCTTAGCTGCATATACGCGTATCTACTGGAAATAGACACCAAAATAAGAACAAGAACTGTACCACAGACATAATTACTAAATCTCATTAGTGCTTATATTCTTAGCTATGTTTTTTTTTTGTTTATGTGTCTGTGTATGTGTATGTGTGTTTGTTTGTCGGTGTTTGTGTGTCTGTTGGTTGTATGTTTACGTTTATACTTACGTGTATTCTTGCACATGTTCTTTCTTTTTTGTTTTATTTATTTTTTGTATGTGAATTGTTTGCATGTGTACATGCACACACATATGTATTTCTATACATTTATATATGTTTATATGATAAAATGAATGTGATTCTATTGCTTCTACGTCTTCCTACTACTTGTACAAATTTCTCATACAGACGTACATACTCTTGCGTTTTAGTTTATGTTTGTTAGTTAATTAATTATTTTAATACTTGTTTAATGTTTAAAATTTATCCAAGGAATTATTATTTTTGTATCACTAATTTTAATCTTGTAGTACCCATTGACATTGACACTTACTTTTACCTTCAAAATTCTGAAACATATTTTTGTAATTTAAAATTAATATTTTAAATCTAAGTCAAACCTCACATTCGTAAGTATTTAACTTTTAAAATTTATTTATTTGTTTACCATTGTATTTATTTAGTTACTCCCGAAGAAAAGAAAAATAAAATCTCGAAAGCTTGAGTTAAAGACAAAAGAGTAGACTTTCTTAATTTCCTGCAATCCCCAATAAATTAAATTATTTTATATATATATATATATATATATATATATATATATATATATATTAAATGTCTTTATTTTTCTTGACCTTTTCACTCTATATTTGTTTGAGGATGATTTTCTTGGGTTATAGGTCAAAACATTAATATAAAGTTTTACATTTTATTGTGCCATAACCTCACTCGACCATACGTACGTTTCGACAGCTTGAGCCTTTTTCAATGGTTTAGTCATTCCTATAAATTAATTTACTAATATACTAACCTACCCTTATATAATTCTGTCACTTACCCTAAACTATTCTATTCGTTATACATTTAACAACTAAATAAACTAAGCCTATTTGTATGTCATTTAAAAGTACGTTACAAAATTCTTAACCTACCTTATTGTTGAATGTGCGTATATAACCGCATGTGTTGTATCAATACAAAATGTTATCCTAAACTATCTATTATCTATTAATACATTGCTGTCACTCCAGTAAACCTGATCATCTATTTTAAATTATATATTTATATCCGATATTTCTCAATTTTGTCCATTAGTTTTATTTTATTATAATTTTTTTGTTTATTTATTTAATTAAATTATGATAGATTTTACTCAAATTTTTTATATCTATTTTGTCATTAATTGCTGTGGGATTTAATGTTATGAAAATCATTTCATATAACTCTTTTTTTCTTTGGTTTGATTCAATTTTGAGTATTGTCGTTTTCTCGTAATTAAATTTGTGTTTATTTTGTGTTTCATGTTTAGTTAGGGCGGTCGCATTGTTTTTATCATATTTGTGTCCATTCAACCGTTTCTCAAGATGCTGCATGCTCTGGCCAATGTATACACTGTCACATCCTTCTTGGCATGGGATCTTATATACGGTGTGGGTTTTTTTATTTTTAGGTATTTTATCTTTTATTTTAGTAAATAAATTTTTATTTAGGTTAATACTTTTATGAGTTGTATCTATATCGTATTTTTTAACTAGTTTTTGGATATTCTCAGATAACCCATTAATATATGGTAAAGTTATATACGTTTTGTCATTTTTTTATTTTCGTTTATATTTTTTGTTATGTTGTAGTATTTATTTATCTGTTTTTTAAAGATTGCATCTATAAAGTGTTTAGGGTAATTGTTTTCCATAAGAGCATGTTTAGCTTTTATAATTGCTTTATGTCTGTATTCAGGATTTGACAATTTCATGGCTCTGTCTGCCAAACCTATTACCACAGCCTTTTTGTAGGCAATATGATGTTGCAAGTGGTAGTTGATATACCTTCCCGACCACGTTTTCTTATTATACCATTCAGTTTTTAGTACCTGTTTCTTTTTGGTGTGTATAGTCATGTCTAGAAAATTTAGTTTGTTGTTTTTTTCAATTTCTATGGTAAATTGTAGTTTTTCATGAAAACTATTAAATAATTTAAGAGTATATTCTATTTTATCCATTGGAACAGCACAAATACAATCATCAACATATCTATAGGAAAAAGTTTTTCTAGCGCTATTTGTGCGATCACGCTAGACAAAGCCAAACATGAAACACAAAATAAACACAAATTTAATTACGAGAAAACGACAATACTCAAAATTGAATCAAACCAAAGAAAAAGAGAGATAGGTTAGTATATTAGTAAATTAATTTATAAGAATGACTGAATCATTGAAAAAGGCTCAAGCAGTCGAAACGTACGTATGATCGAGTGAGGTTATGGCACAATAAAATGTAAAACTTTATATTAATGTTTTGACCTATAACTCAAGAAAATCATCCTCAAACACATATATATATATATATATATATATATATATATATATATATATATATGTTTTAACACTATTGGTTATAGAAAGTAGGTTTTTGTAAAAGTCAAAGTCATATATAAACGTCAATAACATTTTTCATTTAATTTCAGCATTTTTAGTTAATCTTGAACATTTACAATAACATTGTTTCGTGTAAGAGCACGCCACTCTACCATCGTACGTTTCAGTGATTTAGGTAGTTTGATGCAGTAAACTTTACGTCGATATTGACCAACACCTCGTCTTTTCTTTTTAGTATATTACGCAGTAAAATAAGAATAGTACAATCTGATCAGACCTCAGGATTAAAATTCCTTATGTTATACGTGTAAGGAAATCTACAGGATGATTGTATTAAATGACATAAAATAAACTTGAAATTGTGCAATAATATCATATCGTAACTTTATTGAAAGTTAAACGTTTATTGGTTGGAATGTGAATCGGAAACGCACATTACAACGCATCATTCTAAAGTACCATCAAAATAATAAACACGTACTAAAAAGACTATATTCATTGTTTTATTACAGGTATAACAATTAACAATCCGCCGAATGTTAATTGTTCTTATTATTACTCACATACGCATACAGTCTATCAGTTTCTGCATGCCACTGTCGCTTCTTCGTCTAGCGCTACTATATGTTTCTCAATGATGATGGTATAATTTTTATGGAAGACATTTAACTTTTTATTTGTT
The DNA here is from genome assembly GCA_036346225.1 of Platerodrilus igneus. Taxonomy (NCBI): domain Eukaryota; kingdom Metazoa; phylum Arthropoda; class Insecta; order Coleoptera; family Lycidae; genus Platerodrilus; species Platerodrilus igneus. The sequence continues at coordinate 1,711,580 of JARFIW010001452.1, read as the reverse complement.
TACAAGTTTACTTAGCTTAATTTATATGGTTGACTACTAACTATTTACACATTATAAAAGTAAAAGTAAGTAGTTAAAATACTGACCAAGGCAACATATTATATGTTGAGCTTTATAGTGTTCATTTAGGTATATTGGAGCATTTAAAACGCATCGTAAATGTTTTGTTTGTGGCACTTGTTAGTACACACTTTAAATGTATGATCAATAAATTTACACGCGAGTACTTTAAACACCAGAATAAACATAATAAACAGTGTGAACGTTCTAAATTAGGAAAATAAATAAATTAAGTTGAACTAATAATTTGAAAATAGTATAGAGTGAATAATAAAACTTCGTCGAATCATTAGGTAATAAACGTAGGGAGGAGTTTCCTATGAATAATTGTTAAAATAATAAAACAACGTGAGGTGTCTAAAAGGTATGGTGTCCAGAACTACGGTATAAGGTCTAACATGGTCTATATTCTTAAGAAAATAATAAAACCACGAGTTACATTAGCAGACACAAAACCCTACAATTCAGTATTTTATTAAAAATAAGACCTAAACTTCTGAAAATTCCATGATTGACGTATGATTTTTGCAGTTGTTAAGAGTGTTGTCAAGCTACCAAATTAAGTAGTTTATAATCATGGTAGTGTTGATCTGTAGCTAACTCACCCCGTGACCTTTGAGTATGTTTAGCTGTATGTCATCATCATCATTAGGTCTTCAGTCCTAGAACTGGTTGGACGCGTACCCTCATTGTTTCCTAGTCTGAACCAACCTATACATTTCCCTGAAATATGCACAGTCTGCATCTATAACTATCTGATCTAGGTCTACATCTACCTCCTTTTTTCCTATCTCTGCTTGTAGTATATCTCGTACTATTCCCCAGAAATGCATTAGAACGTAGCCTGTCATATTTCTCCTATTTTTCCATTTTCCACAGATATCTTTATTCCTCTACTATTTCTACAACCTATTTGTTACTAACTTTGTCTGTCGATGCTACCATCTTCATACATCTGAAGCACAACATTCCAGAAGGTTTCTATCTCTTTCTGTCTGCTTTTCCTACTACCCCTATTTCATAGATGTACTGTGCTGTGCTCCACACTATGCTTTGAATAGTTTTCTTCTTGTATCTATGTTCGTTGTCTTTGAACATAGCTGCTGTTCTTTCTTGTTCGATGTAGATCGATCACCTTCTATTGTTTTACAGTTATATACACTATTCCCCGATATTAAGTGGTATATGAAGTGGGGTAAGCAGCCGTTGGCTGCCAAGTTCCACCAGCACCTGAACCGTTGTCGAATTAATAATTTTTCAATTTATCCTTACGCACAATCAACATTAGTTGAAAATATTTCACAACCAACACCTGTAGTTGTTTATAATAATCATCAAATTTAGGAGCACTTATTTTTTCGTCATTGGGTTTTACATCTTGGAACTGGTTGGACTTGTACCTCAGCTTATTTTTATTTATGTTCTGAGCTAGCCTACAACGTTCCCTGCAATTCTCACAACAACCGATATACAGCTCGATTCCCTTCTATTGCTCTCTAATTATATGCCCTATTTCACCAAGATTCAGTGGTATGTGAAGGGAGTTAAGCAGCCTGTGGCTTCCAAAGTTTCCCCAACACTTAGACATTAGCCGTATCAGTAGTTATCAAATTAGACATTTGCCGTATTCATGGTTTTCAAATAAATCCTTTCGCACAATTAACATTAGTTGAGAGTATTGCAAAACCAATATCTGTAGGTGTTTATAATAATCACCATGTTTAAGTACAGTTATTATTTTTGTTATTAGTTTTTCCATCTTGCGGCTGATTGGAAGCGTACCTACACTGATTTCTATTATGAGCTAGCCTACATATTTCCCTGAAATTTTCACAACCTACATCTTTCACTATCTGTGTGCAGTAGTCTAACCTAGGTCTACCTCTAATTCTTTTTTTTCCTATCTCTGCTTCTAATATATTCCGCACTATTTCCTCATGTCTTAGTATGTGGCCTATCATTTTACCTCTCCTATTTTTTACTGTTTTCTACATACTTCTTTTTTTCCTACCATTTCTAGTACCTCTTTGTTCTTAACTCTGTCTGTCCATGGTATCTTCATCATACGTCTGTAGTACCACATTTCAAAGGCTTCTACCTTTTTCTCATCTGCTTCTTTTACTGTCCAGGCTTCACAGCCATACAGTGCTGTGCTCCACACATATGTTTTAAGCAATCTTTTACTTGTTAATATGTTTGTGGTCTTTGAGGACAGTAGTTGCTTTTTCTTGTTAAATGTAGCACGACCTTGTGCTAATCTATGTTTTATACGTTTTGTGCTTTTCCCATCTTACGTTATTTGACTTCCTGGGTAGAAGAAATCCGTAACCTCTTGTAAGTTCTCGTTACCTATTTGTATTCTTGGTTTTGATTTATTTTCCTTTTTTTTTGCATACTAGAACTTTAGTTTTATTTTTGTTAATTTTCATACCATACCTCTCCGTTAGAACTGTTTCCATTGCATTAAGGGCAGCTTCTAACTCTTCCTTGCTAGATGCTAAAACCGCTATATCATCTGCAAATCTAAGCATATCAATCGTTTGTACTTGCATATTAATTCCAAATATCTTTCTGCATTGGACAGTATTCATTGCCTCTTCTATGTACAAGTTAAAAATTAATGGGGATAAGGCAAATCCCTATCTCACCCCTTTCCTAATATTTATTTCTCTACCTTCTTGCTCTAATTCTACTACTGATGTTTGTTTTTTATATAAGCTATATACTATTCGTCTATCCCTAAGATTCAATTCCAATCTTTTTGAGCATTTCGAAAATTTTGTTCCATTTTACATTGTTGAATGCTTTTTCCAGATGTACAAACCCTATATATCCGCTTTCCCCCTTCTCTATTATTTTCTCTATTATCACCCCCTGAGCTAAAATCGCCTCCCGTGTTCCCCTGTTTCGCATAAACCCAAATTAATCTTCTCCCAGTATTTCTTCAGCTCGTGTTTCTATTCGTCTTTGTACAATTCTAGTTAATATTTTTGAAACGTGTGCTGTCAAGCTTATTGTTCGAAAATTTTCACATCTATCCGCGCATCTTTTTTTTTATAGCTACTATGATGTTACGTTTGAAATCTATGGGTATCTCGCCTGTCTCATATATATAGCTTACAAGTTGGAAGAGACGTTCTGTTACTGCTTATACAGCGGCTTTTAGAGTTTCTGCTTGCACCTTATCTGTACCCGGTGCCTTACCATTTTTCAGACTCTTTAATGCTCATCTCTAAGTATAAAATTCAATGACTGATTCCTGTTCTAATGCTGTTAATTCCTCTTTTGAATATAAATTCCCTGTATATTCCTGCCATCTAGCTGATTTCTCTACATTTTCTATAATGACGTTTCCTTGTGCGTCCCTTATATTTTTGCTATATGGTTTTATATCTCTAAAATTCATCCTAATTAATTTGTATGCTTTGTCTGTCTTTCCTATTTCCATCTTAGTTTGTACCTCGTTGCACTTTTCATCAATCCATTGTTCTTTAGCTTTCCTGCATTTGCAAATAATTCCCCGTTTTATGGCTTTGTATCTCTGTTTTCCTGTTTCATCTGATCTATTTTTGTATTTTCCTCTTTCTTCTATTAAATACAGGGTATCCTTTGTTATCCATGGTTTCTTATTTTCTTTTTGTGAATACCTAGAACATTTCTGGCCGCCATGTCTAAGCTGGATTTAATTTTATTCCATTCTGTTTCTACTTCTTTAGTATCCGAAATTTTCCCGATATCTTTCAGCAATTCATTTGACTATTTTTCAAGTCTTTCGTGGATATCTTTATCCTTTAGTTTCTCAAAGTCAAAGTGCTTTTTTCTGTTCCTCCTTTTCAGATTTTTAAATTTAAGTGCGGCCTTCATAATTACGATGTTGTGGTCAGTGTCTATATCTGCTTCCAGGTAGCTTCTACAGTCTTTTACTTGATCTCTAAACCGTTGTCTAATAATAATGTAATCTATTTGATATCTTCCTGTATCTCCTGGCATCTTCCGCGTGTTTCGTCTTCTAGCATGATGATGAAATAATGTATTTGTGATGGTTACGTTTTTATGTCACAAAATTATACCAGTCTATTCCCCTGTCATTTCTTTTGCTTGAACCAAATAAACCTACTGTCGCTCCCACCGTACCCTCACCTACCACTGCATTAAAATCCCCCGTAATTATTAAATTATCATGTGGTTTTACGTATCTTAGTATGTCTTTGATATCTTTGTAAATCGCGTCTACTTCTTCCTCACTTGTATTATCACTGTATTTACTGGTTTAAATTCAAATCTAACCATGAGTACTCTTTCGTTCTTTTGTAGGTAGTTTTTTACACGTTGTCCTATCTTTTTTTGCATAACTATCCCCACACCCGAATTTCCTTCCTCTGATCCTGCATGATTTAGCCTGATATCTCCACTTCAAAAATCCCCAGCCTCCTGCCACCGGACGTCGCTAATTCCTACTACGTCTAGTGCTAACCCATCCATTTCGAGTTTCGGGTCCTCTAGCTGACCTACTTGTTTCATACTTGTGACATTCCACGCTCCGACTCGCAGAATGTTCACGGATCTTTCTATTCTTTCGGATCACATCCCCCGAAGTAGTCCCCTCCCAGAGATCCGAATGGGGGACTATTTTACCTCCGAAATTTTTTACTCCAGAGGATGCCCTCATGTATAACAATTTCTGTACGCAGTGTATTTGGGAGGTATTGTCGTGGTTTCTCGATGCCTTCTACATCGCAGTAGTGTGTCTTAGAATGTCATACCGACCCCTGGTTTCTGCCACTCTAAGTACCTAAAAAGCTGCTTCCCTCTTTCGGGGACCTGCCTTAGTCTTGTTTCTCACTAAAGACCCCACTAATTTGGTTAGACCTATAGTTCGGCTCTTTAGCTCATTGAAACCTGCAAGCCATTCTACCTGCTCTAGTATTTTAAAACGTCGTCAAGATGCAAGTCCGTACAGAATGGTATCTGGATGTAGTGCAATAAATTTTATTGTCTTTTTTTATCCTCATCTCTGATATTGGTGTTTAGACAACGTATTTCCGTTAATCACCTTTAAATAGCAACCAGGCCTTTAGGTCATGAAGATAAATGCACAGTTTTATCGAAGCAAAATGAACGTAACATTCCTTACGTTATAAAAAAGACAGAACTACAGAAAAAGATAGATTGGGTCAAAACTTTTCTTACGGTGTCCGGACAACATAAACGACGCCCACAAGGTGATCCTAGACCCGAATTAACCCGACGACCCAAATCGACCAAGTGATCCCGATAATAAAAATTGACCTTGCGATCGGAAATGTCGATGATTCAATGACCTATATTGTTTCTGAAGTGCAAATAAAATATGGGATTTTATAACACAAGAACGACTTTTATACCTAAACAACGAAAACCAGTCTGTAATGTAACTTATTGCGGACACGTACCTATGCCCTTGTTAGAAAGAACCTGATTTACAGAGCGTTTATTGCCTTACGTTTGTGTTATTTATTGCGCGTGCATCTCTGTTGCACTTTATTGCAGTAGATGTAGGCGAATGTGCGACTTACGTCAATTAGTTGGTGGTAACAAAATAAAAATTTTGACACCAGTTAAAATATTCGAATTGGTTAAGAGTTCCTGTTAGAGCTATAAAAAATCCACGTGAGAACACATTGTAGCTTTCCCACTATTTATTATTTAAAATTATTGAATGTTTCTTGTAAGAACTTCAATAATAAACGCCAAAGTTGCATTACTCGACTCTTTATTATAAAAGTGTTCTTATCCAACCCTGGAAACATCTTATAATAGCCTATAGCCCTCTCTAAACGTCTCCTGGCCCCATCATCTGTCTACTGACGTTGTGTTAACAGGGGACCTAAAAATACGCTGGCTATTTAGTGTTTGTAATATAAAATCAATTAAACAATTCTGTAAATTATTGCTTGGTTTAGTTTATTGCATTTAATCAAAAATACAAAACGTAAAATTGAAATATTACCATCATACATCTCTCAATTTTTTCCAAACTTCACTCTTCCTCTGCATCAAGTAACAATAATCAAATCTCCTTCAATGATGAGCGAAAACACTTGGGCAAATATTTTGTCCGCCACATTACTCCCCCCTTAGTGGCTAACGTCTCGAGATAGCGTTTGAGAAAATATATCCTACGAACTGAACGGGTTGAAGTGCCCTGATAGGTTGATCGAGGGTTTCCGATTCGTTTCGGTACTTCATGTGTTTCAAATGTTGTTAGATATGAAGGAATATCCTCATCTCGGGGTAAAAATGTTGATTTCAGCCTGTCGAAGTAACTCATTTTATCTTTTGATTTGGCAAACATTTTAAAAACTGGATAAGGTCCCTCGCAACGGAGGCTGAAAGGCCGCACTAGTCGCACCTTGACAAATAAACACGCGGAAGCAAGCGACAGACGTGTGCGTTTATTGGAGATCGCGCGTTTACAGAGTTAAGCACCTCTCGCTCTGGTCAGTACTTGGGTGGGTGGACCCTGTTTTTTTTTTAACAACGTACCTATACATATAGCAGTTGCAGGGCCGTGTAGTATATCTCGACATGAAAGTACATAATTTTTTAACAATCCCGTACACGAGTTCAATGCAAGTTTCGGTACTGCGTATGATTTTCGTAAAGGATGGTACATCATCTCATGCGGCTGAAATTGAATTTGCAGAAGAGGGTGCTCGCTATGATATAAGAATTATGTCGCCTTTCGGTCCACTTCTCGGCCGTTGTATATTAAATTTTCGAGTAATTTTAAGAAAACGCGGAGTTCGAATATTTGCTAGGTGCATTCGCATAACCACTTTACAAGCAAAAATAATAACACCAATAATCTGAAATTAACCAACCGATAATATCGAGCGATTAGGAAAGAAAACAAAATTAAAATTTAAGAAGATTCAACCGCATGTGGGGGTCAGCAAAGAGCCGAAAGAAAAAAGGAAATAACAGTTCCAACGTAAGGGAAAGAAAAACAAGTAGCATCAGGCCGAGAAATGCGGGTAACGTAGGAACTTAGGCATAAACAAGAAAAAAAATCGGAGTAAAAATTAACTAAAACAAAATTGGAACGGAAATTAATCAAAACCAAATCGAAGTAGCCGTTAACTAAAACAAAATCGAGGCCAAAGTTACACGAAACAAAATCGGAGCACAAAAAAATTAACTAAAGCCAACTGGTAACCCCACACCAGGGCGCTAGAAATTATACTATGTACCTAGACGTAGCCGGAAGTAAAGAAAACACCGCGGAGAGTGGTGGGGATTGGCTTATATACTAAATAGAAACAAAAAAAAAACACATCGCCCGCGACTATCTATTAACACTGAAAATAAATTAAAATTTCTTGATTCACAGGTACAAAGAAAAGTATTAGATTTAAGTTATATTTTAAAGAACAAATTTTATAAAGGATCCATAAAGTGCGCATTTCGTAACTAACAGGTAATAAAAAAATCATAAAAAAAAGTAATGCTTAGATTTTTTCAATAGAAATTGTGTTATATTAAAGTGTTCAATGTAGATTTCTTCAATAGCACGTGGGTTAAATTAAAGTATTAAATGTAGACCAAGGTGTAGTAAGAATTAAAGAAAGATAACCAAAAGCACTAGCAAAGCTAGCTCCTAAACATGGATGGTAAACTGGTTTCACAACATCAACCTTACATGTGATTTTCCAATGCTCCACCCGAAGGTACTACATTGGCCAGGAAGCGAGATTTTTTTTACCTGGAGAATTTTGAATTTTTTCAAACCCCTACTGTTCCAAGCAAGGTAGGGATCTTTAACGTGCGTGACAACACTCACGCACGGGACCTCCATTTCACATCTCATCTGTAGGAGGATGGATTTTTGTGAAAAATGCTCGCCTAACATTCTTCAAGCGGACCGTGTCGGGATTCAAACCCGGGTCCTTGGGCGTAATAGTCACACACATACCACTACGCCACGGAGCCGCCTTCACAACATCAACCGCTGATAAATAAGGATTCTCGATGTACGTAAAAGGAAACGAGTCACAGACCTCAATGCGTCGGGATGCGTATTTTGCAAACCGTCGGTGGTGAGTCAGCATATTAACGCCATGGTCGTCAGGGTTCATTATACCAGCGATCCAAAGACAAAAGGTAGCTGGTCCACAGCAACGAACAGATGGGCGTACGCAAAGGAAGAACCCATTTGGCCTCCAGCTAAAAAAAGCTAAAAAGAGAATCTGATTAGAATGGGTACGCGCGGAGTAACTCACCGAATAGACGCAAGACACCTCCAAGTTGTTGAACAGAAAACGTGCATCGCTTTTTGAAATACGGAGACGAATAAATGTAGAAAATATTTCGACGTACAAGCTGTAGAATCAAACAATGGTTCAAACAACACGGAGTCGAACTGCAAATCCTAGCTTATCAAAGCGCGCTAAAACTGGAAAACCCGGCTTATATCGGATAGTGCGTGACCTTATTTCAACAAGTCGTTACATTGGAACAATAGAGGAAACCATTATACGGCGGTCGTAAGGTATACCAAGATAACGGGTACCTATAAACAGGATACAACTATTTAATTAAAGCATAAACTTGTTGTTTCGAGATAAATAAGTTCACAATGAAAATTTGTAGCAAGCGTACCTGTAAACAGGATGTTGTCGAAGAATTTAAGAGATTACGGGATACCTAAAACAAGGCATAGACTATCTAATTTATCGATTAAATTTTCGTTGTAAATGAAAAAGGAATTAAAGTTGAGGAATTTATTCTAGAGCGTGTTTATTGTTAATTATGATAAGCGAGCTTATACTGAACAGATACATTATATAGGGGGTTGGTGAAGAATTTAAGGATTAAAACGGAATTTATTCGAACGAGTAATGAATGAACAAGAGAGAAAATAGGGTAATTAATTTATGCGAACAATAAACGTAACACATTTCTGCTCTGCACCTGCAGACGGCATCTTATGATAACAGATTTTGAAATTTACAATGGCAAACGGAAGTTATAGTTTAGTTCAGTTTGCCGTTGAATATAGTATTATATTAAAGTAATATAAGCAGTTAAAAGGGCTGAAAGTTGCTATCGAGTTTAGTGTTCTAGATTCTAGACTAAGTATATTGCATGCTGTTTAAAGTTTTAAGACGTAAGTATTTTTGGTTTTCCCCTATTTTATACATTTAAACTTTTATTTTTATTTGTCCGTTTCCATATTCTTAAAGTTTTTTGACCTTGATTCAGATGACTGATGGTAGAAAAAACTTTCCGGCTTTAGTATCAAAAAAGAGAGTTCGAGAAAGAAGAAAGAAAAAAAGAAGTGGTTGGCTCTTTAAAAAAATTTATTGTATCTACCACGGCTGCAGCAGCACAACCACCATCAAGCCTGGAAGTGGAGAAACAGCTGGAGTTAAGCAAGGACACTTACATGGAAAATCTACAAATACGACTGATTGCAAGGAAATAGGAAATCCGAGGCGGATGTGCATAACACAACGAATCCACCTTTACCAACAGAAGTTGCTGCTGATAATGCTGGTAGGCAAGATCCAGCTCTATGGTCGCAAGTTTTAACAGATAATATTAAAATATCTATTCTAGAAATAGGACCAGTACAATTGAAAAATATTGTATTTCCATTAGGCGATTAAAAATAGATCTTTTTCATATACTTAGTATGACAAAAAATTAAGCAATAATGAAAATGTTTCAGAACATGGCTAGTTTATTCTAAGTCAAATAATTCTGTAGGTATTTTGTTTTTGTTGCAAATTATTTAAAGTATCCAATAATAGTTTTTTTAGTGATGATAATGGTTACACCGACTAGCGCCATTTATCGCAAAATTTAAACAGACACGAAAAAGTAAGGGACCTTTTGAAAATGTTTATAAGTGGGTTCAGCTAAAAACTCTTTGACAGAGGCACAACTGTTGACTCAGTCAGCCAAAATTTAATTCAGTTGGAAAAAAAAAGGTGGACGTCAATTATTGAAAGAATCATTTGTATCATTCAATATTTAACAGGGCAAAATCTAACTTTTAGAGGAAGTAGTCAAAAACTTTTTGAAAAAGATAATGGTAATTTTTTGAAGCTTGTGGAATCAATTGCAAAATTCGATAATGTAATGGCGGAACATATTGGCCGAATTCAAAGAGATAGCAATAATATGTCACATTATTTAGGTGATGAAATCCAAAATGAATTAATTTGTCTGATAGGTGAAAAAGTTAAACAAAATATAATCGAAACATTGAAATTATAGTAAATATTATTAAATTATGTTAGATTGTACTCCTGATGTTAGTCATGAAGAACAAATAACCGTAGTTGTCAGATTTGTTTTGATTCATAATATTTCAAAGAATATAGAAATTAGAAAACATTTTTTAGGTTTCTGCCCAGTTACAAATACCACTGGTGAAGGATTAAAGGCCTTTTTACTGAATTATTTACAAGAATTAAATATAGATACTATGGACATGCGAGGGCAAGGATATGACAACGGCGCCAATATGAAAGGCAAACATAATGGTCTACAAAAAAGAATTCTTAATATCAATTCCAGAGCTTTTTTTGTCCCTTGTGCAGCTCATAGCCTTAATTTAGTTGTAAATGATGCTGCAAAAAATTCTCTTGAAGTAACAAATTTTTTTGCTATTGTTCAAGAAATATCCGTTTTATTTTCCGCATTTACCTATCGATGGCATATTCTAATAAAGGAAATTCCTACATTAACTGTGAAACCTTCATCTGATACACGGTAGAAGAGTAGAATCGATGCCGTTAAAAACCTTAGATTTAGTTTAGAAAAAATTTATAATGCTTTCTTTTTTTCTTTATAATGATACAACAAAGGACAACAATACAAAAAACCTTGCAAAATCACTAATTGATAAAATCATATAAATTGTGTGTTCTCTAGTAATTTGGTACAATATTTTATCAAAAATAAATCCTGTAAGTAAACTCATACAAAAATCTAATATTATTTTACCAGAAGCTGTAAAAATGTTGAAAGAAATCCAGAATTTTTTTATTGAAATACGATCTGATAGTAGTTTTAGAGCAATGCTTAATAAGGCAAAAGAAGTTGGTAAAGATATAGACTGCGAAACTGTTTTTCCAGCTATAGGCTTGGTTAGACCGAGAAAGAAAACGATTTTTTTTTATTCTGAACATAGAGATGAACCAGTTGAATCACCAAAGTTAAATTTTAAAGTTAATTTTTATCTTTTTATTCTTGATATCGTGGTACCAAAATTAAATGATGGATTTCAACTATTGAACGAGTGCAATGACAACTTCGGATTTTTAAATACTGCAGACTCTTTAGTTATAGATAAAAACAAATTAATAAAATGTTGTATGGATTTACAAATTAAATAAACCGATTCCACAACAAAAGAAATGGATGTTACTGCAATTGATTTGTGCAATGTAATTCAAATATTGTCAACTTATAAAAACCTAATTCGAGCAAAGATGTTTTAGAATATCTTGTGGTTAATGATTCAATTAGCACGTTCCCGAATTTATCTATAGTCACACAAATCTTTTTAACGGTGCCTGTTACTGTTGCTCATGATGAGAGATCATTTTCAAAACTGAAAATAATTAAAAATTATTTGAGATCTACTATGAGCCAGAATAGACTTACGAATTTGGCTGTAATAAGCATCGTCAACTTTATAGTTAGCTGTTGAAGTGTGCGGACGTATTTTACGGAGCTCCCGCTTTTGCAGCAACAAATAAGTTTTTATATAGGGTTTTTACTATATTTTTACATTTAAAGCTTTATTAATTATTGTATTTAATTTTATTATTGTGTTGCATTAAATTTTGATACGTAGAGCAGTAAATAAAGCTAAAGAAACAAAATTTAAATCAAATAAATAATAAATAAATCGCGTTTTAACTTAAACTTTTACCAAAATTCGCGTTTAAAAATAAAGTAACTCAAATTTCGGACTACTAAACCAAAAATCTAATCAACAAATACCTAAAATAAAATCAAAATAATTAAAAAAAGCGTTTTAATAAATTTAAAACAAAAACTGCGTAAATCGTGTAAAAACCACCAAAATCATCGGAAAAGTGTGTAAAAGTTGCATAGTGCGCGTATAATAAAATAAAAATTTGAAAACCAAAATCTAAGGTCTCTTAAATTAAATAAACAACTCAAAAACCGCAAATTTTGAAATAAATTAAATATAAATATTACATATTTTAAGTACACGCGTACTTAAAAGTTCCTAAAGGTTGATCTTTTAGTTTAATTAGTGGTGTAACACTTGTAGTTTGTACCAAGCACCGAGTGAACACGGGGCAAATGCGTTTCCAGTACCGCGTTCCAATAGTGCGTGTTTTTATTTGTTTATTTCCACAGTTAAATTTAAAGTGCAGTAGTTTATAAATTTGATATTTAGAAATAATTAGCTTGTGTATATTTAGAATTTGATTTTTCGGTTTAAAAATTTAAATAAATAAATACAGTGTTGTTTACGGTTTATTTTTAATCGAACTATTTTTATTGGGCTAGCGATTTTATTTGGTTTTAGCTGTTAATTTGACGTTTAGTGCTTATTGTACTTTTGTTAAATTTGAAATTTAATTTGACGGTTCAAAATTTAAATAAATAAATAGGGGGTTGTTTACGGTTCATCTCTAGCCAACATATTTTTATTGGACCAACGTTGTGCGTTCTTTTAGTGCCGTAACGGTCAGGTCGTTTTTTGAGTTACGTTTTTCGTTGGTTACTCATTTATTCGTTAGCTTTGTTAGCTTGGTGTTCCACTGAGACCAAGCGCCGGTGCCACAGAAGAAGAGGGGTGATCGGTCGGAGTCTGCTAGGTCTGAGGCTGAGGGCGTTGTTGGGGGAAACAGCTAAAGGTCGTCTTGAAGGACGTTAGGTTAGGGAATGAGCCTGTGTCTGCGACGGTCGTGTTGGGGGAGTCGGAGCCTCCAACGGTGGTTGGGGCGCCTGAATTGCCCTCTACTTCAAGAGGCCAGCGTAAGACGCCGAAGAGCAGCAACGGTAGCGTTGCCGCTAGCGACCTCAATGAGCTGGAGCATTTGAAGTTTAGGATGAGGAAGGCGCACGCGGCCATCTGCGGGAAGGTGTCAATAACCTCCGCCACTATCGTCGTGGAGGACAGAAAGGTGATTCGTTACGCTGTGGATGATATCCGCGAGACGACGAATCAGCTTATGGGCATTGTTAGGGCGCCTTGAGTCTGTTTAGAGAGTTCTGGGAGAGCCAGTGTTGTCGGGAAAAGTCCAGCGGGGGTTATTTCTGTTTCAGGACAGCAGGGTTTCCGGAGTCAGGAGCTGGTGATTCCACGTAAGGTGTCGTATGCTACAGCAGCTTTCGGTGCTACGCCAACGATTGCTGTTAGGTTCGACACCAAGCCTGGTGAGGAGGACGTCATGTCGACCCTGAAGAAAAGGGTCGATCCCGCTAGTGATGGTTTTGTCGTTGTCGGAGCTTGTTGTCCACGTATGGGCGGTGTTGTAGTGGAGTGCACAAGTCATAAAGGCGCTAAGAGATTGCAGTTTAATGTCGGTGGGCACTGCAAAAGGCTTGTAGCGAAAACGATCGAGAAGAAGCGGCCGCCGCTCGTTGTTCCGAAGGTTGAAGCGGGGATGAAGACTGAAGAGCTCGTGCTGTTGACTGCGAGCCAGAATCCCCGTTTCGGCGATTTGAAGCTAGAAAACCACGTGAGAGAGAAGTTTAGGTTTGTCGGAAAGGGCCGTAGGGATCCCTTGGCCAACGTAGTCTTCGAAGTGACCCCCCACACTTCGAATGCGTATATTAACTGACGCTATCAACCTCAGGTGGCGAAGAGTCTGGGCCCGGACCACTTCTCGATGACGCAGTGTTACCGGTGCCACGAGTACGATCATAGGCCGATGGAGTGCCGAAGTCGGGCATAAATTTAGGAATTGTTGGAAGGCAGTCTCCTGCTATGTGGTGTACGCCAGGGCAAACGACAGAACTGGCGGTGGCGCAAAAGTCGACACGCGCCACGACGCCAAGTCAAGTAGATGTCCCACGATGCAGCGTCTGAAGAACGCAATCACATGTAACATCGATTATGGGCTGTGAAGGTAAAACAAAGTTTATAAGAAGCAAGAAGGTTAAATCCGCGCAACTAAATTTAGGGAAAGGAAAAGGGGCAACAAATAACTTCGTAAAGTTATTCTTCGAAAAAAATATCGACGTCGGGGTTATACAGGAACCGCACCTGTATAGCTCCAAAATAACAGGTTTTGGGAGGGGAGTTACCGCCTTAAACGCGAATAGCAAACGACCGCGCAGCGGAATAATAATAAATAATGGCACGTGTGCCGGAATTATATTAAATAATCTATCAAACAAATTTTTAACGACGGCCGAAATCAAATCAGGGGAAATACGTTATGCATAATAAGCGCGTATTTTCCGCAGGTCGATTCCAGGCGGGAAAATTCTCAAACTGAGGACTTAATAAATCACATCAAAGGCATTTATCGTCAAATTAGTACGAATAAAAAACTAATAATTGGGGGAGACTTTAATGCTAAGTCACCATTATGGGGTAGCCTTATCGAAGACAATAGGGGCTCGAAGGACGCAGATCTTCTTACGGAATGGGATCTTAGTGTGATAAACACTAATGATTCACGTACGTTTGAGGGGCATAGAGGCAGCAGTTTTGTTGATATTACTGCAGCCTCGCACGAGATGTTAGCAAGCATTTGTGATTGGAAATTAAGGTCGGACGAGGAAACGCTCTCTGACCATAAATTAATAAGATGGAATATTGAAACCAACGCAAACGCAAACGAACAACTAACTATATTTTCGCGGTTTTGTAATAAAAAAGCTAATTGAGAGCGGTTTAAAGAAAGTTTGGCGAAAGCATCCGCGCGCTCGAAAACGAGCTATTAAACTGCCGAGAGGCCGTTCAAATAGAAACACTCGCGAAAAAGTTAAACGACGCGGTAGTAGACGCGTCGTCGTACTCCATGCCGCGAAAGAAAACATTTAAAGACAACGTATTCTGGTGGCCTGGGAACTAACCACCAAGCGGGCAGAAACGCATAACCTAATGCGTCGCTATTAACGTGCCTCGGGAGAAATAAGAGAACAACGAAGAATTGAATATAATCAAAGCAATCGCATATATAAATATTAATAGAAGAAACGCTAACAAATAAATTAAATAATTTTGCCCGCGAAACTCCGAGAAGGAAATATGTGGAACCGCATTCCGCGTATTAAGGGGTAAACAACAAAAAATCGTGCTCAGTAACATAAGAAAAACAAATGGCGAATACTGTTACGTGCCAAAGTGGCACTAAATATTTTCTTAGCTTAATTTTTATGTGCGGAAGTTTTCGCGCCTTTAAATTTAAAAGACTCGGTGCGCCGACGCGTAAAAGGACAGAAAAGTGGGGTTTTTCCGATGGGCTCGGTAACGCGGCTTTTTGCCTCTGACCTTCGTGAAGAGCGGTTTTGTTCAGGTATCGTATCGTGCCTTATCTTGTATCTATGTAGATTTCCTTGCCTTGTTTAACTGTTTGTCGCTCCTATACCTGGTTTTCCCTGTTTATTCCCTACATAGGTAGGAGACAATTTGAAGCCACCTAGGGCAACCGAGTCCACGACCCCGGGAACAAATTGGAGGCCATGTTCCGTCAACAGCACCGGAGCAGTCACCATCTTTAAATACTCCGGAGTTGGGCCCTGAGATCCAGTCGAAACCATTTGGATGGACGTTAGGCGTACCCTCCGTTAATTGCCTTAAAGGGGCCATCAGTAGCCCTGATGGACGTCAACAGAAGCCAACTTTAACTCAGCGACCTATTCATGTGAGTATTTCGCTGTTATAAACTATTGTACGAAAATTGGCACATTTTCCGTCAATGGCGTATTTAATTTGTATATTGGTGACGTCATTGACAGATGGGCGCGCCAAAATCTGTACAAAGATTAGCGTTACCAACTTCCGGTGGTGTCTAGTATACCGCGCAAGCGGAGTTGTATTTATGAACTTTTTAAAGTGTAAGAATACACGGAAGGTTGTAAAACCACGGCAGAATATCTGCTACAGAAATTCTTCCCATCGAATAATCCTGAGGAGGGTGAGGGTTCGCACGATTTAGTACGTCGGGAAGCTACAGAGGCGCAAGGGACAGGTGCTGATAAGTCAATCTTAGTTTACGAGGTCGTAAGGGCTCTTAGGAGGATGAACCCTAAGAAGGCACCGGCGTATGATGGAATCACTTCAGATGCAGCTCTGGAAGCGTGTCTGTGTTAGCCCCGTGTGTCTTTGCTGCCGGGTTATTTAATCTTTGGAAAGTCGTTTTTGAAATTTACAATTTATGTATATTAGTTCGTAAGTTTGTAACATCTAAGTTCCGTTGTAATTTATATCAATAATATAGTTCATATCAACCGTGATGATTTTTCATTCTTCAAACAAGTTAAAAGTTACGGATTACAATTAAGGCTGGCGTTTTATTACAAAAACTTGGATACATTTTAGGCAGTTGTTGGCGACATTACGTTAAAAATATGTAAACATCTGCTAAAAAATAGTTTGAATGGAAACTTATTGAAAAAGTTTAAAAAAAGTGATGATGAATTTTCACCACAATTCACATTGGATGTTCGAAATGTGGTATCTACTGTTTTTAATGCAACCCCGTTTATAAATTTCCACAATATACATTTCGTGTAATATGATAATAGATTAACTAGGTAATAACACTATGGCTTCAGTGGATTGTGGATACGTTTTCCTTACTCTTTTGTGCACATCCAAGGTGTCAGGTTATGAAATCATATTTTTTACCTAACTTCGAAAGAAGTTTTTTATAAATGTGCTACATGATTGTGGTGAGAATTCTTCACCACCAGTTTAACCTTTCTCACTTCGTTCCATTCAAACTATTTTTAGTAGGTGTTTGTAGATTTTCACGTGGGTGTCACAAAAAACTGCCTAAAATGTATCAGTTTCCTAACAAAAATTCAGCCTTGACACTATTTGTATTTATATTTTATAGGGGCGGCAAATTTAGGGCCTTGCAGCAAAAGTAAGGCAAGTCAATTTTTTCCCGTTTCACTTTTATTTCCCTACAAATTTACAAAAAAATAACAAATCGTTTGGTACATAAAAGAAGCAAGTCCGATAAAAGACAAGCAAGTTATAGGGAATTTTGGATCTACCACCCTATTACGTTTGGTGAAAAAGTGCGGCAGATCTGGACCTGCCTCTCTTTTGCATCAAACATAACTATTGCATCATCCGTGACAAGTCAGTACACGCTTGGCATTCGAACTGTGAAAGTGTTTTTCTTATTTTTTTATTCTGTAAAAGTTTAAATATATTGTTATTGCTTAAGATAAACCGTTAATATGAACGACTATGAATCATTTAGTATAGTGGATCGTCTGATAATTATCAGCCTTCTGAGCAGGACTTAAATAATTATTCAAGTAGTGATGACAGTGAAGTTTCTCTGAATCCAGGCCCGTCAACAAGTTGCACTACGGGCCCACCAGAGAGTAGTACAACATGTAAAAAAAGAAAGTCCATGAATCCGTCGTTATAGAAACGAAAAGGAATCTATTGCTACTGGTAAGAGATATATAAAGTATAAGGGTAAAGAAATCGGGAAAAGAAAAACCGGTCCAGATTGTTGTTGTAAAAAATATGTGTTTCAGTAAAAATAAATGATGAGGAGGGAGAAATAATATTGAAAATATTTAACAAATTGGGAGAGACTAATATGCAAAATGTATATTTGGGAGGTTTGATTAAAACTGGAACTGTTGAAAGAGAAAGATCAAAATCAGGTACAGGAAAAAAAAGAAGCTGTTCACATAAGTATTTTATTAAATTAGGGACTAAACAAGTCAAAGTTTGTAGAAATGGGTTTGCGTCTCTTCGCGGCATCTCAATAAAACGCGTGGATAATATTTCTAAGCAATATCGTGACCACGACGTTACCACACCTGCTATGTCTCAACGTGGGAAACACCACAATACTACAAATGAATGGCTCTCGAAAGTCGATTCTCATATAAGAAGTTTTCCACGACGTGAATCGCATTATAGTAGAAATAAAAGCTCTCGTTACTATCTGTTGAACTTGAACTTGAACATCAAAACAATGTACGATCTGTATTTGAAGCAATATGAACCGGATCTCCTACAATCTGCTAAATCTATTGTTACATATGATTTTTACTACAGATACTTCAAAGAAAATTTTAAATATAGCTTTGGTTCTCCACGTTCAGACACGTGTAAAAAGTGCGACATGCTGGATATTAAATTGAAGGATAAGACATTAGACAGCGAAGAACCCCTTCAAATAGAGACAGAAAAAAAGATTCACCAATCCAAAGATGTTTTTTTTGTTGATTTAAAAAAAGTAAACTTGCTTCAACAAATGACGAGTGTGATGTATTAACTTTTGATTATCAGCAGAACCTTCCATTGCCTAAAATTCCAGTGGGTGAAGCGTTCTGTAAACGTCAATTATGGGCATAAAACTTTTGTATCCACTCAGCGAAAACAGACATGGCTCACTTCTATTTATACAATGAAACCACAGCACGTAAATCACTAAACACGGTTATATCTTTCTTAAATCGCTACTTAGATAATATTTTACCAAGCACAGTAAAACAGCTACACCTATTCTCAGACAATGCAGCAGCACAAAAACTCAACACTAGTCCAATATTTGTATAATTTATGGAAGAGTTCGTCTTTTGAGAAGATCATTCATCGCTTTCCTGAACCAGAGCACAGTTTCTTGCCTTGTGATAGGTGCTTTGGTGTTATAGAGAAGTACAATAGAAAAAAAGACTATATTTTCACCGCTAGTGAATATGCTGAATGTATTCAGCGTGCTTCTAAAAATTTTAAAGTTATTAACGTCCAACAAAATATGATCATTAACTTTACTCAACATTTTGAAGGTCATTTTAAAAAAATCATCACAAATGCAGAGAAAACTAGATTTAAGATATCAAAATATCGCATTTTTGAATATAGCAAAAATTACATTGAAACCGTTGCAGTCAGTGTTTCAGCTGGAATGCCTGTTTTTGACTATTTTATCATCGCAAGGAATCTTCAAGCTAATTTATCTGTTCTTCCTCAGGAACCGATGTATGATGATAGTTTGCAGCTGAAAACAGCTAAATACAAAGATGTTATGTAACTGGTAAAGAACTATGTTCCACCAAATAAACTGTACTTCTACAGGGTTCTCAAAAGTGAAACTATCGGACCGGGTAATGACATTTCCAGTGAAGATGATGATGATCAGGCTTAAGTAGACCTTTAAATTTACATTTTTTTTAGAAGTGATTATTTTTTTGTTTCTATTTCTCTTTCATGTTTATTCGTACTGATTTCTTTTCTATATAATAAACATTTATTCAAATTAATGTGTTTTATTATTGAAATTTAAATAAAAAGTGACAAACTTATTGGATTTTGGTGCAAAAGAGAGGCAGATCCTAAATTTAAAAAATCACAGCATTTCTATAAATTGTTTTACTTGATTTGAAACTTCATAAAAATGTGTGTGAATATGTGAATTTTATAATAAAATTGAATGATTAAACATTGAAATAATAAATTTTTTAAAAAGGTTTTTCTTTTATATTCCCGACCAACTTAAAATTTGGACTTGCGTACCTTTTGCTGCAAGGTCCTTAATTATATTTTGCACCCGGGCGGCAGATACCCTTAGCTTGGGCCCTGATTAGTATCATCCATATTACAGATAATAAAACGTACAACAAAAGTAGATTCGTCTACAAGAGAAATATGACTGCGGTATCTAGTGAAACAAGCAATTTTATGGTTTGAGAGTGCACTAAGGCCTAATAATCAATTAATGTGAAGCGCGTTAAAACTTTTTGGACATGGTATAGTGAGGTGTCTTTCTAAATGTTTGGTTTATGTGTACACTAAGGCATAATTATCACTTACTGTTAATGGCAATTAGTAGCTTTCTATGTAATTTATATTATTGGAAATGCGTTGTTCTAGTCCTAGAAATGTACGCGTCTTTTGAGGGTTATGTTTTACATGTTTTAATTGCAAATTGCAAATATCGTATTGAAGTAGATAATACACTAATTAACTAAGGCGTTAGACATTGTTTAATAGTCGACAACGCTCTTTAACTTATTGTAAATAATACGGAATGCACAAGGCGGTGATATTAAAGCAACTTTATAGTAATTTAATCATGTTTTTTACTCATTTAGCATATTCAGTTTACCATTCTATCGTTAGGAATAGTGCAGTTAACAACACCCGAAATATCAATCAATGACACTCTATACTTTATGAAAAATTAAATGAAAGAATGTTAATGATTTCGACTCAGTTTACATGTAGGTATGATTTTCACGCACCGAAATTTGTTACTGAGAGGGTTCGTTGCCAAGTTCACACTCACGTAGCGGTTCTCTCCTGCGCTAGGTAAACACATAAAGCATTCGTTTCAAAGATTTTTATATAAAATATATTCCTTAGGTGAATGTTCAAGCTAATGCATAAAAATCCATATTATCCTATTTAAATTTGGATCTTTCCCTCATAAAACAGTCTGATTTTAACTCTTTCAGTTCGTATTCCACAGAAAGAAAAATTCTAACAGAACACCTCCTTTATTCCTGACGTCATGGAAACCAAGATGGTTACTTGAAAAGGGCGCGGTTTTAGACAAAGTAAGCCTACGTTCAATGGCAGTAGGTTTAACTGCAACAAATTCACCAATCACGTTATAACAGTAACGCATGGCCAACCAACGTCTATCCTTATCTTTGTCTAGCTGCTGCCAAGTCGTATACGCTCTCTTGTCTGTTATTCAATACAAGGTTTCTAAATTCTTCTATAAGTGTCCGGCGGCTCAAGCATGTTTCCATCCTTTACTGAAAGCAAGGAATAAATTATATGCGTTTAACTAAATATTAGAGGTTAGAAAACTTGTTAATCATTATAATTTATTTAGACATCTAATTAAAAATGATTATTCAGTATAATACCGGTTTTTGTAAGACATAATTTTTTAACATAAGTCTCTTTTATTTGTTTTCCTTTTAAGAAGAGGGTAATGAGTATAATTAGCTTTTTATTGCATCAATATGTAGTAGGCATGAAAATACAATAATTAACACCTAGCGTAAGTCGTATATTGCTTGCAGAAATTGATAAAATAAAATCAATTTTACTGCGTGTTTTTACAAAGTTTAGTTTTTACTAAAACTGATTTAAAATGCAAATTGAATATAAAGCACGTCGGCGTTAGTATTCTTGTGAAACTGGAATAAATTAAACAAATTTTACGATAGGTAAAAGCATGCCAACCAAGAATTTATGTACTTCTTTTGAGTTTATAAGGATTTAATTAAGTGACTATGTTTTATGCCAGGTGATAGCAAGCTTCTAATAGCTCTAAAACATTTCCGCTCATATGCATATAAAGTGGTATATAGACTCTGTGTAAAATATAGG
Source organism: Platerodrilus igneus (assembly GCA_036346225.1). Taxonomy (NCBI): domain Eukaryota; kingdom Metazoa; phylum Arthropoda; class Insecta; order Coleoptera; family Lycidae; genus Platerodrilus; species Platerodrilus igneus. The sequence continues at coordinate 1,689,985 of JARFIW010001452.1, read as the reverse complement.
TGAAGTTTTATGAATTGTTTAGGTATTTTTTAAAAAGCATCGGTTTATACAAATACCGATTTTTTAAAAAACCGGTTTATGAATTTTAACTTATGAAACTGCCTTCAACAGGTTTTGAATTTGTACAGATAAAAGTGCGTGCAGGGATGTTTTGAAACGCCTGGTAAAGTTCGCTGTATGGGGCTCCAATCCTAATTCCTCATTGATTAAAAGATATTTAACTCTTTTACTAATTATTGGCACTATGAAAATATTAGAGTATTCCCGGGCGAGGTGACCATACTTGTCGAATATTTGTAATATATTTATTGCGTTTTGAATTAGCAAATTGAAACTATTATCAAAATTAAATCAATTCTTTGTTTATATAAGTAATGTACCACGGATCGGGGTGACACTGATCAGATTTGAACTTTAATTGTCGATTATAGTTAAACTTATGTGAATTGGAAATGCCTAAAATTATAGCCGAATTGCATCATTTGGACATCTCGAATTTTAGAGAATACACATTTTTTTGGATTACATTGTTTAATTTACAAAAATAAATAGGGCTGATCAAAGTTAAGCTTCGAGTGGAGTTACTTTGATCGTCTGTCATTTTTTGATTCAAAATAATAGTCAACCCATATAGTTTTACAATAGTCTATAAATTATATTTTTATCTATCGCCGTTACTAAAATATTGAATTATTTAGGTATAAGAATGTCAATATACAGCATCAATAAGCAGAAATCATTTATTTATAACCTCTCATGCCAACTACAAAATATTTTACATATTAAGCTTCCTTTATATTAATGTTATTTGTAAAAATGTAAACAATGCTGTCATTATCAGTTAAAATTGTTGGAAACGGTAAGAACTCTAAAATGTCATCTCTGGTAATAGATGAGAAGTCATCTTTTACCACATTAAACTTTTTCTTAGAGCCTACAGATTTTAAACCTAAAACTATTAGTTCGTCTTCATTAACACGAGGACACCCTGTCGACGCGTTTCGCCCTAATTGGGGCTCATCGGGACAGGAGTAGCTGAATTTGAGTCACTTTCCAATAATTCATTTCTACTTTATATTAATTTAAGACTCATTAATCCTACTTTACTTTTACTATATACATACACACACACACAGATATATATATATATATTTATATATATATATATGTATTGCCGTGTAACTCCTATAAGACCTCGCCAGCGTAAAAAAAATTCGAGCATTTATTAATTTACCACTATTCACAAATAATAATTCAAGATTATTTACATTTCGGTGCTCAAGTTACACCTCAATAAATTCTATCTTTGTAAAGTCCAGGTTTTTAAATTGAAATATCAAACACATTGAATGTAACAGGAGTAAATGGGCCCTAAATAATACCTTTTTTTTTTCTTTTTCTTTATAATTATTTCTAATTAGTACACTCTGGAGTATGGTGAGCTCATGATAACCCAGTTTATTTTATTAATGTATGCTTTTTACTTGGCATACTCTTACTACAAACACAAAAACCCATGTACTCTTAACAATAAAATTTTAAATTCATGAGGAACGTTAATAAGCTTTATATACACCTTTAGATTTATATTCAAATACCATAATTAAAGTTAGTTATACGTTTTATTTTCAATACGCAAAATAATGCAAAATACCATCAAAGTTCACTCTCACACATCACAATAGTTTTCATAGTTTATAAAAAACAGCAAATTCTAATGCGTTACCTAGAATTTCTTGAAGATCCTTTCTCCGTTGACGATGAAGTTAAGTTCCTGCACTCTAGGTTTCGTGGTTCTGCTCTGCTTGCCGCCTTCAGCTATTTATAGATGAACACCATCTAAGTTGTGCTGCATGCTATTTATTCAAGATCCATCCAAATCCAAATCCAAGTATATTACACTTTTTTATTATTGCAGAAATTAATTTACGTTACTTTACTTTACGAGCTTTTTAAAATATCTATTGCACCTCAGTTAAATATAAACCGACACTTTCCGCGTTTCAAACTAGGAGGCCAACAATTTAACACTATACTATTTATAAATTTTAAATACCTACAAGCTCGTTAGTAGATTTCTGTACATAGTAAGCAACGAAGTCAAAGAGCGAAGTCAAAGAGAAACTTAATAACACTTCTCTCGTATTTATACGATTCTTAGTGTAACCTCTCCAAACCCTCCTAATACGAAATATTTAATTAAACTAACTCGTTCTTCAAATTTTGGTATAACCGTTTTCAAAATCTTTGAAATTTAGCTCGTTGATACGATATTTTCCCAAAAACCCGCATTCAATTTTTCCGTGTTCGTCTGTTGTACAAGTAACTATTTAGACCAATGATATATTTCAGTAACGTCTTGAAACCTCGCCTGTATTAACTTTATTCCTCTCTTATGCATTTTATATGTTTCCTTCTAACCTTGTTTGAGTGGTAGAAAATCGATATTACTGTCTGCGCGCTATCTAACCCACGTGAACTGAATACGTACGTTTCGAAGTGAAATGCTATTATGCCTGTCTCATTCCGAACCATATCATTGATTGTCCATCCCTTCTGCGCTTTAAGGAAATTTTTGGTTAGCATTTATGCGAAACATCCAGCCGTTTGCACAATATACCTTGAATCTTGAGCTTTATTTACACAAATAACGGGAAGTTGACCTTTCAAAACATGCACCTGTGTCTAATTAACGAACGTTTTAAAATAACATTTCTAGGAGTTTGCGTTTCAAGGTAATTCATATTTTCGACGTGTTTTTTGTTAGTAAAGCGTTTCGCCTTGGAATTATCGATTTTTCACGCTCTTATGCGTTGTAGACGTTATATTCCTTTGAATTAAACGCAATTAAATTAAATAATAATTTCTATTGGCTTATACAATTTATTTTCTTCACGAACCTATTAAATTTTAATCCCTACTTGTAAAATTATGGTAATACTTGTTACTTTCAATCAACCAAATGTAATAAATTTTGCACGTAAATTATGGTTGTTTCCTCTATACAGGGTGTTTGAAATTGCCTTGTTCATACATAAATTTAACCCTTTAAAACCACTACAATATATATATATATATATATATATATATATATATTATATATATATACATATTTTGCTGTGGAAGTCGATAGCACTCAAGCTCTCCCTAAATATTAATCAAGCCACACGCTTGGGCCAACATATAATTGCAGTAGAACTTACAAAAATTATCGTCACACAGATTGGGCGTCATAAAATTGCTGTGGATCTCCAAAAAAATCGGAATCGCCTCTGTTGGGCCGTCACAAAATTTTCTGAAAATAAAATTAAAAAGAATTCTTACTATTCCTTTGGAACGCCTCCTTCTTCATCTGCACACCCTGGCTAACTCAGAAATCTGCTTCTTCTAGAATACCTACCATCCTAAGTACATTCCTTTCTCACAAACACTGTCAAATGAAATTACCACTCAAATAATGCAACAAAACATACAACCTCTTTATTTACACATATTAACAAGTTTCCATTAGTAAGAAAATATTTACACATTGGTACATACAGTTTGATAGAAACTGTTAAGATCTAACAGCAAGAGCAAGAGAAGTTTAATAATTTCTCCCGGTGTACTTATACGCTTTCGTAGACCCCTCACGGAACCTCTTTCATCGAAAAGCTTATTTTTAAAACCAATTCTCCAAATTTTAATCGTAGCGTCTGAAAAATTCCGAGTTTATCCTGCTGTTATAGCGAAATTCTTTCAATAACATAAAAGAACGCGAGTTTCTCAAAACTGCTAGCCTTAGACTAATGATATTGCTTTCCCCCATTACAACGTTCCACCTGTTGGCTACCTCTCTTCGTTTCACTCATATTTATTGTCTCTGTTAAAACACCTCTTACTCTACAGAAAATCGATATTGTTGTTGGCCTTCAAATCTCCTGTGTATTTTAGACGTGTGTTGAAACCAACGTTTTATTATACGTGTTCTCTATTTATTTTACATTATAGATCTTTTATTTCACTTAGTTTTCAAAGCACTTGTTATATTAGCAGCTGGTCGGACCGACCGTTACAAACAATTCCAATGAAATTCTGTCTCAACGTATAATTCCGTTCTCGGAACTGGACATTTAACTAACAGGTATTTCTTTGAAATAAACTATCCGATTAAAATAATAATACCGAGTTTAACATTTCTTAGGATTTGTATAACAAACGTTTTCGTTTGTTTAAATGAAAATATGCGTTTAAATTATTGATCCTTTATACTTGAAAGCTTCGTTTCTTATCCCATGCGCTTGATTTAAACTATTACAACTAATTATGCCTATCCTTGAGTTTTCATGTACCCTAACGTTTCTACCCGTTATGCAATTTCAACCTTCTGGTTTAGAAATACAATTTTATCTTAATAATCTTCCGTTTTTCACTATCTAAACTGATTAATCTGGCGCGTAAATAAATTGTTCCTATTTCATTTATACACAGTTGTTAAAATTTTATTATCTAGACCTATTTAACCTATTTAACCTACAATTCCACTTCTCGATTTTCTTGAATTTAAATACGTGGACTAATTCCTACTACCTATTCTTACATCATATTTATACACACCTATCTACTCACCTAACTCTACCTATGCATATTCAACCAACCTATCACTCATTATCCACCTATTCCTACCTATTTCTATCTATCTCTAATTATTTCTATCTATCTACACCTATCTTTTTTTATAACTAACTATTCACATCTATCCCTACTTATCAACTATCTATTACTAACTATTACTAACTCTTCACCTCCTATTTTTACTTATTTACCTTTAATTTTGTCGAGCATTATCTCTTTATGTAACTCACTATTTCTTCATATCTATCTTCCTTTGTTTCTATTTATTTCTTTTCCCACTTCTTATGTACAATTATTTATATTTACAATTACCTATTTCTATCACTATCTATTTATTACACTAACTATTCACACTTAACTCTATATATACCTCTAACTATCTCCCCTTATTTATCCTATTCCTAGTTCTACTTCTCTATATACACCTATCTCTATCCCTATTTATTTAAATCCAACCCTAACTATTCACCTATCTATATTTTCATCTATTTACACGTCTCGTTATTTAAATCTGACTCTTTTCTTGACCCTCCATGTCCTTCTTCTTACCATCTTAATAAACTTCGTCCCCATCTTTCCTCCTTCTATCTCTATAGTTATTCTCCCTATTGTTTCATATAAAATCAAACTATCCTTACTATTCTGACTCTTAAGTATTTCTTCTTCTGTCCTTATACTTGTCTGTTTCTCATTCACTATTATTCCCTTTGATGCGAACAAACCAAACGATACTACCTTAACATTTTCATTTTCTCCCTCTATAGAAAATTCTTTATCTCTTCTAGACGCTTTATGTACTATAGTCACCCCGTAAAAATCTCCTAAATTCAATTTACCAAAATTATCATTGCCACTTATCTTCTTTGTGCCTACCTTTAAATCTTGTGTGTAACACACCTCTTCTTCATCTACCTCTATAACATTAATACATAACCCCATGTCATCCTCTGTGACCTCATAACTTGCCTTCCAGGGCAATATCCTATCCCTAATCCTAACTACCTTCCTCTCCATATCTATAGCTACTCCTAATTTCATCATACAATCGACCCCTAATATCCATTTAAATTTCAATCCAGGTACAATTATGAATTACTGCTCACAGCTTACTGAACCTAACTCTACTTTCAAAACAACTAGACTATTCACTACAGCAAATCGCTTTTTATTTGGCGCTACCAGGTGATTCTTTTTATTGGCATAAATCTGTCACACACATTTTCTTTAATTTCAGATCTGTTCTCTCTACTCGGTTCTGGTCTTGCCACTACTTCTGCATATGTCCTTGGCGTTTCTACCCTGTTAGTGCTGTCATTTCCTCTATTGTTTGTCGTCTGTGTCCCCCTCATATCCGGCAAACTGTTTTGTCTGGGTACCCCAGGTCTTGGTGCCGGTCCTCTATACCTACGCTATTGCTCCGAATTAATGTCTGTCGTGGTTCCCAGTTCTGTCGGCTGTTAAAATAAAAAATTTGTCCCCCGTCTTGGATAACTGTCACTTCTATTATCAAACCTAACGGTATTCACATTTCGTTCCTTAGTCTCACAAGGTCGTCTACTACTTACGTCTTCATACCTCAGCAGGTACTCTAAAAACATTTCCCTATCTACGATATTTTGCAACGCTACGTGTTGTCGAACCTCAACCTCAAAATGTCGCGAAAGGTATTTTATAATTTGTCGATCTGGTAATGGTGGATTTAGTTGTTTAGCTATGCTATATTTCCTACTTCCTGCAAATTCACCCTTATATTTACCAGTTATTAAATCGTCACGTACTTGGTATTGTCTGTGGTCGCTCCAGTAGTGTTTCAAAAATCTGTCTTCAAATTCACTGTAAGTTTCTATCTCCTGCCCTATGAGATTATACTAGGCCTTAGCATGGTCTTTCATTAACGCCTTTACAATATTTAGTTTTGTCTGTTCATCAAATAAATTATCTACTAAACCTTTAATATTATTTATAAAAATTTGAGGGTTCACCCTACTATCCCCATAGAATTGTATCTGCTGGTCCAGTGATATATTACCTGTTACAAATCTGGGATCATCCCCCATCAAAGTCGGCACATTCTGTTTAATTCCGCTAACTTCGCTCTCAACCCTTCCTAGCTGATCTCTACATGAATCTGTTACCTGTGTCATTTTTACATTGATCTCATCTTTACAGAAAATTTTAAACTCCGTCCTTAATTGTCACATCTCCTGACTCAAACCTCTTAAATCACGTTCATTTTTATCAACCCTATTTTCTACTTCCCCTCATTTTCATCGTTAAACAATTTTTAAACTCAGAAAATTCTTTCGTCGAATTATCGATTTTCTGGCTCATTTGCTCAAACTTCCAGTACGATTTTGCACTCATTTGCTCCAATTTCCGGTTTGATTCTTCTTTACCTAGTCGCATTGCCTCTAACATTCTCATTATTAATTCATTTCCAGCTTCTCCCGACTTTGTTTTTGACTGATCCCTACTACCTCCGGCTTCCTCCATTTTTCCTGATTTATCAAATAACGCACTATCGTCACTTCCAATTTCAACTCCTTGGCTTCTTAGCCACCCCTTTCTCTGCATACGTTCAAATCACTTTCTCTCACACTTAAAAATATTTACAAATTACACTATGCACACACTCTTTCTCAGCTCGGCAGTTTCCTGGAATAAAATTTTCAAATTTTTATCTGAGAATCACGCCCTCACGTTCGGGTCGCCATAAAATTGCCGTGGATCTCTAAAAAATCAGAATCGCCTCTGTTGGACCGTCACAAAATTTTCTGAAAATAAAATTTAAAAAAATTCTTACTGTTTCTTTGGAACGCCTCCTTCTTCATCTGCACACACTGGCTAGCTTAGAAATCTGTTTGTTCTAGAATACTTACCATTCTAAGTACATTCCTTTCTCACAAACACGGTCAAATGAAATTACCACTCAAATAATGCAACAAGACATACAACCATCTTTATTTACACATATTAACAAGTTTCCATTAGTAAGAAAATATTTACACATTGGTACATACAGTTTGATAAAAACTGTTACCATCTCAATTTATACATCTCTTAAAATTTCAGGATTTTAATATATTTCAACAATTTTATTTTAGACGAGTAGATGGGCCCGTCGTGCAACACTAAATTGATTTTTATTCTGGTCTATTTTAAGCTCAGTATAACCCAGTTACTCTAAATGCTTTTAAACCTCGCATTTTTGTTTAAAATAAAGTTAAAGACCCGTTTACTCATTACAACAACATTTTTATATCATTAATAAACATTTTTAAATAATCAATAATAATTGTCCTGTACATATATACTCCTTTAAATGAGTTTTTATGGTAATAAAATACACCCCCAATAAGTCAAAACACTCAAATACAAAAATATCAGCACAAATGTTCAAGCAAAAAGTAAGAAATTAATTTTCTCTACCTGGAGTAATCTTCGTCCTTCGTTACCTCTGATGATGTGTACCCAAAACCCTTGTCGTTGTGCCCATACACTTTGTGATTATGCCTGGATTCACCTGATCCCCACTCACTATCCAAATCTCTGCAACCACCTTTAATATTCTACCCAGATGATTGTCTTGATCAAACTTAACCTTTCATACCACTACACTTTACGGATACTAGTTAAGCTTTTCGATTCGCTTACCCAAGTACCATCCTATCATTAGATAGTATCGTGTAATAGCCGCACCTTTTGTAACTCTAGCACCCACTTATGCAAATCTGCGATTTCGAAATGGAAAAGACTACCTATGCCGCACACTTGAGAAGCAACAGACATAAAATGCAACAGTTACCGCTACTGGTGTAGAAATGGTTAGCACTGCGTTTAACAACCGTATGGCTAGCTATCGCATAAAGAACGCCAGTGTCGACAATGGAGTGTCCGATTTTCTTTGGAAGCAGAAAGAGCGGTTTATTCGATTACTTAATGAAAAAAAACACAACATACAGCAATAAAAGTCTATTGCGAACTCTACAGCGTTTACACAAAAATGGGAGAAGAGACTACGGATGTGAAATCCTTTAACACAAAAAATATGGTTATAACGTCTTCTAGTAATCTGGAAAATATGTACGAGGTCTTAAGCGAAACCATGAGAACAAAATCAGAAGAATTTGAAACACGTGGGGCCGGTTGGTCTTTGGAAAAGGTGCTTTATTTAGAAATAAATATTAATAAGTATAAGCCGATGTGAGGAGTTCTAGGATAAGAATAAAAATTGTCAATATGTATTTAGAAATGTAGTTTAGAAAATTTAAACTGTATTAGTAAAAATTGTCTGTAATAAAAAGTTTTAAGAATGGTTTTTAGATTTTCTTATAGGTATGAGCTGCAGGAAAGTTATAGTTTAGAGGGTATATGTGTAACTTTGTAAGGGGTGATCCTATATTAAATCTGTTTACAGATTCGGATTTCGCGTAAAATTCTATACTAATTTGATTTGTCGGATAGTTAAAAAATTTATAAGGATGGTTAGAAATCGCTGCTGCTGGTAAAAAATCTTAAAATTGGGGTGGCTCCTTGGGAGATGATGCAATCTAAAAAATTCCTAAATATTCGGGTAGCTGAGAAAAATCTAATATTAATTGATATCAAACAAGGCACATTTATCTCGTGGGTGAAAATGTGGAGAAAGATTTATCTCGCAGAGGATATATGTGTGACTTTGTAAGGGGCGGTCCTATATCAAATCTGTTAACAGAATCGGATTCTGCGTAAAAATCTAAAGTAATTTGATGTACCGCATGGTTAAGAAAATTTATAAGGACGGTCAGAAATCGCTGTCGGTAAAAAAATCTTGAAATGAAAGTAGTTCGCTGGGGGATCATGCCATCTAAAAAAATCTTAGAGATTCGGGTAGCTGAGAAAATTCTAATATTAATTGATACCAAACAAGGCACACTTATCTCATAGGCGGAAATGTGGAGAAAGATTTATCTCGCGGGTGGAAAGAAGGCGGGTGTGACGTAATAAAAATGGTTGTGGGGGTGTCCGAGCAAGGTGGAGAGCAAGGAGGAGCAAGGAAAAGATTCATCTCCCTCATTTGCCCCTTATGGGAATTTACATGTAAATTTGGTCCAGATGAGGGAGCAAATGAGGATGCTGTAGCAAATTAGGGCCCAAATACCCTGTCCTACATCTACTCCCAGAATATTCCTGGCCGCCATGTCTAGGCTGGATTTAATGCTATTCCTTTCTGTTTATGCTTCTTTAGTACCAGAAAATTTTTCGATATCTTTCAGCAATGCATTTACTTTTTCAGATCTTTCGTAAATATGTTTATCTTTTAGTTTCTCAAAGTCAAAGTGCCTTTTCCGATTCTTTTTTTCAAGTTTTTAAATTTAAAAAGCGGTCTTCATAATTACGATGTTGTGGTAAGTGTCTATATCTGCTTCTGGGTAGCTTCTACAGTCTTTTACTTGATTTCCAAACCGTTGTCTATATCTCCCGCCGATATAGCAAACAACATTTATAGAATACAAACGTAAATTATAAATGATAAAAGGATAAATAGATATGGTTTTAAACTGAATGTTATAAGCCGTTGCTCTTGTCGTCTCGCTCTACGTTGTTGGATATTGGATATTGCATAAGCAATGAATTGTGTGAAAAATATGTGTGGATCGGAGTCGTTAGAAAGTAGAGGTTTGATAAGTAGGATTTTGTTAAGGAATATGTTTTATTCTTGTGGGTAGTTAGAAACTAGGAAATTTATACTATGTAGTTGAGAATAGGGGTCTAGATGAGGTTTATTTGTAACTGTGTATTTAGAAAACAGGAATATATACGATGGGTTGAGATTTCTAGATGTAGTTGGTCGGAGCGGGTCAGAGTGGTGAAAGGGTTAGGTTAAATCGATGTAGGTTTTTACAAAATTTGTCGTGTTCTGTCAAGAATTAAATCGTAGCTCTGTTGCGGAAGAAAATGTGTGGTGGTATAGTGTAATGTCAGGGAAGAGATCCTATGTGTATCTGTATGTAGAGGAAGAGGACCACTGTTGTTGCTAGAGGTGGGTGATGGAATTTAGGATTCTAGATAGACTAGTCTTGGTTAAGGATAGATATTCATTAAAATTTATGATTCTGTCGTGAAAGTTTATTGAACGTTGTTTGGTTGACTGAGTTTAGGAGAATTTCAATTGAGAGTTATTTGTACCAAGGTGTGCAATATGCTTATGGAGGTGGTTTAGTATGTTCTTGAGAACTATAAAAAGAAAGGTTTAATGATGGTATTTAAGAAATGTTTAGAGGACGGAAGTGTTAAGAGAAGCCAGAAGTCGACGGCATAACGAATGGTTGGGATTATTATATGTAGGAAGATGTCTGCGTGTAGGTGTATTTAGGTACACCAATTTTGGTAAGGCACGCCGGGTATTGCTTAGGATAAGATTTATTTTAATTCTGAGTTTGAAGAGATATGAAGCTGTTAATGAGAACATAATGGGGCTATGTAGGATTCTGTTGACTGGGTTTCTTCGAAGATCTAAGAAGTCTTTAAGAAAGAGGATTTTGGTTTTGAATGGTGATATTGGCTGTTTGTTTAAGAAGGGCCAGGACGCAATTATGTTTATCAGTAGGGCAGCGGTGAATTCTAGAGGTGCTCTGAAGTTGCCCTGGATTAGGCATGCAAGGTCGTGTGCGTAGCCGTAGATTGAAGATTCAGGTTAAGGATAAGTTCCAAAGAATGTGAGAGAGGGCAATCCTTGGATTATTCGTTTGATGATTGTGTGGAGGTTCGAATAAAATGTAGCTGTGCCGAAGGTGAGATTAGATTGTATTATGCGGAATAGGTTGGACAGAAAGTTGACTTGTTAAAGTTGATTGAAGAAATTTGGCCATCATAGTCTATAAAGCGGATTATTGTGTATTTTAAAGGCGATGACTGGACTGTTGTGATTAGGAATCGAATATTTTTCTAAGCTGTAACCTGGACAAAAGCCATGGATACGATAGTGTTGAATGCAATGTATCAAGTTTGAGGTGGCCAAACATTCCTAGAATAGTATGTGTGTGTATTCCCTAATTATGGGTTAGGACGTTTGTAGTATTTGGTTTGCAATCAAGTCAAGACTAGGGGCTTTATAGAGACTTAATTTGGAGACTAATGAGTCTAACGGAGTGATTTCTAGCTCGACGACTAGATCTGTAGCGGTTGTGATCCGTCATAAGTTGTTGTTGTATTAATGACTGTACGTCCAGTGTTCGGAATGCGATTGCCGTGTCTAATTCGGTGTACTTATGAGAGATGAGGAGGTTGAGTTTTTAGGGATGGTATGACGTGGAATAGGGGTAGTTTTATAAAGTTTCGATATGTTTTCCAAGGGCCAGTATGATGTTTTTGGAATAGGTTGTGGTAGTGTTGTTCGGTGTTTAATGTGATTTGTTCTTTGTATAGTCATCCCGTGTTGGTATCTGATTGAGACATGTTGATGATTACATTTGTGTCAGATTTGGCTGTCCGGCTTCTTATTTGTATGAGTTTTGATGTTTACCACGGCGTGGGGATTGTTGCGGAGGCTGCAGAAATGATACTGTTTGCAATGGAATAGGCTATTTGGTGGAGGTTTAGGTCTGCATATGTTGATGGGATAGTCGGGATTTGCTTAGTAGGGCTTCAACGTAGACTGTCCAATCCGCTTTTTGCGTATTGAATCAAGGTATTTTATGGTAATTTGTAAAGTGGGGAGGGGCAAGTTATGTAGGATATCAAACGTAGTGAGGTTTTGATCGTTAAATAGGAGTATATTCGATGTTTTTGCAGGATGGTGTTGGTATTCTCAGGTGGGAATGCGTGTTTGGGTGTTCAGGTTGTGTAAGTTGTGTTGATTGAAGGTCTTCTAATTTTTGTCTCTTGTAGTACGTATTGTCGTTGAACCATAGCGTGGATTTCGCTTTGGCGTTTCTTTTCACTGTAAATACGTGGTCTAATTAGTAGAAGATTGTGTCGACGTTGTACTGAATTGGAAACAACTGGAGATTAGGAATACGGTCTCAGTTTTCCAATGTAGCTTATTAGACTGATATTGGCGGTGAAAACTGTAGCAGGGTAGGTACCACCTGTTTGAAGATTATTGAGTATAATGGCTGATCTGTATTTGAGATTTGGGGAGTCTGGGTATATGTATCTTAACGAATGAAGGGAGAGGGAGTTGGGGATTTTATTATATGGAAGGTATAGTTTCTGTACTAACGCAATGGAATTTCGCTGTTTTTGGATGATATAGAATAGATCCAAGGTTGCGGTTCGGGAGTGTTGCGCTTGATTTGAATAGATCGTTGGCAGGAAGGTAAGGAAGTTGGGTCTTGTGTGTTTCGTCTAAATGCCATTGTCTGTCTACGGTGTGGTCATGTCGTTTTTCAACATATGTCGTCGTTTTAAAAATATAAGCTTTTGCCCTAACCACTGCAAATCCACGAAAATCCGTAAATTTAACATTTTTCTCAAATACTGTAATGGGTCCAGTGAAGTATTATGTAAATAACGTACTTTGTCCTTTTTCAAATGTTGTCGTTTATAAAATATTATTGAGTTTGACGTGAATTTCATTAGGCCATAATACCTCCAGAATATCTCCCAGTTGTATTCTAAATAGGGGCGTCGCCGTGGATTAATTAATTAATTAACGGCCTCTGACACCTTCGAAACACAGTATAATAGTAGACCCTTCTAAAACGATGCGGTCTCCCAAAACAATAATCTAACGGATCAATTTACTTGAACTGAGCTTTAACCCGGAGTTGAATTTTATGGAAGTCTACAAATACTGTATTTAAACAAATAACTGACTTATGCTGCATAACACAGCCTTGAGCTCATGGTAATACCGCATATACTAATTACTTACTCAGAGAAATAACTAACTTAGAACATAACGGCACGCACTTGACTTCAGAGAAATAAAACACTTCACTCAGTCTGGAAATAAACAACCAGCTTTAACCTCTAACGCGTCTGGAAATAAACAACCCCGATTCCCACCGGCTGGCATCCTTATATACATTTAAGTTAATTGAAAAATAACCCCTTTCTTGGCTCCCATACTCGGCTTAGGATACGCCGGTCGTAAATCTTTAAGATTAATTAAACTGCCAATTGCACTAAGATAGCCACACAAGTAGATCTCAGAACTAATTTTTAGTTGAGTACTTCGCTAATTGAAAAATTCCTTCCGACCACCCAGACATAAATAGGGCCCTAGAACATGATTGACATCTAATCATAGACAGCAACTAATCTGACATGTTTAGTGCCTTTGAAGTAAAGTGCCTTTAGAAAAATTAATTAACTCTTGGATTATGTCTTCCTGGAACTTCGCTAGGACGCTCTTGGGTGATCTTGTAGCTGCTTACAATTGCAGACATATTTATGCTACAAGACCTTCATTCTAATAATTAGAATGCTAAAATTAAACTAGAAAATAACTATTTTTAGAAATAATAGAACTATTAAAGCGTATTAAAACAGTTTGTTACACAGCCCCCCTCGAAAAATTGAAATTGCTCTTAGGAATTTCAAGAAAATTGAAAAAATAAATGTAGAAATTAACACATCCAACCGCAATTATGTTTAAGACAACTGAGTCTTTTCAGAAAATTGGCGGAAGAAAAAATAAAAAATTGGAAAATAAAATATTAGTGAGGTTTTAGGTCTTGGACGTGGAACACCCCCTAGCGGTTTTCCGTCCATGGAAGATAGTCGATAAGTGGTAGAACCTAAAACTTCTATCACCTTTGCTTCTAGGAACTTCGGGGCTAATTTTTTATTGAAATGTTTAGAAGCATCTGATAATATAAAATTGCGCTTCCACACTAAATCCCCTACTTTGAAATTTAATGGTCTGCGCCTTAAATTGTAAGAGTGCGTATTACGTTCATACGCCAAATGTATGTTTTTCTGAACTTCTTTAAGGATGGGCGATAATTCATTGAGGTCTTGAACCAATTGTTCACGAGTATCAATTGTCAGATCCTCTGGATTTAAATCCTTTAATTTATTATAAAATTCCCCGGTCAGAGGAACCGTGCGTCCAAAAGCTAAAAATGTTGGGGAATATTTTGTGGATTCATGAACAGCATTACGAAGCGCATGGGCAATTTTGTGAATATTATCGTCCCAATTCTTCTGAGAATCTTGAATGTAACTGCGAATGGCAGCTCCAATTACCTTGTTAACGCGTTCTACATAATTAACTTGAGGATGGTAGCTGGCGTTAAACCAAACCGAAGGTATTTTATAATTTGTCATGAGATTGGAAAATAAATTACTTTTAAATTGAGGGCCATTATCTATCATACAAATTTGAGGTACCCCATATACCAAAAATACAAAATTTTCCAGGTAATTACAAATTTGTTTTGTTGAAGCGCTGCGCATGGGATGCAATAAAGTGAATTTTGTAAACCAGTCAGTAACAACTAAAAGGTAAGTATTCTCCAATTTCGAGCGCGGGAAGGGCCCCATTAAATCAATGGACAAACATTGAAACGGAAATGAAACTTTTTTCTCTTTGCCCATAAAACCATAACGGTTGAACGTGCTGGATTTGCTTTGGCAGCACGTAACACATTTACTAATGTATTTAGAAATATATGACCGCATTTTGGGCCAGTAATAGAGCTCTTTGATTTTTGTGTATGTTTTAAATACACCCAAATGGGCCGAAACTGGATCATCATGGCATTCTTTTAAAATTTGTGCACGGCATGATTTCGGCACTACTAATTTCCACTCAATTAAATTGGCTTTGATATTCAAATTATTCGGAATAAACTTATACATTTTATCATTTTCTACTCTCCAATCGGGATATAGATCTGACTTTTCCTTAATATTATTTAACATGTTTTTGTACCAATCCTCGACCTCGTCTAAAGAAAAATTTAATGAATTAATAGCATAAGCTCCACTAGGAGCTCGGGATAATGTATCTGGTACCGCATTAAATTTACCCTTCCTGTGGATAACTTCGAAATCAAATTGTTGGAGTTTCACGCCCCATCTAGCTAAACGTCCCGCCGGATCCTTTAAGTTGTGGAGCCAAATTAAAGAATGATGGTCCGTGATGACCTTAAAATGAGTTCCTTCAATATATGGTCGGAATTTTTGAATAGCAAAACACACCGCCAAAAGTTCCCGTTCTGTGACTGAATAATTTTTCTCTGCTGAATTCAAACTGCGAGAAGCGTAAGCAATTACATGTTCTTCGTCTCCTTTTACTTGAGTTAAAACACAACCAACGCCGTAATTTGAGGCGTCACATTGTAAAGAAAAAACTTTCGAAAAATCAGGACTCCTTAAAACAGGAGCCTTTGTAAGAACATCTTTTATTATTTCAAACGTAATAAGAGCCTCGTCCGTCCATTTAATCGCTTGCGATTTTCTCTTTCCCTTTAATAAATCATTGATAGGTGCTATAATTGTGGCAAAATCCAAAACAAAACGCCTATACCAAGAGCACATACCGGTGAAACGTTTCTAATTAAAAGTTCATGACTAAGCTCGTCGCTTCTTAAAACTTCCACTACATACATTATTAAATAAAAGGTAAATGTCAACAATAGCGAAACCTGTTCCTAAATCACTAATATTAAACTGTAATTCTGCCTAACACTAAATAGTAATATAGAAATAAAACAATCTAAAACTTCGTCCGTGTGTTGTTTACCATATTTAAGATTTTAACCACGTTAATGCGCCAGTGTAATTATAATATTTACCTACCGCGTGAGGGTATCCAATTAACAATAAATAATAAATGGCAGGACCTCTAGCACTATCGTACCCTCACGTTTCGGGACGTTGCCTCGCAAGCTGCAGCAGTCGGTGAGAGGGAGGGTTCATTAAACAAACACACTGAGACGAAATTCCGATTGTTTTATTAAATGGGCTACTAACTAAAACTCCAACTAATTACATATGCATAACAAAAATATACAGTAAATAACATTATTTACAATAGGGCGCCACCATGGGAATTAAACGGCCCATGGACCAATTGCGGTAATAGCTCTCGTCGCACTTTGTTCGTGGGCGATGAACCAAGATTACAGGACAGAAAATAAGTCACTTCACAGGGGCTAATCTTTTAAAGTCTCCGGCTAGCACAAACACAACTTAACTAAACTAAACTAAGATCCTTATTTTATGAATATTAATAACAGTTCTGGGTGAAACCACTCCAATACAATAATTAATTAATTCTACCGTAGTCTACTTAACTTGCTTATGGCGACGACCCTCCTTTAACCACGAGGTCATCAACACCAGAAAAAATTCGACCTTCTCAAGGGTCAAATACTACAGTAACGTGACTCCTGACCTGAGCTTGCATACTCAGGTAGTCTCGTGGCTTAGTGATTAACGGCCCCTGACACCGTCGAAACACAATATAATAGTAGACCCTTCTAAAACGATGCGGTCTCCCAAAACAATAATCTAACGGATCAATTTACCTGAACTGAGCTTTAACCCGGAGTTGTATTTTATGGAAGTCGACAAATACTGTATTTAAACAAATAACTGACTTATGCTGCATAACACAGCCTTGAGCTCATGGTAATACCACATATACTAATTACTTACTCAGAGAAATAACTAACTTACAACATAACGGCACGCACTTGAATTCAGAGAAATAAAACACTTCAGTCAATCGTGCAAATAACCGCCAGCTTTAAACTCTAACGCGTCTGGAAATAAACAACCCCCATTACCCCCGGCTGGCATTCTTATATACATTTAAGTTAATTGAAAAATAACCCCTTGCCTAGCTCTCATACTCGACTTAGGATACGCCGGTCGTAAATCTTTAAGATTAATTAAACTGCCAATTGCACTAAGATAGCCACACAAGTAGATCTCGGAACTAATTTTTAGTTGAGTGCTCCACTAATTGAAAAATTCCTTCCGACCACCCAGACATAAATAGGGTCCTAGAACATGATTGACATCTAATCATAGATAGCAACTATTCTGACGTGTTTAGTGCCTTTGAAGTAAAGTGCCTTTAGAAAAATTAAATAACTCTTGGATTATGTCTTCCTGGAACTTCGCTAGGACGCTCTTGGGTGATCTTGCAGCTGCTTACAATTGCATACATATTTATGCTACAAGTCCTTCATTCTAATAATTAGAATGCTAAAATTAAAGTAGAAAATAACTATTTTTAGAAATAATAGAACTATTAAAGCGTATTAAAACAGTATGTTACAGGTTCTTATAATAAATCACGGACTGGTTCTTTCAAAAAGTTATAGTGATATTTACTTTAAATGAGAGCACTGCGTCCGATATAGAAAAATCCGAAACCACATTAGTTTTAAAATACCATTTTTCAACGTTTCGTATATGTAAAATAATGTAACGAAAACTCCATTTGCATAAACAACAGTTCTTTATGTTCAAACTGATTACACAAACCATTTCAACAAATCGTAATTACAATGGAGTTCTCCAAAAGCACTCACCAATTATTAACTTCCAGCTAATCGCTATCAGTACGAGTATTATCTTCTTAAACTACGATGCTATCCTCTTAATTACTTACTAACGAAACACTATAATTAATTATCGAAGTGCTATTTACTAATTTATATTAGTTTATATGAACACTACAGTAATTAATGTTGACAGTAATTTGTGTCATAGATGTACCACAACTATTAAAGCTTTGAACTAGAACATATCATAATCAAAGTTTCAAATAGAAATCAATTTCAATTAGAACTGAATTCCAATATCCACGACGACAATTTATATGCATGTTCAAAAACCTCTAGATTATTGTAAAACATACCAAAAATTATACAAATGACTCTTAAATGCAAAGTCATGTACACGCCATTCAAGAGATCTCGCTCCCAGGCCTGTCAATCATCTTTGGTGTTCAAATCTTTCGTTTAAGTTCTAATGCAATTATTCTGGTCACAGATAGACCAAGTGGCGCCACATCAACCTCGTCTTAAAACCGTTCTCTCCCAGAACACTCTCTGACCTGGATGTTGAATGTCCTTATGGCAGTAACGACAGTTGAAACTTTTTCTGAAGTTTCCATGTTGATAGAAGTAGCAATTAACACTTCATTGCAAGCGCAGTACTACTTGGATTGTAACTATACACTAAAATCTGGACTCAGCAATTCTGAAACGGTAACTTTAGCATATTTCGTACCCACACCCCTCCAGGCCAAGCCATCGAAATTACAACCGATCTTGATTATGGCCATTTTTTGTCATTACGTTTGATCATCTGGCCGTTGACGTTCACTAACATTCTCCACATCCGGGTAATTAGGTTTACCAGAAGGCTGTTGCTTAGTCACCATGTAGTAGATGCCAATATATTGGTTCTTTAGCCGTATGGTTTCTCCAATCTTTCGTTATTGATGAAGTTGTTCCAGACCACCAAATTTATTCTTAAAAAACCCGAGCAAGTTTTCGCAATACATCAAGGTTCACCTCTACGCGATGTGCCAGGGAGTATTCCGATGATACACCTAATAGTTTACCTTGAATTTCTTTCGTTATCCCAAATCTCGCTTTGCCTGTACCGCTCTAAAAAGGCATTAACCAATCACAGTTCTCTCCATATTTCAGTTCATTCTCACGAACGTAACTGTTTGTTCGTCTCGCTGCTTGCCCTTCTTCGGCATTACCGGCGTCAACACAATGGTAAGGTGCAAACCCAATAATGTGCACTACTGTTGTTCTTCCGTATATTACATTGTTGATTTTTTTACAACTTTGTATGGACCCTTCCAATGTTTCTGTCTGTGTTTGTATAACCAGACGCGGTCGCCTTCTTGAAAACCAGTCCTTTGTGCCTTTTTGTCATATTTAGTCTTCATCTGGTCGCTTGCGATCATCGAGATTTTTTCTAACGTCACCATGAATGGCATGCATCTTGCGTTTTAGCTTCTCGACGTAGCCAGTCGCCTATGATGTCATCTTCGGACTTACACTAAAACTGAAGGACAGATGATAGACGTACCTCGCATCCCAGCATAGCACATGCAAGTGTCTGTCCAGTGCCCTCATGAACTGAAAACCGATAAGCCATTAAAAATAGATGTAAATATTGGTCCCAGTCTCTCTAATGTTGGGAGACCACATGAAAAGGTACTTGCCCAAGGTGCAGTTCGTGCGCTGTACCATAGCATCCGATTGTGTGTGCAACAGCAACAGGCAAACTCTTTGAAAAAACGTTGGCCTGGCCTTGATCAACGTGCAATACCGTAGCAACTCCAAAATGGCACAACACTTCCTTTGCCAGCACGTCGGCGACAGTTGCAGCTTCTTGATTTGGTGTACCATACACTTCAATTTACTTCGTAAAATAGTCCATGGTTACCAAGAAGTACTTATTCCTGGATTTGGTCTAATGGAATGGACCGGTAATGTAGATTGTCACTCTCCCTAAAAGGCTCTCTACGTTAAATTGTTCCATTGGAGCCTTCACTATCTAGTAAAAACTGATTCTGACTTTCTCCAGATTCTTTTTAACGCTGAAGTGTCCTCCTGAGATCCCACTACGCACATGTCCTAAAACCTCCGATACTCGACTTTTAGAAACCACCACCTGAAGGTACTCAGGAATTCATCTCCATTTCGCCAGAGTCACATTGAGATCCCATTTTATACCTTCAGAGAATCCCATTGTGCCCAGTACGACATCGAGACGCTACTCGACCGGCTATTGTCGTGTCACGATAGACGATTTCGTCTGGCTTTTTAAACCCGAGTAAGACACCTAGGTTTTATCATTATCATGTTCCGTTCGCATCTGCACTGACTGTCAATCATCGTTAATCACTATACTCTGACCAAGGAAATCACATTTTACCCGGACGATGCGGAGTACTATTTTTGGGCCAGAATCTGTGCAAGTCGACTTTCACCCTGTTTCGTTGACCTTTATTTAATTCGGCTCCTCGTGTTCTTTCTTAAGCGGTTTATATCGGTTCTGCATGTGTCTAAATCCACGGCTTTGGCGTCGTGGCCCTTTTTCTCCGATTCCTAGTCACGTGGTACCCGTAGAGACACCTTTTCCACTGTCTCTTAGCTTGTCACAGATTAAATGCGTCGTTTGCTTTGTCGTCTTAAACTCTAAAGTACGAGCCAGCGTATCACGTCAAGTATTGGCCTCGTCACGTGTTCCATCATCGAAGGTGTGCACTGCTGCCAACTTTATAAAGCTATATTCTGCTGTTGGGTAGGTGAAGCTCATCAAGCGAGCAGTATCTGCTTCAAACTCTTGTAAATTTTCGCTCACATTTTGGTAACGGTTCTTTACGTTTTCTCGGTTTACTTGTTGCAGATGAGAGGCTCCGTACCTCATTTCCAACCTCGATGCTAACACCCTGCAACTTCTTTGGTCTTGATCTGCAGAATATTCAATGTCTAATCTCGTAACGCGACAATCAATGAGGTTGTTCTTTCATCATCGTTCCAACCGTTAGCTCTCGCGTCAGCGTCGAATTGTTTAAAATATGTCTGCCTAGGTGACTTTCCATCAAATATGACTAGTTTTGCTATGAACCTTGATGTTAGTTAGCATTCCCCGTTATTCTTAAATAATGGGACGTGCTGTTGTATCACCGATACTGATAACTCTGGTGCTTGCACAGTAAGAGAATTAATCTGTTCCTCTATTATCAGTACTTTTTTTCCATTTTACATGAATTCTCTCACAATGTTTTAGAAAAACTCGCTTTCAGTTTATGCAAATTATCTGAAAACTTGTTTTTCAATTTTTGTTAATTGTAGGAGAATTTCGCTTCCAGGATTTTTACGAATTTTATAGTTTCTTTTAAAAACTCTTTTTAAACTATGATGTTATCTTTTTAATTATCTATTATCGAAGCACTATGATTAACTAGCCAAGTACTATTTACTAATTTTTATTATTTTATATGATCACTTCAGCAATTTGTGTCACATAAGTACCACTACTTTATTTCGTGCCACAACTATCAAAGCTTTAAACTAGAACATTTCATAATCAACGTTTCAATGAGGGATCAACTTCAGTTAGAATTGACCTCCAATATCCACGACGGCAACTTATGTACATGTTCAAATCGTTCAAGATTTTTTCAAAACACCAGAAATTATGCGAATTTTATTCTCGAATCTACCTATTGTAATCTAAACTACTTTTAAATGCAAACGCTTTTTTCAGTCAATCGAGAGATCTCCCACCGCAAGATCTGTCAAGCATTTTTTGTGTCCAAACCTTTAGTTTGCGTTCTCATGTGATGATTCTGGTTACAGGTAGACCAAGCGGCGCCACAAGAATTTACTAAGGTGTTCGTATATAGAGAGTAAGTCCTCAACAATACTTTTAAGACAACGTTCTAATATTTAGATAATTTAGATAAATTTTGTTTGATAATGTACCGTTAGAACCTAACTCAACTTCTAAGATTGGCAACATGCATTAAAAGTGAATGCATTTACTTTAAATCCTTATGTAACGTCAGCTAAGTTATAGTAATATGGCCATATGTCGTAAAAAACAAAATGAAGGTATCTTTTTATTAATTTTCTTAAATTGTTAGCTCCTGTCTAACGTTTTTTGATCACTCAGTTCTAAATTTCAGGATATCAGCACTCTATGATTTATGGAGTGTTCTTGTTTTCTTCGTCGACGATGTGGCAGCTTTAAATTGGTTCTGTATTGCATGTGGGAGGGAAGACCCAACGATGGTGGTTGTGTGGTATGCGCTGCTTCTTACTTTATGTAGCATCTTGTTTGTGTGGCGTGTTGTCACCAGGTATCGATCATTTTTTCCTTCTGTTCTTGGCCATTTCCTCTAAAGATTCCGTATTGAGTTTAATATTTCTGTGTTGGAAGTGAATCACAAAGCATCGGTAACCAAACGGTTCATTAACATCCTAAATTACTAAAGGTTTTTACCTGACAGGGGAGAATTCGGTTGGTCGATATCTGGCATCCGTACATCAGTTAGGTTCCAGCATCTCTTTAGCCAGAGTTAACCTTCCGCGTTGGCTAAGCCGCTCTTCGCCCATAATTTTATGCATGCGCCTGGCCGTAAGCTTGGCAAGGTTTTTCTTCGTTTGGCGTTCTCTACGAAGTTGCTTTTGTGATTGAATTTAATCTCTAGGTACGCTATAGTTTTCCTGCACTTAACTGTGTGGTTTCCGACTATGATTTTTATGTGTTTTTTGTGTTCGCTTGTAGTCTCCAGTCTGTACTCCTTTTTAAGATTTTGTTGGAAATGCACTCGGTAGCTGCTATGGTAGTGTGGATTATTTTCCTTGATGATAAAATGTTAATGTCACCTGCAAATTGTAGTGTCGTGTGTTTGTTGTCTTTTGGAATGTTCGAAACCAGTACATTGAACAGCGTTGTGGACAGTGAAAACCCTTATGGCATTCTTTCCTTTGTTTCGATCGTTATTGAGAACTCATCCCTTACTTTGACCATTAAAAGTGTAACTTTTTTCTCAAGCTAAACTGTGTACTAGGAATTTTGGAAGTTTTTACTACGTAGTTTTGTAGGTCTTCGTTCAGAGCTTTTTAAATAATTTTGACAATGAGCATAGCAGGCTAATCGGTCCATTTTCCTGTTTTAACGGATTTTTTTTTTTATTTGGACACGGAGTAGTACCTCGTTCGGGAGCGTATCCTTGTTTGAAATATTCCTTCTTGTTAAGTTGTGTATCATGTTTTGTACCCTTTTCTGTGACCAGATGTTTTATATAGATTCCACGACATGTGGTACTTGGTGGATCTTGCTATGGTTTATCAGTAGATTATCCATTTGTCTATTAATTGGAAGCACGTTTGTGAACTAAACTTGCAGATGCTATGCAATGCTCTCGGTCTTTTCCACATCTGAGAGAGTCCATGTGTTGTTGTGGAAAATGGTTTTTGTCGAATTAATAGTTTTCCCATAAATCCTTTGCACAACCAACGCCTGTAGTTGTTTTCTTGTTTCTATGTTTGTTCTCTTTGTACCTAGTAGTTGCTTTTCTTGTTAAATGTAGCACTGCCTTGCAGTTATCTGTGCTTTATATCTTTTGTATTTTTTAGATTCTGCGTTATTTGCTTCCTAGGTAGCAGAAATCCTTAACCTCTTGTAAGTTCTCGCTTTCTATTTGTATTCGTGTTTGTGATTTTTTCCCCCTCCTTTAGATATTAGTACTTTAGTTTTATTTTTCTTAATTGTATATTGTATATCTCTATCACTGTTTCCATTTCATGAAGAGCTGCTTCTAAATTTTCCTTGCTAGATTCTAATACTGCTCTATCATCTGCAAATCAAAGCATATTAATTCATTGTCCCTGCATAATAACTTCAAATATTGTCCTGCATTTGACAGTATTCATTGCTTCTTCGATGTACAAGCTAAAAATTAATGGAGCTAGAGCACATCCATGTTTCACCTTTTCCTAGTTCCTGCACTAATTCTATTACTGCTGTTTGATCTTTGTAAAAGCAACGTACTTTCTGTCTATTCCTAAAATTTGTTCCAATTTTTTTGAGTATTTTAAACATTATTTTCCATTTTACTTTGTCGAATACTTTTTCCTGATCTTCTTTTTCGATTCTCTTCTCCATTATCACCATCAGAGCTAAAATAGTCTCCCGTGTTCCCTTGTTTCGTCTAAACCCAAATTGATCTTCTAGTATTACTTCAGTCCGTTTTCCCATTTGTCTTTGTACAATTCTAGTTAATATTTTGACATGTGAGGAAGACTTTACGTCCACCGCTAAATTTTTGATTTGATGTTATAAATCGATAGAGGACACAAAGCTGAACACAAAAATATATGCCTCATATTACGGAAACTTTCTGTTCAAAAGTTATTATATATCAAAATTTAATATTCTATTAATTCAATTCGGCTAAAATTTCCTATTTTTTTTGTCAGAATATTTTAGAATGAAAACACATTTCAAATTAAAAAAATCTTTTCAAAAATATAAAAATTCGAATTTTAATATATTATCTAGTAAAAATAAACCTAACCGAACTGAAACCAAACCAATCCAAATCAAACAAAACCAAACATGTTAACCTATCCTACCTAACCTAGACCTGACCAATTGGCTTCTATAAAAAAAAAATAAACGATTTTAATCAAAGGAACTTGTGATTTTTCCAAAAAAAAAATAAATTGAATATTTATTGAGGGTAGAAAGGCCTGATGGTCCTCAAGGTTTCTTCAAAAGGGCCTTTCCTCTCCTTACCCTACATGTGATTTTCCAATGCTCCACACGAAGGTACTACATTGGCCAAAAAGCGAGTTTTTTTTACCTGGAAAGATTTGAATTTTGCCGAACGCTTGCTGTTCTAAGCAAGGTGGAGACCTAACGTGCGTGACAACACTCACACACGAGAGCTCCGTTTTACCTCTCAACCGAACGAGGGTGTATTTTTGTGAAAAATGCTCGCGTAACTTGTTTCAAGCGGACCGTGTCGGGATTCGAACCCGGGGCTTTGGGCGTACCTCTCCTTAGCCATCTCCCTCCGCCAGAGATACTCCATCAAAATGTGGTCCTGGGTAACCCTCCTCTGGCGAAAGACATCCTTGGTGGGCCACCAACAGGAGGTTCCTTCCAAAAGTTGAAAATAAAAGCTTTTCTTAAGTTTCACTGTGATACTTTGTGCAATCTGTCGTTTGAAAAAATCAAAAAGTTATACAAGATCAAGAATTGAATTCCCGTCACTTTGCCTACTTTTATCAATTTTCATTCACTTTATTAATTACTTATTCAAAATAATATTAATCTTAGTTTTATGGAAAAAAAAATTGTAATTTATTTCAAACCGCCTTTAATTTAAATCTTAAAAGTCCCGGTCAAGAGCCAACACTAGTTCCGTCATCCCGGGAGGAGAACTCAGTGAGTTGAGCCACAAAGCTCCCTACAGGTCCTGTACTATTTAAAATTCAATATCTTCTAAACAAAAAGTTTTCGTAAAAAAGGCGTATGTTTTTATGTTCTACTTTATACCCTCTATTGATATAAATCATGAAATCAAAAAATTCGCGCTGGGCGTAAAGTCAAGTCGACACGTGTACTATCAAACTTATTGTTCGAAAATTTTCGCATCTACACGCGCCTCACTTTTTTGGTATAGTAATTATGATGATACGTTTGAAATTTTTGGGTATCTCACATATAGCTTACAAGTTGGAAGAGACGTTCTGTTACTGCTTGTCCATCGGCTTTTAGAGTTTCTGCTTGCACCTTATCTGTACCCAGCACCTTACCATACCTATCCTCATGGTATCTGTCATTCTAAGTACCAAAAGAGCTGCTGCTCTTTTTGAAGTAACTGCCTTAGTCTGGTTCCTCACAAAAGACTCCCCTAATTTGATTGAACCTATAAGTCTTTAGCTCACTGGTACACGCAAGTTATTTCATTTCTCAAGGTGCAGGTCTATTCAGAACAGAATAGTCTAATAGTGCGCAGATGTTAAATTTGACATTATTCCGTCATGTAGTATTAATTTCGTGCCATATGAAGTAAAGTTAGTTTTGTGAGTTTTTCAAAATGGATAAAACTGAAACGCGCGCTATTATCAAATATTTTGTAAAAAAGGGTTGGAAAGCAACAGAAATACATAAAGATATGCAGGATACATTAGGAGACTCTGCTGCATCATTTACAACTGTGCACAAGTGGGTGACGGAATTTAAACGTGGTTGTGAGAGCCTAGAAGATGACCCGTGCAGTGGACGACCAAAAACTGCCACCACGTCTGAAATCGTCCAAAAGGTGAACGATATGGTTACGCGGGATCGTCGATTAAAGGTCTCCGAAATTGTTAAGGATGCAGGTATCTCAGATGAAAGATCATTTCATATCTTAACTGCGGAATTAGGTATGAAAAAGCTTTCGGCAAGATGGGTGCCACGCATATTGACAACTGATCAAAACCTCCAGAGAAAGAGAATTTGCCAACAGAGTTTAGACCGCCTTAACTCCTATAAAACCGATTTCGTCCGACGATTTGTTACGACAGATGAAACTTGAGTTCACTATTATACCCCTGAAACCAAGCAACAATTTAAACAATGGAGAAATAGGGGTTCTCCACCACCAAAGAAAGTCCGTGAAGTCGGCTGGAAAAGTTATGGCATCAGTTTTTTGGGATGCTAAAGGTGTCCTACTAATTGACTATCTTCCCAAAGGCTACACAATAAACGGTAAATATTACGCTAAACTTTTAGGCAAACTGGATAAAAATATTCCTGAAAAAAAACCTGCATTGCGTAAGAAGAAGATCATTTTCCATCAGGATAATGCACGTCCACACACAAGTGCAGTAGCAATGCAAAAATTGAATGTTCTGAAGTAGGATCTGTTGCAACATCCACCTTATTCGCCTGATTTGGCTCCTTCTGACTTCCACCTATTTTCACGACTAAGAGTTTTCTTTGGAGAAAAACGATTTTCCACGGACGAAGAAGTAAAAGCAGCTGTCGACGACTATTTTGGAGGCCTTGAAGAATCGCCCTTTTGTGATGGCATAATGGGTTTGGAACATCGCTGTATGAAGTGTATTCAACTTGACGGAGATTATGTTGAAAAATAAACTATATTTTAAAAACAAATTTTTTCATTTTCCCCTTCGTTTCGCGTACTTTTCAAACCACTCTAGTAGCAACCCTTAACACTACATCCTATATTGTTTCAACAGGGACCGTTTTGAATCACTAACTTAGTAAATTGTAGGTTTCGAAGAAGCTTCTGTACGCGTGTTGGCACCAGAACATTTGTTACGTATCCGAGGTGTGATATTTCGTGCTCTATGTCCACCATCACTAATACTATTTATAGTCTAATCATTTCGTTAGGCGTGTTAAATTCAGTTATCCGAAGCAAATTCTTTTAGAATTTCCAGAATTAATGATTTTTATGGGAGATTTGTGTTGTATGTACATTAACAGATCTCCGATTAAATCTTTTCAACTATTCAATTTCTTAAAATACTGGAATATATTTTGAGGTATACATTTAAGACTGGTATGTATAAAATAACTTTCGAGATACTTCATTGTAAAATACATATTGGATGTAACTATTTTATTTCAAAACCTATCATCGGTTAGTATACAAGTATTAAGCAATGTAAATTTTTCTGTTGTATGCAACCAACGTAGCTATACCCTAGTGCTACCATCTTCTCGATTTCAGTGATATTAGGAAGCACAAAAATTCCTTTCAATAATTTTTAATGATGTAAGTTGATATTTAATATTTTAGTCATTGTATTTGAAAAGTAAATTCTTTGATTTACCTAAAACTTGAAATTTTTTAGAACACTAGAAGTTTTAATTTAAAATCAGTTGGGTTTTTTAGCTCAGAACGCAACCACAATTTCAGCTAAGATCAATAAAGGTGCCGTGGTATTTAATACTGTTGATACGTAAATAAGACACCTTAGAAATTTTAATCGCGAATATTGAGTATATCCCAATTTATTAGTACATATTAATTCATGGGACTTAAATTACTGCTTGGTATTTGTAGGTTCCTGTAAGCATAAATAGCTAAGGGGGTTGATGCTTACAGAATTCCAGAGTTTCGGTGAAGTCAGTTAGCTGCTACGCCACTAGAGGGTACGTACAACAATTTCTGATCAATAAGCCTTTCCAGGTTTCAACAGGAATTTATATACAAATTACAACTATTATCTATCAAATTTCCAAACATTAATTGAATCTTTCAGGAAAATAAATCATAGAATGATTTTATTGTTCATTTTGGCGTTATTTTATTTTATCCCCTCGGATAAAATAAAAAATAAATTCTAGAAAAGAGTAGTTAAATCTGTACTAATTTGTATATTAAAGTGTGGTGGCATAGTTTGCAGTGCATTAATTATCGCCAATTTTAAATAAATGCATCTATTCCTAAAAGAGTTTTTCAGGAGTTAAGGGATGCTTCCAATGCAACGCCTCTTTCGCAATGGCTGCGCGTTCAAATGTTAATATACAAACCACGCCTTTAGATGAAGTTCCCTTCCTAAATTTAATTAAGTTATTTCGTCTGGTTCATTAATTATCAACACAGTAGAGAGAAGACCACATACAATTATATTAAAAATCTGTAGGAGATTTGTATTCAAAAATATTTGCCGTATTACTGAAATTTTATGAATATAAGTGATATCTTTGAAGTTCAAATAAAAAGATTTATTAAAAACTTTTGTAATGTGTACTTAAAGATATCCTGCCAAATGCAGAAAGGGGTAACTAATAAATGAAATTAACACTCACTACTTACAAAAAATAGGCGTTAGCACATTTTCTTTCAGTCAATATAGTATAAAGCTCCTACACAGAGTGGTTCATTAGTATGGGAAGGGTTAATACCTATCTAATTTATTGTAATACACCAAGAAACAATCTGAAAAGTTCCCTACCTAACAATGAAAGTTTATTTGTCGTAAAATATGTTTTATCTTCTTCTGAAACTTCAGTACGTTTGAATTAGGGTATCAACACTACATATATCCAAATAGCAATGCTTTGGAAAATACAAAAAAGCTTTTATTTTTTTTTAAAGTAAATTTTGATGCAGTTTAATATTTTAGAATGACAATTAAAGGTATTGCTATTGAGTGTAATTCTAATTTTGCTATAAAGTAAAAGTTGCGACATTTCTACGTAATCTTAGTAAAAATCTATGAAGTAATTGTTTATTTAATCTAATATACATTGCAAGCATGGTACAAATCAAACCTTTACAAGTATATATCGACCTGTACAATTTTTGATAGTCTTTTCTACAAATATTGTACATTTTTCACCTCTTCTATTTTTGTATTTCATAAAGTTGGTAAGCGAAGCACGTGAAAGATGCCAGGAAACAAAAGAAAGTATCAACTAGATTACATTCTTCTTAGACAGCGGTTTATACAACAAGTAAAAGACTGTAGAAGCTACCCAGAAGCAGATATAGACACTGACCACAACATCGTAATTATCAAGGCCGCACTTAAATATAAAAATCTGAAAAAGAGAAACGGAAAAAGGCACATTGACTTTGAGACTCTAAAAGATAATAGTGCACACTAAAGATGTGAGAAAAAGTCAAACGAATTGCTAACAAAAATCGGGAAAATTTATGATACGAAAGAAGTAAAATCAGAATAGAATAACATTTAAAACCAGCTTAAACGTGGCGGCCAGAAATATTCTGGGAAATAATCAAAAAGAAGCCATACGTAATAAAAGATATTCTGAATTTAGTAGAAAAAAGACAAAAAATACAAAACAGACGAGACGAAGCAGCAAAACAAATGCAAAGCCATAAAATGGGAACTTATTCGCAAATGTAAGAAAGCTAAAGAACCGTGGATTGATAGAAAGTGCAAAAAGATGGAAATGAGAAAGACAGATGAAGCATACAAACTAATTAAATTGAATTCTAGGAATATATAACCGCATAGCAAAAATATAAGGAGCGCAAGAGGCAGCATCATTATAGAAAATGTGGCGAAAGTGGATAGCTGGCAAAATGCATATTGAATTATATACAAATCGAGAACTAGAAGCACTAGAATATGAAACATATATTGAAAGAATGTGTTAAGTAAATCATAATACAATCGACAAAAACATCATGCACGGGCTCAGTGAGAGAATAGGGGTGGTTCGTAGAAGACGAACGATAACCTCTGGTGCGCGACTGTAAGAAAAGTCGTATCGTGGTAAATATCTGAAATAAAACAAATAGTAAAACAACTTAATAATCATGTCGGGTATTACTCATACTATTCAGTAAAGTAATAAAAAAATATCAACTTAAATAATAATATATATATATATATATATATATATATATATATATATATATATTGTTGCGATCCACTATTAGGCAACCCGTCAAACATACAAACGCTTGGGGCACAGCGCCTTCTCAAGGATTCCAGAATTCTTCTAGAAATTACGGGAGCATGAGTCATCCTTGTAATCCAGAGTATATATAAGACCGCTAATGAATGCAAGGGGCAGTCTATTCTTGAATGTCTAATATAAATTATATCGTGTAAAGTAATAGTAGTTTTGAGCTTTAGAAGTATATATAAACGTGATATGCTGTGTCTAATGTACATGCAGCTTGTAGTATACATAAATAAATAGAAGTGTATAAACAAATAATTGTGTTAGTGTTGTTAATGAACCTATGGTAAAGGAGTTAATTTAAGAAGATATTAGTGCTTGTAAATTCATTAGTGTAATAGTGCTTCATTGTTGAGTGGACTGGAACCATCTATAAATAAGGCATATACTGTTAATTAGACTTCTGAACAGTGAGTAATAAAGACCATTATTATTACTTGTTTTAAATTAAAGAAACGCGGTAGCAGTAGCCCGCTACAATATATATATATATATATATATATATATATATATATATATATATTGCTGTTGATTAGGGGTGTATTAAGTAGTAATGGTCGCGTAGTAACTGTAAATAACAATAGGAATCAGAAAAATGCATTTATTTAGCAGAAAAATAAGTAATTCGTACATTATGTAAATAGCAAGCATTTAACACGCTGTATATAGACCGTAATTAACTTTAAACAATGCAACCGAGTACATCTTTCAATAATAGAACGCGTATTCAGCAGACGAATACTCGTACATGTAATTAAAACTACGTTGAGAATGTTATACAAGTTTATAAAATACAATACGCAGAAGATAAGATGAAAACCTAACAAATCTCCATGCAATTACGCTTGTGATATACATGGAACAATATGCGCTTTGATAAGAAAACGCACTTTCAAATAAATAAATACATAAACGAAAATAGTACTAGAGTTACATAATTTATTTTTGTATAATTATCCAAAAGCATTATCTATACAAAACACGGACGTAAATTGAACGTCTGGCCGCGATAACAAATGTTAAGGCAACGATAACGTAGCAAATAAACACGATGACACGGAAATACAAAGGAGTTGCATCAGAAAACAGCTTCAAAAATAGAGGGAATATTAAAGACAAGACCTGGTTGGTCGCGGCAATCTGCAAAACTGCTTGGAAACCCAACCCAGATGTAGTGGGAAAAGGCTATTTAACACCCATCGGTGATAAACAAGTTAGTTTCCACTTGAAGCAGGTCGAAGCCACGACAATTTGAGCCAGAAATCTACGCGTCAAATAAATAAAGTTTAGAACATATCAAGTGTATAATATAGTGAAAATAGTGCTACATAAAAATTGTGAAGAATATATGAAAAGTTTTCTCAGAAAACATGAGTAGAAATTGGGTAATTAATTTAAATTAGATATTTATAATCATATAGGGCTTCTAATCCGCGTCGGAAATAATTATAATTCTAATTGGCTCCTGGTACAATTCTGGTACAATTCTAATCTGCGTCGAAAATATTTAAGGGAAGAGATTCAAAGCATATGCAGAGAAATATAAAATAAAGAAGCACGAGGTGATTTTTGGAAAACAAGGGGTAACTGTACTCAAATATTGGTTCAGCTAAGCAGAGCATTGGTATTCGATTGAGGACAGCAAGGGGTGTTGATCCAAAACACGAAACAACATATCACAGGTCAGATCTACTTAATTTTAAGATATTTTTCAATTTAAATTTTAATACTAAATTTATTCAATTTATCCAAAACTAGTAAAGAAGTCAACAAGAAACATTGCATATGTTAAACTTACGTAATAAATCATAAAGATATCTAGAACGTTTCAGATTTTTATGTTAAGAGGTAGTTTTTGGCGACTTTATTTTTAATCAAAAGTGTATAAATTTTGGGATAAATTGATATTAATTAATTGAAGGGTGTATTTAAAAAATTTTAAAAATTATAAATATTATTTCCTTTCATTATATGAATGTTGATTGACTTCGTTTTATCAATTCAAACAGGTAATCATTAAGGGGTGAAAAAAAATTGATCATCGTAACGTTGTGATCTCTGTGTAAATTAAAAAGGGCTAGCCGTGGCATAATAATAAAAGTAAAAGATTAATTTGATAGAAACACAGAGCTATGGCGTTAAGTAGAACGTTTATTACACCGAGTACGGCGTTATCATATCAATTTACACAACGAACCAACGTGGGGCTAGAAAACTACATATCAATATATATATATATATATATATATATATTTATATATATATATATTTATATTGCTACAAGGTGTAATCCTCACAACTGGGTCGACATTAATGCTCTGAAGCTTAAGGTCTGTTGACTCGAGCACCGCCGTTGAGCGTCATGAATTCTTTGCAAAAGCTCCACGACTTGGAAGCCATACAAAAATGCTCTGAAATTTATGTTGGATTAAACCCTAAATTTAATTTGAGCCCCACAAATTAGGCGTCATGAATGCTGCGAAGTTTCCTGTGCTGCTTTGCTGACTCGCTAATTCGACCCCCAAAAATGGGACGTCATATTGTTGCGTACTTTACCTGTGCAATGACTCCAACAATGTAGTCTGCAACGGCCACTCTGCTGCTGCTAGCTAAAAATACTACCCTATTTTCTACCAAAGAAAATCGACTACCAAACATTCATCACAACTTGTGGATGTTTTAATTAACTTGAATAAAAATATTAAAATCACTTGTCACGTAATTGGTTTACTAATATTACTCGATGCTTAGATTAGAAATAAAAGAGGGCCTCTCACTGCCTCTAAGTGGTTATATTGACATACTGCCCCTTTCCTAGTTGTAATTCTTGAAAACACACCACTACAAACAAACCTTCTTGGTAAATTTATTAAACGGTCAACACAATTCCACAAACCACACGGTCACAAACAACTTTCAGCCGTAGCTAATTCTGATAACCCTTCCGATAACTTTTACTATTTCCACTCAAAGCTGGCAGCTGTGCACCAACCGTTGTCAAATCTAAGAAATTTTCAAAACAAATAAACGATTTAACTACGAAAATATATTATAGTTTCACAACGGATATTAAATTCGTCAAAACCTAGCTTCAACTGACAAGTTCTACCATCTAAAGCACGCTTTCATAATAAGCATATGAAGGTTATTTTGCTCTAGCTTGCATACGAAAATTTTCTATTTTTATCTTTGTACATCTTCTATATTTTATATTCCTACTACCAGTTTTCTGTATCCCTGTCTAACTTGTATTGAATATGTCCTTTCCTTTTTGACTCTTTGTTTACAATCACGAATATCCCTAACTAGCATTTTTCCCTCTTTCGACTATCGTGTATCCCCTTTCTATATGGGTAGTCAAACAATCGATCTCTGTTTATCACATGCCCGTTACACCAGTCCTTAAAGTCAACCACTAGTAGAACATTTCTCACTCCACCTTTTAAAATCGACGTTTTCCCAAACAAGCTGCCTCTCTCTTGTATCTACCAACTTCTAATGTTTTCATTGTCCCCCAGTTGTTTCAAAATCAACGAACATCTAACCATATGATAACTTTTTATCTCATTTTAATACATGTTCAAATACTCTCTCTTTATTTAGTATCGATCCCTACTTGTATTTTAACCTTCAGTGCCATTCGTCTAATATGTTATCGGTTGCGTTTGTTTATAACTATCTTGAGCGTTTAGCTAAAAATCCTTGCTTATTATTTTCAAGCTTCCTAAATTAATAGCTAGACTGTTTTCAACGTTATAAACTTCGATTGGGAATGTTTTATTTGTTTGCTACCTCCTAAAACCAATAACCGTTATAACTATAGCCCTTTTGCTATTATTCAACTTTTTAAATTTATACAAATGTTCAAGTAATACACTAAACTATGATAAATTGTGCACGCAAAGAATATTTACACTTATAATATTTGTTACTTCATGAAAATCCTTCACCCTCCTTAATAACAGTCTTAAAATTATTGATTTCTACACTGCAGAAAATTGAAAGCTTTCTGACTCCTATACCTACACTGTAATCTAAATAAGATGCATGTGTTTACACTGCACATAAAGGATCTACATTTCTTACATCAACTATTTGTAATTGGTATTTACAATTACTCTAAAATAAAGCAAAGTTAACCCATAAATATATTTTAAAAATGCAACTTCCGACACTATAATTATGGAAAACGTTTTAAAATTTTAAATGAATTGTTTATACATGCGGTACCCCGCCATAAATACTTGGCTGACTTATCTACTGTATTTTATCCTATAAATACAAAGAAATATATATATATATATATATATATATATATATATAAAAGGTAAGAGTTCGGTTTAGAAAGACAAACATTTTTAGGGGTCGTATATATATTTCGATTCGACTTAGTCCCCTAAGTCTAACGACATACGATTTTGTTTAGGAAACGACCCCTTAAAAAGTTATGGCCAATAAACTAACCCATGTTAAGCATATGGGAATTTTTTTTTCTACCAAAATATTGTCTTTTTCTTAAAACCAAACCTAACCTAACCTAACCTAACCTAACCTAACCTAACCTAACCTAACCTAACCTAACCTAACCTAACCTAACCTAACCTAACCTAACCTAACCTAACCTAACCTAACCTAACCTAACCTAACCTAACCTAACCTAACCTAACCAACCTAACCTAACCTAACCCTAACCTAACCTCACATACCCTAATCTAACCTAACCTAACCTAACCCTAACCTAACCTAACCTAACCTAACCTAACCTAACCTAACCTAACCTAACCTAACCTAACCTAACCTAACATAACCTAACCTAACCTAACCTAACATAACCTAACATAACCTAACCTAACATAACCTAACATAACACAACATAGCCTAACCTAACCTAACCTAACCTAACCTAACCTAACCTAACCTAACCTAACATAACATAACCTAACATAACCTAACCTAACCTAACCTAACCTAACCAACCAAACCAAACCAAACCAAACCAAACCTACGGGATTTTTTTCTACCAAAAAAGGTTTTTTCGTAAAACCAAACCAAACCTAACCTAACGTAACGTAACCTAACCTAACCTAACCCAACCTAACCTAACCTAACGTAACCGAACGTAACGTAACCTAACCTAACCTAACGCAACCTAACGTAACCTAACCCAACCTAACCATACCAAACCTAACCTAACCTAACGTAACCTAACCCAACCTAACGTAACCTAACCCAACCTAACCATACCAAACCTAACCTAACCTAACCTAACCCAACCCCTAAAAACAACAAAAACAACGAGAGGTTCACAATTTTTTATTTACTCAAGAATGTAATTTGAATGAAGCAAAAGAATAAATGTAAAATTAATGAAGCACGTGAATCACCATATTCATGGCGAATAGCCTGAAGTAAAGCTTCGAAAGGATCTCTAGCATATTTATAATTCCAGCGACGCCTGAGGTATTCGCATAAGTGATCAGTGATAACCAAATATACCCGAAATGTCATTTAAAATTTTTCCAATAAACTTAACATGGGACAGTTTATTGACCATAACTTTTTAAGGGGTCATTTCCTAAACAAAAGTCGTATGTCTTTAAACTCATAGGACCAAAACTAATCTAAATATATATACGACCTATAAAAATATTTGTCTTTCTAAACCGAACTCCAGCCATATAAAATAAATCACAGGAGAATAGTACAATTAAGGTAGGTAATAAAAAAAATGTAAATTATTGGTCTATTTTTTGACTGTCGATATATGTGCGCGCCATAAAGACCTAGTATTGTACCAAATTTCAAATTCCTACGTTACACAGTTCTCGAGAAATACTTCTGTGACAGACGAACGGACGGACACGAGAGTGATCTTATAAAGGTTTCGTTATACCTTAAACGGTACGGAACCCTAAAAATTATTAAAAAATTACAAAAACATGTCAAACGATTTATAGAGATTGTCATTTATTGATGTTATTTCATTGTTTCGGTCATATTTGAGAGAGTGAAGACGTCATCTATACTTTTCTTAAAAAGCAACCACCATTTTTATTATGAATCTGAGAAGACTATTTTTTTCTACTTACATTGAAGTAAATATGAATATGGGATACATACAGAAAATTTCCAGAAAATAGAATTTATACTATACACAAACATCTACTAAAAATTGAAAACAAATATCAAATAATTACAGAAAATGTTCGAATTGGAAGCTGTTGACGGCCTAACAATACCCAAAGTGGTCTATGAACTTTTTTTGAACTTCATCAATAACGTCCACAGGTATACGTCGTACTTCTTGCGTAGTGTTCTCTTAACTCGTCAAACATTTCTGGGTTAAGTAAATAACCCAATAGAAAATAATCCAGCGGAGTCAATATGGTAATATTGTACAGTTCTGAACACGTTAGGCGGCGTGTTGACAACTTGACAATTAAAGAGCCCTCCTGCGGAGATTAAAAACCCTAAAAAAGGGTATTAAATAATAGGAGAGCATACCGAAACGTAGACATGTGTGCTCAGTAGTTGAAAGACTTTTTAGTTGTCTAATATTTTTTTTTTGTTAATACACGTTGTGTTGTTAGGTGTTTTAGTGTTCTTTCTCGTTCGTGTTAATGTTATATAACGTTCTGACAATGAAAAATATTATTCATTGGCACCATGCGTCTGTGTGTAATTAGAAACCATGCTTTTGTGATAAATCATGGTAACA
The DNA here is from genome assembly GCA_036346225.1 of Platerodrilus igneus. NCBI lineage: Eukaryota > Metazoa > Arthropoda > Insecta > Coleoptera > Lycidae > Platerodrilus > Platerodrilus igneus. The sequence goes on along the minus strand of JARFIW010001452.1, from coordinate 1,652,754 downwards.
CTCCATATTGTTCCTTTACTACTGGTATAAATCCTAAATAGATTATTACTAGTTATATTTGTGGCTGTGAATAAAACAACAATTTCTTCATTAAAATGTCTATGCATATTTCAAACCTCGAAAGCCAACCTACCTCAGAGAATGTTACTTCAGACTCTTCAAATTCTTCATATGCATATGTTGTGTTAAGCTTAAAATCTGACAAGGAAACTGATAGAAATAAAGAAAACATTGAGGCTCCACCTCAACAATTTATACGTGATGAAAGTGATACATCAAATATTCCTAAAGAATCTCCTATGGAGGTGTAAGACGATGGTGATAACTTTACAACTGTTATAAACCACAGTAGGAAAGAACGTAAAAGTGAGAAGAAGTGAGACAAGTTCCGTGAATCTGTAGTGAATAATAAACCCAATACCCATGGTAATGTTGAAAAACGCATTAATGGTCATATTTCTAATCATGCACACCCTGCACAAGACCAAGGTAAAGACAACGAAGAGGTTCCCACTGTTAAAACGGTTTATGTGGAAGCTCCCCTTCCAAAGACAAATCCTTGGCAGCCTAAAAACATGTATATTTCTCGTAATATGCCTAAAATCATAGCAGAAAAAAGAGCATTGCAGTCATCTGTGCAAGATGGTATTGTAAATAGACAAAACCAATCCAAACCTGCTGTAGTACGAGCCCCTAAAGATCGTCAAAAATATAACCAAAAGGTAAGCTGTATTTATAATTTTTTTAATCAGATATAAACATATCGATAAGTGATATATATATATATATATATATATATATATATATATATATATATTATGTAGTATAACGACCTTGCTGATTTGAATATATTGAATGATATTAGCAGGTTGTAGGTCAGCTGGTTATTTAAGCGTACTCTTTATTATATTCTTAGCTTTCGGTTTATTTCAAACCTTTATCAAAGAAACTACAAAAACGTCATTATGGGCATCAAGCAATATACAATAAGTACTTACTAAATTGAGGTTGAATGCACATCAATATCATTGAACTATATAAAACTTAAAGTATACATCGAATTTTAAAATTGAACAATAAAACATTTAAAACTGTAAACTATAAACTATTTGCCTTGTGAACATGTATACTGTGAATAACCTTCAACGATAATTCCTTTATAATTTTGACAAATGTGTTTAAACCTGTCTTGATAGAGTGTGGGTGTGTTGAATGCGCATGGATGTGTGGGGGTATGTGTGAATGTGTGTATGTGTGTGTGTGTGTGTGTGTGTATGTGTGCGTGTGTGTGTGTTCCTGTGTTATGCTATTGGTCTAATTAAGTTTGTTCTAGGTTTGAAATTAAGTAGATACGTGTATATACAGCTTAGTTGATCTATATCTATCCTTTTATTCATGGTATCCGTGTTTTTAAATATGTGACACATTTCCAAAAATTCCCTTTTTGATCGCTTACCTTCCATTTGTAGTATTTTAGGGTTATCCCAGTCTATTTTATGTTTGCTGTTATTTGCGTGTGTGGTCAATGCAAAGGCATTGGGTTTAATCCGCATGTCGCTTTTGTGTTGTGTGATGCGTTGCTTTAAATATTGAGAGCTTTGACCAATCTATTTTAAATTGCAGTCTAAACAAGTAATTTTATAAATGACATTTCTTTGTTGTAATGGTGGTGTTTTATCTTTTAATTTTGAAAAAAGGGCATTTAAAGTCCAAACGTTCTTCTTTGCAATTTTTATGTTGTATTTTTTTATTACATTTTCTAATTTTGGGGTTAAATTTTCAATATATGGAATTGTTCCGTATTTCTGGATATCTACAACGTGATCAACATAGTTGTTTGGGGGTACATTAGAAAGATAATTGTTTATAGGAGCTTCGTGGTTATATAAAAGATTCTTTAGTAATTTTGGCGGGTAGTTGTTGTTTCTTAGGATAATAAATAATTTGTCTAAATTTTTTTGAAATAATGTTGGATGATATATTCTTTTTATTCTGCTTTTTAAGCCCAAAATAAAATTTACTTTTATCTTGTAAGGATGGTATGAAAGGTAATTCAGGTATCTACCCGAGCTAGTAGTATCCATTTCCACTTCTACCGTAAATTTAATATTATCGTCATAGCTATTAATAATTCGAACAGTTTCGTCAATTTCGTTTATGGGTACTAAAGTTATGATGTCATCTGCAAATTTTTTATATATATATATATATATATATATATATATTTTAATGGCTCACCTAATAGTAGGTATTTAATAAATCTACATGTACATAAATATAATATAGAAAAAAGTGACAATATGTCATCTATTTAAACTGTGAAGTTTGACATGGACATTTTAGTATTGGTCAGAGAAATTCAGTCGAATGAGGAATAATTTAAAGAATGCATATAAACTTTTGATCTATTGATTTAATGTGTATAGTTTTTAGTTTTACCAATAATATTCAGAATACTAATGTGTAGATTTTATTTTTTACCAATAATATATGGTGACCACCAGATTTTTACATTGTCAGTAAACCTTAAAAGCAAAATTTTATTAATAGCAGAATTATTAAATTAACATTTGTTTTTGTTAACCCTCCTTATGTAGCCTTTTTATTTTTTTTGAATTTTTGCCGCTATTGTAGGTCATAAGATAACTTTGTTTAATGTCTTATAAAATCGCTTATGAACTATTAAATAGGTAGTTACATTTTTCGACTAGTAGCATACACGTGTATTTAAATGCTCCCCTAGCCTATCCTTGAACAAATCAATTTTCCATGTTCAATCATATAATGTACAAATTATTAATGTTCGCGATTTTTTACGCTTATTATAATTTATCTTAGAATCATAATTAACAGTATATAATAAAAACAAATAATTAAGAACAATCCACTAGATATTAAACAAATTTAAGAGTTAACTACATATGAGGTTAGATCAAGCTAAAAAATGTACTGTGGCTATGAATAAAACAACAATTTCCACAGCTGTGAAGTTAGTGGCAAGAACTACCGGTCAATTACTCGCCCCTTCAATTAGCCATGCCACTTCCACTAATCCAGGATGGGGGACACACCTATTTTAGTCCAACATCACTTGGCTCCTTTCTCGTTCTTTTGTACAATACAATCTCCTGTAAAGTATGAACGCTATACAATAACTATCTTTCCTAAGAAAGCTAAACCAGTGCTTTTGTGAGTATCTTTGGCGGGCTGTGCTCTTTTGTCAAATCTTCAGAATGGCATAGGTGGCGTTGCTGCATATCCAGTTTCCTGCAGATTGCAAACTTATTGATTTTATTTGTGGTATTATTTAACCGGCGTCGCCGTGGATCAATGTAGTAAGCGTAAGACTACGGATCCCAAGGTCCCGGGTTCAAATCCCGACACGGCCGACTGCTTGAAAAATGACAGGTGAGCATTTTTCACAAAAATTACGCCCTCGTTTGGATGAGAGCTTAAATGGAGGTTCCGTGTGTGAGTGTTGTCACACACGTTAAAGATCCCTTCCTTGTCTTGAACGGCAAGGGTTTGGCAAAATTCTAAATTTCCAGGCAACAAAAAACTCGCCTCCTGGCCAATGTAGTACCTTCTAGTGGAGCATTGGAAATATAAATGCACGGAGTCAATATGGTATCGGCTCTGTATTGGGGTACAATATCGATCTATAATATTATTTTCTAAGATTGTTCAGGAAAAATGCTCCAAAATTTAACTAAATTTTGACATCGAAGTTGAAATTAATAAGTGTCGAGATCAAAGCCGAAATTTAAGTAAATTTCAAGGTCGAAGTCGAAATTTAACTAAATTTTGAGATCGAAGTCAAAATATAATTAAATTTCGACATCGAAGTCGGAATTTAACTAAAATAAGTAGAGCGATTTTTTTGTTGCCCTTCTGTGCATTCGTATTTTTTATTTCTTATTTTCACGACAGTTTTTGTTATTACTTTTAGGCATTGCTAATTTATAATTAACACTAGATACCGAAATTGGTTTAAAGTTAGATAAGATAATGTGCTGATATTTTGGAATATTCCAATTATTTGCGGGTTATTTTTATTTTAATCGGGGTTTAAGCCAATTTATTCCTAAAAGTTAAAAAATCCCATTTAAGTTTTTAACTTTCTAATAATTTAGTATGTGACAAGGTACACATTTTGTTAAAACTTGCTTAAAGTTGCCATTCCACATTGCATTTATCTATTTTTTTTATGTATTTTTTTAAAGCTTGTACTTCAAATTATCCTTCGTTCTTTGACATTGCAATATATATCCTGAAAAATGGTCTGAAAATTAAAAGAAATAAATTTCTTGATTCTATTTAAACGCCAATTTATATCCATGGAAATAAATTTTTGCCCTAAGTAAAATAATTTAGGTCTGAAGGAAGTAAATAGTAAATCAAATGTGAAGGGTTAACGCTTTATGAACGGTGTTAACAACATCCTCTATTTCTTTCAGATAAACGTAGATTTCTTATGCGAATAAAAAATTTTGTGAGGAAATCTGCGAGCGCGTATACTTTTGTTGAAGCAGTTGTTGAAACATGGTTGTTTTCTAATGATGTCACTAAAGAGTTTACCAAAAAGAACAGAAGGATGGAACTACTTCACAAACACTTGCTTTCCTTTTTCAAAATGTCACAGCACGCCCCTTTAATTTTATTTATTCTTAAAAGCTTTATTATCTTTACAATTATTTATCCTTCCACTACTTTGTATGCAAACGGCTTTGTTCCATTTCACACATGAGTCATCCTTTAAAGTTTAATGACCGTAAACGCCTTAAAGGGGCTGCAAAGATAATGGAGTATGCACAAAACGGAATAAAAACATGTCACTTAAATACCTGCCTATATAAACTCCAATAAAACGTGGAGCCCATTGTCCCAGGAGTCGAATACTCAAGATGCTGGAAGTAAAACCGGTTTAGATTCAAAGCATCCAAGGATTCAAGAAAAACCCTCTTAGATTGTTGTGTATCATTAAAGCTCTGAGCGCCGAACAACTTGCTGCATTGTTGTGGAGTTAAAGTCCCTAGAACGACTCGTTTGTTACAACGATTTTTAATTACATAAACATATCCACCGGCGATAATTGCAACCAATTGTTTCTTTCCTTCGTCTGTAATAAATCTCTATTCATTATCGTTTCTGTTTATCTACTCCAACCCACAACACGAACCCACAGCGGTTCATATTGATCCAATGAACTGATTAAAAATAGGGATTGTTGACCTTTCGTTGCGCTGCACTGCAATTTAAAAGAAAGGAATTCTTTTCGCATGTAAGTGTTGCGTACGCTTCTTGTGAGCGAACGTGCTTGTTTCTGTTTATACATTGTAGATAAGTTTATTGCAATTTACGTCAGTTAAAAGTACTAAACATAAAATTAATGGTTTTTATTTAAATTGCATATGGCAATAAAATGCCTTTGAATGAATTTCCGTGTGTAAAAATCTTCTTGTCGATAAATCTCGTCTTTCTGCGAAATTGTATGCCATAAAGGAAAGACATATCCTCATTGTATTTTTATAGAAAGGGAAATTAAACGTTTCTGTATAATAAAGAAAAAGGCTCTGGTAATAATGTTTTTAAACTTCTGAAGAACACTTCAAGTAAAGTCGAGGAGATTTGAACGATAAGGTTGCCACTGACAATTCTAACCCGTCTAGAATTGTGACCGCAAAGAAGGTACTTGCTGGGACAACTGCATTTTTCTTTTTGCTATTCTTAGACATGGTTTCGCTCCTTTCAATGGAATACATAATTCCCTAGCACAAGCAATTTATAATCATGGTTTATGAAGATGATTTTTAACATTTTTATCAGGTTTCCCTTTGAGACATGAGTAAATATACAATAGCGATTTTTTGTAAAAGGCAACTAACTAAGAGGAAAAGGGTGTCCCTTCGTCTCCACAGTATCTCTCAAAGATCATCTGCTTACCTCGGTGAAAAGCAACCGAAAACGACCACCAATTTATTTTTCGAGGTAATACAGTCCTTAAAAAACAACAGATTGAAACAATCAAAGTGATTTTAATATGTGTATACAACCCCTCGAGTAGAAAGTCTTATAATCTCCTTCTACTTTGATAGTCAGCAGACAAAAAGCACTAGAGAGGTACAGAAAACAGAAAAAGAAAAAAACCACCACTACTAATCGAAGCGTGATAAGTTCTGAATTTTTTGAAAGTAGGGTAGTTGTACATGTTAAGATAGAAATGGTTAGAGAAAAACTAGATTAAACCTAGTAAACTCAGCTAAAGGAGCATTTTGTCAGACGGATTTAAAGCCATTTACTCCGACTCAAGTAATGGACCTACATGTGTAGGTTTTGTTATAAATGAGAAAATGGCAAGAAAAATAAAAAGATTTAACAGATTGGATAATTGCAATCAGGCTTGTACACTTTTTAAATTTTGTCAAATTAAATCAAATTGAAAAATAAAATGTCTCTTCTATATAAAATTCCATCAATGGGGTAGCTGGATATAACTTTACCAATGTGTTTATCTGCCTAGTTTTTTTTAAATAAATTCAAATAAAATTAACCTAAATTTAATTTCTACTAACATTAATTATTTAATGTTACATAAAACGTTACATAAAAGCTCATAACATTAATCACTGTTTAATTTCAGAATTTCCAACAACTATTGTTTTTTTTCATCTTCTCGTACTGATCCCGTGACACAACATAAACACCTAAATTCCAAATTATGGGAGGGACGAACTCTACAAGTTCATAACCCCTTGAACCGGTCATAACAACAATAATTCCACAAATTTGTACATTGAAGGCATCTTGGCTATGTAAGCGAGATTTCAACAATTAGTTGCGTCGCGTTTTTCCTCGCGAGAAACCTATATTCTCAACTTAGAGCTCTGTACTTTCACCATAAGTAATAACTGGTCTTTATACTACTCCAACTGCCTCACCCCCACCCACCACCAGAATCACCCTTTCACTATAAGCTTGTATTACTACATTTTGATTTTTAGGATTTGCTATTGCAATTTTTGTTACAAGAGAATTGTATTAATTGTGTTCAGTATCCGGTTATACATTATATAATTTTAATCTGCGCTAAATAAATGTTTTTATCATGTCACTTTGTATGTAGTTTTAAGTCCTCGTCCTAAATCATTACTTAACAATTATTTAAAAAACACGACGTTATACTTTATTCTCGGAATTATCTTTATAGATACAAAATGTTAAATTAAGATTAGTTATTGGTGATATCTATTATACAAGCCGCGTCCACATATTTTGTTCTATCAAAATTAAAGTTTCTTTTCGCATCCAATTTACAACTAGCGTAACGCAATACGTTACACCCCTCTTACGAACAAGATTTTTTCAAAAGCATCTACCCTAACAAATTTTAAGTCAGTCCAGTTCTAATACTACGTCAGCAGTCCCTTGTCAAATTATCAAACAAAAAATATTTTTTAAAATGAAACGATAGAAATAAAAGGTAAAAAGCCAAAAGTAAAATCCCTAAATCCTAAATTATACAACTCTGCGAGTGCCGCTAAAGACAAAATAGTTTGAAGCAACGTTCTCCATTCTACAAGGTAACAGAACACTAAGGGGTCTAGCTCTTCGTTCCTGGTGCTTCAATGCTAGGATAATGCTTCATGAAAAATGGAGCCAGCTGCATCACTCAGTCAAGTATTACCTTAACCCTCTGGGAATAATTTATAATTGGGCGGTTTGGCCAGAAAGTAAATTTGAAAGTTGATTCCAGTCACCACTTTTTTCTATCCCTCTTGTCATTGAAGAAAAAAATTCCTCCGATTTTGCCCCCAAATTAGCGTGAATGTCTGTGATGTCTCGTACGTATGTCAAGGTCGGAAGGCAACTCCCTGTTGTAAAAATAAGAAAAAAACTGTCTAAAGTTATCAACCTGCACATCAACTAATTTCCCAAAAAAAAATTATAATGAGTACAACCCAAGTCTACTTAAAATGTTTTTAATATAAATTCTGGTCTTCATTTTTATTTTCTTTCGGTTTGCAAATTTTTCTCGTGCCAAATCCTCTCGAATTGACCTATGCCGTCACTAATTTACATAACTGAATAAATGCTTTATCAATAACCATAACTAATCCTAAAAATTTAAATATTCATCTGACTCTTATGAAATCCGTCGCATCTGCAAGCAAACTATTTCCCCAACATTTATTTCCAACTCAATAATTAACGTCATGCCGTCGTACGTCATAGTTGCTTTTTACCGAAATTTTCTCAATGCGGTGACTGTCAAATGACTATTTTTTTTCAAATCCTAACTCATAATTCATAACTTGATTCGCTTTATACTAAAAAGTCTTCATTGCACGTAAACTCCATTTCAATATTTAAAAAAAGATTTCTCGTTTGTTTCTAGTCACAATCAGTTACTTTTTGTTTTAAAACTCTTCATGATAATTTTCAAAAAATTTCGTTTTATCGATTAAGTTTAGAAAACGGCAAATGATTTTAGAGAATTCCAAACTTAAAACTTACCTTGGAGAACTTCCTGTTGAACAATTTAAAAAAGATTAGTGAAGAATTACGGCTTATACTTAAACGCTACAAAAAAATGTTCAACAATTTAAAAAACAAAAACGCACAAGCGATAAAAAACTGAGATTGGGAAAGCTACTGTAAAATAATAAGAAAAACTGCCTTGTTGAAAAAACGGTCCTAACGAAAAAACCGGTACTAAGAAGAAAACAGCTTTATGCTTAAAAAGAGAAATGCTCTATTAAAGAAGCGACCCGCAGTTGGATGCTAAAAATATTTTTACGAGTAAAATGAACGTTGCATTTTGATTTACCCTGAAGGGGCGAGGTCTCCGTAACAAATAAGGGTGCGTCGGCTAACTGCAGTGGTGCAGAAATGAGTTCCTATGGAAGAAATTATAACAAAATGTAGAAAAATTCGTTAAAGTTAATAATCACGACTGAAATACAAAAAACTACGTAACAAATTTACTAACCCTGAAAGATTTTTCTATTTTTCATAATTGAAGGAGCCAAACCCTTTGCAACAGCAATACCTTTCGATATTATTTCCTGCACGGAAAACGGTTATTCCGCATAGATCTCCTTTGCTTCAGTGTTTCTGTAGTTACCTTTCCCTAAAATATCTTAAAACAGTTGTATGTTTTGTCAAACTAGATCAAATTAAAAAATAAAATGTCTTTTCCAAATAAAATTCCATCACTGGCACAGCTGGATTTTCTATACAAATGTGTCTATTTAACTACTTCTTGAATAGATTCAAGTAAAATTTAACCCAAACTTAAGCTCTATTAACATAAACTAATGTCAAGTAAAATTTCATAATATACTTTCCATAAAAAAACCTAAATTTCTTAACCTCAGGTTGGCCAGGTATTGCTCAAAAAAAATTATAAGAAGACCTTAAATCTACTCCGTTAATAATCCTATCATCATCCCAAATATTCCTGTTTCCCATATTAAATTACATTACTTTTATAAGTGCAAATTACTGGAATATTGTAGTAACACACATAATGAACTGTTAAATGTTACCTTTTTGTTCTACTTTCATTGTCCGTTCAAATAGTTTAAAATCGATACGTACATATTTCTTAGTATTTCAAAATCATAAGATTATGCTTAAATTTAACCAACAATCGTTCGGTCGAATAATTATAGTTCACTATAATATTCAGTTTTAGTTTAATTAACTTCTCTCTATGCAAATACCCACAATTAACATTTGAAAATATTCATATACAATCTTAAAAAGTAACATAATTATTTATAACATAGCCATGCCGAGTACCCTCCCCCTCCCCCCGTTGCACTATACGCCCGTACTACATTTTGATTTTCAGTTTGCGAATAAATAATTGTAATTTTTTTTCGTTAAGCCGAGCTGTAGTTATTTTGTCAATGTAGTACCTTCGGGTGGAGCATTTGAAAAATCAAACTTTGCACACCATAAAACCATATTAACTGCCGTCAGTATCAGGTTATACATTGTATAATTTTAACTACACTAAATAGATTATATTGTGACGATATTTGTATACAATTTGTACAAGTGTGTTGATATGGTATTATTTATGTTTTTGGTGGTCGGTGGAGACGATATCTGTCTATTATAAATTATCTTGTTTATGGGAATTAAATACGCAGTGTTTTGCCATATTTAAATCTATTTCCATTTGCAGTTTCAAAATTAAATCCTCGTCTTGAACCATTATGTAACAATGTATTTAAAAGAAACAATGTTATACCTTATTGCCTGAATTATTTTTATAGAAACAAAATTTGAAATATCATGTTTAATTTATATTAGTTATTGATGATATCTATTATACGAGCTGCGTCCATATATTTTGTCCCTTCAAAATTAAATTTTTTTTCACATCCAATTTATAGCTAGCGTAACGCAATACGTTGAACGCTTTCTACAAACAAGCTTTTTTCAGAAATCTTCTACCCTAACAACCCGTAAGTCAGTTCCAGTTCTAATACTATGTCAGCGCTTCTTTGTTAATTCATTAAATAAAAAAATTAATTAAAAAATAAAACAATAAAAGTAACAGGTAAAAGTCACAAGTAAAATTCTTCAATCCTAAATTACACAGCACTGGAAGTGCCATTAAAAACAAAAGGTTGTGAAGCAGCCTTCTTTCTTCCATGAGGAAACAGAACACTCTGAGGTCAGACTTTTCATCCCTGGTGCTGTCAAGTATTACCCCAACCCTTTGGGCATAACTTGCGATTGGACGATTTGACCAGAAAGTCCATTTGGAAGTCAACACCAGCTACTATCCCTGATTTTGCTCCCAAATTATGTAAATGTCGATGATGTTCCGTGCATATGTCAAAGTCAACAGGTAACTCCTTATAATAAAAATCAAAAACTAGACAAAGTTATCAAACTACACTACAGCTAAAAAGTAATTTCTCCAAAAATCCCATATATTCAAATTTGTGCCGAATAACAATGACAAATTCAATTTTTTAACGAAGAGGTGAAACACGAGTTCACATTTATTTACGTATAACTGTACAAAATGTGCAACACATACTTTCATCGTTATCAGACTGATATTATATTAGATTATTATTAGCTGGTCACTCACTTTATGTACATTTGCACCTTGAAAACTTTTCCCGTTTGTGCTCCAAAAGTTGGATATTTTAAATTTAAAATATTTTATTATATTGGCCATCAATAACCCTATTGGTGTGTGGTTGTTTACATTATTTTATTAATATTTATGCATTAACAATTAAGTAAATATAGATGTTGTGATGTGACTGTATTAATTATTTATGGCAGAGTAGCCCAGGAAAATAAAAATCAATTAGAATTTAAGACGTTTTCCTAAATATTAATATAGGAATTTTTGATTTATACTAAACTTTAGAGTTAATTTTGTGTAGTTGTAACATAACTGTAAATACGAATATTAGGTAAGAAACGTAGTTTTGTAAAGCGTAAGGTAAGAATTTGTATTTGTAAAAATGTAGCTTGTAGGTTATTTAATACGAAAATTTCAATTTGTGTGTATAGTAAAAATCGATGATTTAGGAGGGCGAATTCCTTAATTGCGTAAAGTGTACATAATTTAGTATAGTTGGGAGCTCTAATCTTGGTTAACCTTGCAAATACGTAGCGTGAGGAAGGAAAATGTTATAGATAACCGCTTAAAGGTTCTAAGAAAGAACGTGCATGCAAACAAGTCATTTCTAGCACGGGAAAGTTGAAAATAGGTTCGTAGTTTTAATTTAAAAAGAGGGAAGATAATTTATTTCAAGGTTTCTAGTTAAACTCTTAAGATGGCTTATAAACAAACGAACAACAAGTTTATTTGGGGTAGGGTGTTGAAGGTTGTATACCAATGGATCGATATTAGATAGAGAGGCCGTGTGTTTTAACATGTATTAAAATGAGACAAAATTTAGGTGTGCATTGACTTTGAAACAACTAGGGGAAATAAGGACTAATATAATGAACATATGAGAAACGGAGATAGTTGGTAGGAATACACAAGAAGAAGATGGACGATATTCGAGAGAGGGTAGATGTTGCTAGAATATTATTATACTTGTAAACTTGGGAAAAGAGATATAAAACACAGGTTAGACAAGGACACAATAAACTAGTAACTGGCATGGGGAATATTAGAAGGATACTAAATAGAAAACAGAACATTTCTGGATATAAGATAAAGCGAGGTGACGGTATATACGTGTATTCGAGAGGCGTGTTATAAATGCTTGTGTTTGTTTCAGTTGACGAGGAACTTCAACGAATTCAACGGTCGTTGTAAATTTTTTTTAGATTTATGAAGTAAAGAGTTTATTTTGTATTCAAAATTCTAAGATTTTTCGAGACGGTTGGCATACGGCTGCCAGTTTTCCACAGAAGCGTTGAAAGTTAAAGATACGATTTTTAGAATCGACGATGGTTGAATATTGATTGTGTAGAGGGTTTTTGAGAATTGCGAACCGTTGTACAAATTTACCAAGAAGGCTTGTTTGGAGTAGGGGTGTGTTTTTGAAAGTGAGATTAGTCACGGGAGGGGGGGGGGTGATTTTGGTCTATATCAACCACCGGTAAACGGTGAGTCGCTCTCTGTTAAATTTCATTCGAGCTTCGAACTACTTTAATACATGAATCAAGCGAATAGTGAGTTTTGATATTTTATTGATGTACTGTTGAATTAACAGTTTTAAATTTGTTGAATATATTTTGAAAAATCGAAGCGTGATGTACTGTAAGTAGAAATTATTTTCTAATGTTTTGTTAATGGCTATATAACTACTAGCCCGATTTGTGTTTGTCAATAGCTCTTATTATTTTCATAAGAGTTTGTTTACAAATACATCTTACTTTATATACTATTTCTTATTGCGGACTGCAAATAACTTGTCTTTTATATATATATATGTATATATATATTATATTTTATATATATATATATATATATATATATATATATATATATTATATACTTTTGGGATAAGTCGCTTAAATACTATATAAAATAGCATACACGTTTAATGATTTTAATACGTACTGTTTCGGTTATAATTCTTCATAATCATCGAACTACAAGAAAATTAATAGTCAAATAGCATTTAAGGGAACAAATAAAAGCTTATATAAGAACGTTTAAAAATAACTGCTTAAATACTATATAAAATTAAAACTTAAAACATGTCTGGACTATAAACTTCAAATAATGTCACATTTCAAATGATTGACAGATGGAATCAAATAAAAGCTGTTAGGTATTTAAATAAAAGAATGTATAAATAAAGTAACATAAGTAATAAAATTTGTTAAAGAAAAGAATAATAATAACTATAGTTAGCCAAATAAACTGAACATTATAATCTAATTTAGCTAACTATAGTTATTATTATTCTTTTCTTTAACAAATATTCTATTTGACTTTATTTAGTATTCTTCATATCACAATAACACTTTATTTATCACTACATTCATTCGATTTGTTATTTAAATTACGTCCCTCAACAGCAATTTTTATACCATAAAACATTGGTTGTTTCACATTTTATATACACTGCTCTTTATTTGTTCCATCTGTCAATCATTTGAAATGTGACATTATTTGAAGTTTATAGTCCAGACATGTTTTAAGTTTTAATTTTATATAGTATTTAAGCAATTATTTTTTAAACGTTCTTATTATAACTTTTTGAAGTAATTGTTCAAATGCATTAAACGTTGTATGCTGTTATTTAATACCCAAAATTTTTATCTTGTACTTACGACTCAGTATAAAAGATTTCTTATATATATATATATATATATATATATATATACTATTTAGCTTTTTTATGGGTGATAGGTCCTGTTTAAAAAAAATAAGAAAAGGTGTACTCTTTTTATTCCATCTGAATTTTCGAGTAATTTTTATTCTTGGTCACAGATTAAATAGTTGAGATTGTGTAATTACTGGCATGTGTAACAGGAAACACAATTTTAATAAGCTATTTCGTATAATTACAAGATTGACCGTTTTTGACAATTGACATATAAATTAAAATATTTGTATATACACATGCAAACTATATATTTTGCTATGATCTCCTTCGGTTCTACTCTGTGTATCTTAATCTTATACCACTTTTTATATATACCTCGGCTAGCACAGTCTAATCGACACAGAGTGCCTGACAACACGACAAAAAAATGTTTAACCCACTTTATATCTAGCTCCTATCTGTTAGAATAATGAAAACGAAAGTAACCAAAATTTGTATAATAATCGAGAATATGTACTTTGTATTTTAATAACCCTTTATTTTGATTTTGTATTCAAAAATTAACCCCTGAATGAAATATTAATATTTATCTGATTACATCAAAATTATACTCCCTTAAAGCCAGCAAAAATACCACTGTAATTTACTAGAAACACTATTGAACGTTCAAATGACTTCCTTTTTATTTGCATAAATTATCAAAATTTTTTTGATGACCCTTACAAATACATCGATATAAATAATAGCAAATGTTAAAAATTGAAATACAGTCTTATGTTAATGAAGGATAATATATCTCTGATCTGCGTTTTTCCTGCTTGTTTCTTAGAACTGCCTCTGTATGTGGATTGTCACCCCTGGATTGTTTCCAATTCGATTCTCTGGTACAGCTTCTCCCTGTCAATTTGATTCTTAGCGTAGTTGCCTCAACTTGTTGACTAGAATGATTAATTAAATTTGCTGAATTTTTCCCTTCGGATTTATCTCAGATTTTCTTTAGTTTTATTTTACTTATTAGAATTATTTGTAGTTACTAGGAATGTCCTGGAGTTACTCGAAGTTACTTAGAGTTACTTGGAGCCGTTTTTGAAAGTAATTGGCTACTTCTGTTGTATTTATTGGCACTTGAATTATTTATTTTGACTAAGTTTACTTTGCGTAATATTCTACTTTTAACTGACGTAGTTAGTGCCTTGGTTACAGAGATACTGGTTGTTTACGAAGTCTCCGTTATTTATAAAGACTCTATCTATTATTTGTCCTATTAGTTTTCCTTGCGTGTTTGTTGATTAAGACGTTGCACTTTGCGCTATCATTGCAGGCTTTAAAATTTTCTACAAACTTCCTATCAAGACTTTTGTTAAATCGTTTCATTTCACACGTAGGCGTTTATTTTATATAGCATATTCCTCAGAAAATCCAAGTTTATATTACATTCTGTCACATCCTCATATTTGTGTTTGCTCTTATTTAAATTTTTATCATGTTAACGAACATCTGTTGTTTGTTATTTAAAAATTTAAATATGTGATATTTTATGTGGGTTTACAAAGTTGCAGATCACCTAGCCTCTTTTCCATTAAGACGTATTTGAATGCGTTTATGCGTTAATATTTTATATGAGATTATATTGTAGCTAGTATGCCAGGTTGTTTACCTTCACCGATTGCGTGTTTATTTAATAAAACTCGTTGTGTCTAAAACGTTATTTTTGTGGTTTTTTTTCAATTTTATACTTGTATATTTAATTTGAAACGTATTATACGATGTACACTTTGTTATTCTTGCTAAATTGGATCTGATTATTAAAGAATAATCTTCCTTTTATGAATTGATTTATATACAGTGTGTTCGCTATTGAATTTATGCAAAATTGTCGATTTACTCCATTTAATGACGGAATTGTTTGGTTTTTGTAAACATTAATAATATTTACATATGACTTAATATACCCTTAAATTTACCTTTTTATCATAGCATTATATATATATATATATATATATATATATATATATTGCTGTGATACCACCAAAATCCGGGTACTCCGCTTTTCGAATCGAGCCTCACTTTTGGGCGTCAAGAATGCTGTGAAACCTACAAAAAGCTATTCATTACCTTAACTGTGTTGGTCCATTGACTTTCTTCTGTTAATCGCCTCGGCTGCTCCTCTAGTTAAACCTTCATCCTCATTCATAAAAAAAAACAAACACATTCCTACCACAAACATCAACGTTTACTCTATTTACATCAATATTCACAATACATTAAAATTTCAAAATTAAAATTCAGCATAAATTTCAGTATCAGAAAATTTCAAGATTTAAATTTGTTATCATTTTAATGTGCATCCAGAATTAAAGCCCTTGTAGGATGCCTACTAATTACTATAACAATATATGAGTACAAAGGGAGCATCTACCACCCCTTTACGTTAATTAACCAGGTTCGTCTAATTGAGCTCAAAGACATACCCAAATTTTCATCATAATCCAGAACATCAATACTAAATACCCCTTTCTACTTAAACAAGCAAATTTCACCTTAAAATTAAAATTTTATTGTTAGTACAATTTCACTACTGTTCATTTTGAGTAAATCAATTATAAAGTTATTCAACACACACAAAATATCAAAGTTCAAACAAAATAGTATAATTTACCTGAAGGTTACTGCACTCGTAGCTTCAATGTACATCGTCCCTTTGTTAATCACACCATTCCAACTGGGTTATATTTACGGCTTCTGATTCTCAACGCTTTTAAAATCTTCTCCATCACCATTCATCTAAAGTTGTTTCAGGGCTTTTCCGGAACTCCTCTGTGTATATCTGACCCTTGTTTCGTGGATCCAGACACGTTTTTGAACCATTTAATTATTAACACCCCCGAAAAATAGCAAAGAAATTCATGCGTCTTTCACCAATATACGCCAAAACTGCCTACTTTTGTGTACTCATTTGTCGTTGTAAATTTTACTAATTGGTACAGTGATACTAAATTTTATTACCTTGTATCTAAGTGCATTAAAGTACATTCATGGTAGCACGTAAAGAGCAAACTGTTTTACATCACCAAAATATACGAGCAAACTTTAAATTATTCTATCACACTAAAAAAACACTGTTTAACGCATTGAATCAAGTCGCAGATGTAAGAGAGCTTGTTCATATTCACCTGGGTATATATAGAGGTTAGCCTGTCTGTCGGTCGAGTCCTCAAAACGGACAATTCTAAAGAATTTCGCATTCTCGGTTCCCATTCCGTAGCCCGGCAAGCGATTTTTACGAATTTTGTACTCGCCCCAGTTAAATCTCAGAAATTTCGACACGGCACGCAACGTTTGGAAATAACTAATTGGATTTTCTACAGAAATGTTATTTTTACCTCTCAAATTTTGTCTTTTACTTTCAACCAATCGCAACCCCATGACGTTGCTCTACTCACGCCTTTTACTATATGTGTCGCGGTCTTGCGCATATTATCTGTCTTTATCTACCCTGTTCTTATTGATGCAAATTGATATTCTTTATTATCGATTATTTTAGTCCATGTGGACTGTGAAATATCCCACCTTTAGCATTTCTCGTAACTATTATGCGACGGTTTCTCCAAGATTCTCTGAAACCATTTGTTATCTGCAAAGTTTTCGCCGTACGTGACTTTTAAACTACGCAGGTGTTCAAACATAATATTAATTCTCAGAGCTTTATTTTATTGGGTTTTTACAAGTTTTTATAGATATTATATGTTACTAACGGTTCAATTAATTTCAATTAAAATTAATACCCTTTAAATTTTAGTGAATCCTAACTAAATATTAATTATTATCTGTACGTTTTGTTTAATACCGGTTACTTAAAATAGAATTTATATAAATTTTGCACGTAATTTCTCTTTGTTCTTTACTAGGAATAATTAAATTATACGTAGAGCTTTTTAATACTGCTTCTTTTGATATAAAGCGTCTTGTACATGATTTAAATCTCTTATTTTTAATGAAACGAATGAATTTTTATGCTTCACGCTTTTATTTAATAACGCGAGTTATGTATCTTTTCCCAAAGCTTCTACACGGTGATTAAAATTATTTGATGTGATTATTTAATTTTCTACCTTGGTCTAAATATGAGTAATATATATATATATATATATATATATATATATGTATATATATTACATATACATATATAATATAATATATTACATATACGTATACATATATATTTTTTAGGTACTTTTTTTTACTCAAGGTAAGTTGATAAATACTAACGTATTGCAATTAATAAGATGGAATAATAGCTTAGACTTTTATGCAAAGCCCAAATGATCATTTCAAATCGAGCCAGTAATTGAAAGAAGGAAAATATAAGATCTTGGATAGGATTTGAACTTGCATCTATGTTTTAAAAGGCAAGTGAGTTTAATGAGTCTTACATTAATACAATGTAAAAAAGAATTAATGGCAAGTGACTCAAATTCAGCCACAAGGGTATCCAGTCGATACGTTTCGGCCTAATTCGGGCTCATCAGGACAGGAGTAACATTGTCGTAATATTTAATACCGACACATTATGGGAAGTACAGCATCACTTAGCTCACAATTTGTGTCTTGATTTATTTGTCATGGTTCAAGCTGGAGAAAAAAGTACTGTTGAAGTTTTAAAATTTTTACTAGCTTACGAAGATGAAACTGATTATACAGTTTGGTCAACTATTAGGGCAGTATTGAAAAAATTAGCTACAATTTTAGGATATACAGACTGTAGAAAATTTTAAAATTTTTGAAAACAAACTATTAAGTAAAGTTTCACAACAATTGAAATGGAATGAACCCTCAGTCAAACGAAACACATTTACACAAATTATTACGAGGACTTGTTCTAGGACGACTGTCTACGCTTGATAACGAAAATACAGATGAAGAAGCCAAAAACGGTTTAATAGTCATATTGGAAAAGGACCTCTGTTACAAGCTGATTTATACAGTGCTTGTTATAAATCTGTACTTAGAGTTGGAAATCATAATACTTATAAACCAGTAATAAAGCCGTATCGTTCTACTGATTTGCACGAAGAGAAAGATCGTATTCGCTATGCTTTTGGAACTACCAAAGATGCAACTTTACTTGCAAAAGCGTTGGAGTTCACTTACAAGATACGCTGTTTGTGATAATGTCTGTTGCTATGACTCTATCAGAAAGGTAATTGGCATGGAAATTCTTCGAAAAACACTGACAAGAATTGGTAAATCGTTATAAAGGCGATTTCCTTCTTACGCGAGTTGTTAAATTTGTAGTTTTACTTGGCTAACAATAAAATAATTAATGTAATACATTTTTATTACCATCACTCACAAAAGTAAATAATATCAAAAGAATCACCAGCACTATGTATTCGAAACTTTTTCGAACCCAAGTAACACTTGCAACGTAGTCAAAAAATAAAAACGAAAAGCCTTGCTTTTAAAGTAATGTATAGTAATGTCGTCAAAGTAATGTATTGTATATTGCACTATTATTCTTATAAATGTTTACTTAACTATATAAAATACTTAGAATCTTTATTTTATTATAAAGTAATATGTTATTCTTAATTTTAAGCATGTCGTACTTCGGTTTTTGCGGGGCTCCTATGAGCGTGGGGCCCGATAGGATCAAACCAATTCAATCGACTCAAAACCGGCCCTGGATATCATATACATAATCAAGATTCAAGGACAAAAATATTCTAAAAATGGAAACCTTTTAAGAGGTCAAGAACAGAAAGATCAATAAATGTTGCACTAAAGTTAGAATTTCAGAAAAATGAAAATCTCTTGAATATTGACGTGCTTCATGCCTAGGAAAGGCGTTCCTGGTTTTAGAGATCCAAGCTTAAACTTTTCCGAAAATATATAGTAACTTAAAACAATTGTAGGCTTAACTTCGCCTTTACACTAAATATTTTTAAGAATCATAAGTAGACATTTGAGCGGAGTAAAAAGACTTTTTCGTAAGAGTGAGAGATATGTCCTTTGGTTCAAACTCACCCCAGAAGTTTTTACTTTTGCAGCTGTTACATGCTGATGTGTAAGAGATACATTTGTCCGAATAGTCGTGGAAGAAGATAATTTATGGCAGAGATCACTACAATAAGTTCTGCCTGTATGCATATATTTTGAGAGGTATAGTGTAGGATCAATAGTCATAAGACAAAAGCAACGTTGCTCTCCAAATTGGCATTTTCTAATAGCTTAGTACAGTATATTTTCTAAACCATCACAAATTGTTTAGATCCCACGCTTACCCTTACTTGTTTCCTCTCGAGTGTACCTATATTTAGTTAACTATCCTATACGACATTCTAATTTAATACTAAACGCAACTTTATAGTTTAACTGGTGGCTGAAATGAACATTGGAAGACGCCCTCTATCCTCATGAATTTAAGACACGGGTGGGTTTATTACCATACACATAATCAAAGATCAAGAAGGGTTATTTAAACTTAATCGCCGTAATTACTCTATAACCCTTATCTAGAAAGAGATGAACAAATCAAGGAGCTAAACATTAATTACAACCCAGACACTTAACGTTTTAAGTTGAGCTTTCAAAATTGTCAACGAGTTTAAAGCCTTTTATTATGCAGCTTTTTTATTGAATCAACTTGGTACCCGTATTATATTTAGTTTCTATTCTATTTTATGAGTTAAACTGTATTACATTAAAAAAATCTGCATGTTGCACGTTCAACTCCGCCAAAAGGGGATTAAATAACAGAACCGACAACCATTCAATTTACAAAGAAAGAGAAGAGAGCTTAGGACACGTTAGGAAATGCAGTGAATATAAATTATTGCAACAACGCGACGGTGGATGTAATATAAATGCCAACGTTGCATAGGAATTACTGTTTTACCGGCGGGACATTGCGCTCATGGCAACCATTAAATGAACGCGGGTTGGCTCAGTTGGCAATTAAACCCTGCTTTAATCCCTGTTTTGACTCCCTTATCCAGAGCGTTTTACTGATATATAAATAGAAATACAAGGCAACCCCTATACGATACATTTGGTAACATCTAAATGTTGATGCAATGCTGCTGGTTGTGGGTTATGTTATTAAAGAGCGAAAGGGTTGAAATTGCCATTAAAATGATAAGATTAATAAAAATATGATAAACGGTTTGATGAGGGTTGGATTTGGTTTAGGATTTTGATAACGTTAAAGGAACCGGCTTTGAATTAATAACTTTTAGACCAAACTTTATATCATTGTTTGTTGGATATAACTTTTTTTCAGTTAGAGAATGCTGATGTAATATTGAGTGGTTTTTAAGTTAACTATAAGTAAATTCGATGCATTTTTAGTGGCAATAAGAATACCTATTTGAGGACGTCTGCGGACAAAACGGTACATGCGATGCTCAGCCAAAGAAAAGACAATCCCGGAAAAGACAACCGAAAAGATTTCATTTTTAATATCAATGCTGCTCACTTTGGACGGTTTATGCTATAATTTTTGAGCTCAGATGCTCCAATATTTTTGGCGTCCGTAATTCGCGCCAAAGGTAGAGAGGCCACTTAGCTACACCATTCTTTTAAGTAGGCGCAGCAAAGATCTTTTAATATATATCTATCTCGGATTGGGGCTTCGTGTTATTATTTTCTATTCACCTACCACTTCTTTCATATATAAACTATAAACGTTTCGTCAATCGCTCTTTACTTTGGATTTTGCCTTAAAACCCATCCAAAAACGAATACACACCTCTCCAAGTTTTAGACCAAAACTAAGTTGTAAATAACCTACAACAAGCTCTCCCAAGACCAGTGCAACGTACAAAACCCACCCGAAAATTAATCGTCAATCAGATCACACTCCGTATTATTACTTATGCTGTACACTCCTGGCTTCCACTAACTCCTCCATCCTCCCGACGCCTTTTCAAAACGATCATCCACCTATTCCTTCTGTATAGTTTAAGAGCATACCGAACTACTTCCACAGCATTTTTATACACCTTACTTCAAATCCCACAGTTAGAAATTCGCCTTCACTTCATAATCCAGTTCTGAAACCTCAAATTTGAAGATTATCCCCCTCGACTGCGCACTTCATTATGGCAATTACCGAATTTTACCCAGCATAGAGATCAAATCTCGTATCCATAATTCCATTCAACACTCCTGACAAGAACTTTGCACTCGATCCCCTGTAGACAGACTGTTATATTTACGCCATACTTACGCGCGCTTTTCACACTTTAGGCGTGGCTCTAACGCCATTGTTATAACCTCTACAGATCACTTTTCACCGGGTGATTCAATCGCTGTCTAAGTCAAATTTACATGCACATCCAGGTAAAAATCAGATTACTTACGTGATGTGTAGCTCGAAACTTCATCAGGGTGCAGCGCGTGGTTTGTGGGTTTGGTTACTCCATGTTGAATATCAAATTTGCTATCCGTCCGTTACGTAACTTTTAGTGCACTCGTAGGAGGTTGAAGGAACGATAGAGGCAAGGTATAGGAAACCTACATACCTGTTTCTTAAAATCTACACTACGCTCAGATAGTTGTTGCTTAGTCCATGTCTCGTGGTTTAATACCCGCTTTCGACACTCGCGCCCATCCGCATTCCTTTCTGCGCAGACGCGACTGGTAGCGACAACGGAAGTTAGCGTAATATTTGAAAAATACGCAGCAATTAACTTACAAATTATATCTGAATCTAAAAATGATACAGTTTGGCATGAAACAAGAACACCCACGAAATTTTGTCTAATATCACAGGCGTCCCAGCTCACACTCTTATTCCAGAATCCAATTTGTTACCGGTATGGCAACTTAGAAAAACTCCACATTTCAATTTCTTTTACTTTCCAATTAATCTGTTCTAGAAATACCCGCTCACCTTACATTCTCCTACCGTATTATAACAAACTATGTTATCTTAGAGGTATCATTGACGAAACTAGAACCCATTTACCTATCTTTTGCACTGGTAGATCAAAGGCGCATTACTTACCATAAAAGAGAGTCTATATGACAGATGGTAAATGACTTTAGAAGATGGTAAAACGCTACTACGGCATAGCTCGGGCATGACCCCTTCGGTGGGTATGAGAGTGGTTGTAGGTATTGTTGTATACTTCGTTAATTAACAATGCGATAGCGAGAAGAAAAGCACAACCACCTTTAATACTCTTACAAGGAAAGAGGTAGAAACTCTTATGCTCATCCTGAAGACACACAATAGCGGTTTCCAGTAAAGGAGACTGCACCCGTAAATAAAGTTTACAGTTAGTAAATACAATGAAATTACCATTTGTGATCCAAGATAAATAATAATAATAGTAATAGAAGAATTGGAACTTACTAATTTTTAATATTTCATGTGAGACAACCAAAAATAATAAGAGTATTTCCCAATGAAATGTTTCTGTTTTTAAATAAATTAAATTTTTATTTTCAATTACAGGTTTCAATAAAATATATACACGAATAATTCTTAATGGTCAAGTCTAGATTCGAAATAACAGCTGAGTTCATTTATTTTACTAGTAACATTAATCAGACACATATTATTTGAATGAGCTCTATAAGATTTCAGATCTGAATATTTATAGATGTTTAAAAAAATTTTCAAATATCTAAAAACATTAATAAATTGTTTGTGTTATCTTACGCATTTTTGACTCAAATAAATATTTAATGGACAAAAACAATTTAGTTATCCAAAAACCATTTTTTCAAGAGAGGCTGCTTTGTATTGTATGATAGTTCATTCAAAAGGAAATTTTCGAAAAAAAAATTAACCATTTACTTCATTAAGCAATTAATAGCAATTATGTATGAAGTTCCAAAACATTAAAAATTTAATTTTGCACCTAGAGTTATTCATTACATCTACTAAATGAGAAAGTAAACCCGTAACAATATATTTGTAACAATTCATATCATAAACAAAACATTAGCAACTAATAAAAAACGATGCTTACTTTATTAATAGAAATAAACCATAGACATTGAAACTACTTTACCAAATAGTAACGATGAAAGAGCAAACTCAAGTTTTGAGTAATGGATGATGTTTATAACCAATATCTTAAGACTTTTATTTAACAATTACCGAGTACTTAAGGTTCCACGTGTAAATAAACGTCATTACAAACAACAGCTGTTCCAACATTAACTACTCATTTTATTATCTTGCTAACTTAGCGCTCTTAATAAAGAGTATTACTAATAATTAAGAGCAAACTTGTTACGAACCATTAACAAAAAGACCAATTATCGAACTAACTAAGATCTTTTTATTAAATTCAGAGGGTATTTCTCAGATTGCTCGCTCTCTGAAAAACTCGAGTGCCTTCAATAGGTATTAAGTAAACACTTAACGCTTATTAATATTTGTTTTCAAAAAAGTTTGTTATAAGCGCGGACGTAAAAGGACTCTCCTAACACTGTGTTTAAAACGATACACAAATGCTTATAATATCTATAATAACACAACATACAATACGTACAAGTATACCTTGAAGGTTTATAATTTATAGAACCCCATTTTGAATGGACCTGCACCTTGCCCAAGATCTAGATTACTAGAACAGGTGAAATCGCTTGCATATTCTAATGAACTAATGAGCCAAACTACAGGTGTAACCAAAGTAGTAGGGGCATTAATGAGGAACCATACTAAGACAAGTCCCCGAAGGATGGTAGCGGCTCTTTTGGTACTTAGCTTGGCAGAGACCATAGGGGTCGGTATGGCAGTCTAAGACACACTACCGCGATGTGGAAGGCAACGGGAAACCACCACATTACCTCCCAAGTACACAGCGTACTTAAATTGTAATAAACATGATGGCATTCTCTCGAGTAAAAGATTCCGGTGTTAAAACAGTCCCCCATTCGGATCTACGAGAGGGTCTACTTCGAAGGATGCAATCGCAAAGTTCAGAATAAGAGTCGGGAACATTTTGCGAGTCGGAACGTGGATTGATAAAAGTATTTAACAAGTAGGTAAGCTAGAGAACCTGAAAATTCAAATGAATAGGTTAGCACTAGACATAGTAGGGATCAGCGAAGTTCGGCGGCCAGAGGCGAAGGATTTTTGGAGTAAAGACTTTAGGGTAATTCATACAGGAGCAGAGGAAAGAAATTCGGGGATAGTTATGCGAAAAAAGATAGGATACTGTGTAGAAAATTACTTACAAAAGAACGAAAGAGTACTCATGGTTAGATTTGAATCTATACCAGTAAATACAGTAATAATACAAGTATACATGCCCACCTCTAGCTACAGTGACGAAGAGGTAGAAGCGATCTACAGAGATATCGAAGACATATTAAGACGTAAAAGGGCATGAAAATTTAATTATTACGGGGGATGTTAATGCAGTGCTAGGTGAGGGTAAGGAAGTAACGATAATAGGTGTATTTGGTTTAGGCACGAGATACGACAGAGGAAATAGGCTGGTAGAATTTTGCGACAAGAACAATTTAACCATCACAAACACATTATTTCAACATCGTGCTAGAAGACGATATACGTGGAAGATGCCAGGAGATATAGGAAGATATCAGATAGATTACATTGTTGTTAGTCAACGTTTTAGGTATCAAGTAAAAGACTAGAAGCTGCCCAGAAGCAGATATAGACACTGATCACAACATCGTAATTATGATGACCGCAATTAAATTAAAAAATTTGAAAAAAAGGCACTTGGACTTTGAGAAAGATTCGAAAAAAAATGAAATGAATTCCTGAAAGATATCGGGAAAATATCTGATAGTAAGGAAGCAGAAACAGAATGGAATAGCTTTAAGACTAGCTTAGACATGACGGCCAGAAATATTCTGGGGTATACCCAAATAGAAAATAAGAAACCGTGGATAACAGAGGATATCCTGAATTTTATAGAAAAAAGACGAAAATACAAAAATAAATCAGACAAAACAGAAAAATAGAGATGCAAAGCTATAAAATGGGAAATTGTTCACAAATGCAGGAAAGCTAAAGAACGATAGAATGATGAAAAGTGCACAGAAGTATTAACTAAGATGGAAATAGGAAAGACATATGAAGCATACAAACTAATTAGAATCGATTTTAGGGATATAAAACCGTATAGCAAAAATATAAAGGACGCAGGAGAAAACGTCATTATAAAAAATGTAGAGAAAGTGGGTAGATGGCAAGCATACACAGGGAATGTATATGCAGGAGAGTAACTAACAGCATTAGAACAGGAATCATCCATTGAAAATGATGACTTGGGATATCCTATATTTAGAGATGAGAAAATGGTAAGGCGCCGGGTACAGATAAGGTGCAACCAGAAACTCTAAAAGACGCCGGACAAGCAGTAACAGAATGTCTCTTCCAACTTGTAAGCTATATGCATGAGACAGGCGAGATACCCAAAGATTTTAAACGTAACATCCTAGTAACTATGCCTAAAAAGAAAGACGCGGATAGATGTGAAAATTTTTGAACAATAAGTTTGACAGCACACGTGTCAAAAATATTAAATAGAATTGTACAAAGACGAATGGAGAAATGAGCTGAAGAAATACTAGGAGAAGATCAGTTTGAGTTTAGGCGAAACAGGGGAACACGGGAGACTATTTTAGCTCTGAGAATGATAGTGGAAAAAACAATAGAAGAAAAGTAAAGCGTGTATATAGGGTTTGTAAATCTGGAAAAAGCATTCGACAACGTATAATGAAAAAAAATGTTCTAAATACTCAAAAAGATTGAAATGAGTTATAGGGATAAACGAATAGTGCATAGCTTATACAA
The DNA here is from genome assembly GCA_036346225.1 of Platerodrilus igneus. NCBI lineage: Eukaryota > Metazoa > Arthropoda > Insecta > Coleoptera > Lycidae > Platerodrilus > Platerodrilus igneus. The sequence continues at coordinate 1,626,189 of JARFIW010001452.1, read as the reverse complement.
AGAGCAAACAGCAGTAATAGAATTAGTGCAGGAACGTAGAGAAATAAACATCGGGTAAGGGGTGAGACAGGGATGTGCCCTATCCCAATTGATACTTAATTTTTCTATTGAAGAGGCAATGAATACTGTCAGAAGCAGAAAGACATTTGGAATTACTATGCAGGGACAAAAATTCATATACCTAGATTTACAGATGATTTACCGGTATTAGCATCTAGCAAGGAAGAGTTAGAAGCAACGAAGGGGAAAATAAATCAAAAACAAGAATACAAATAGGTAACAAGAACTTATAAGAGGTTAAGGATTTCTGCTCCCTAGGAAGCCAAATAACGCAAGATGAGGAAAATGCAAAAGATATAAAACAAAGATTAGCACAAGGTCGTGCTACAATTAACAAAAAAAGCAAGTACTGTGGTCAAAGACAGCAAACTGAGACACAAAGAAAATATTGCTTAAAGCATATGTGTAGAGCACAGCACTGTACGGCTGTGAAGCCTGTACAGGAGGAGACGCAAACAAGAAAAAGGTAGAAACCTTTCGAATGTGGTGCTACAGACGTATGATGAAGATATTATAGACAGACAAAGTTAAGAAAAAGGGAGGTACTAAAAATGGTAAGGGAAGAGAGAAATATGTGGAAAACGGTAAAAAAATAGGAGAGATAGGATGATAGGCCACATACTACGGCATGAGGGAATAGTGTGGAATATATTAGAAGCAGGGATAGAAAAAAAAGAAGCAGAGATAGACCTAGGTTAGACTACTGCACACAGATAGTGAAAGATGTAGGCTGTAGGAATTTCATGGAACTGTGTAGGCTAGCTCAGAATATAAATAAGTGGAAGTACGTGTACAACCAGTTTTGAGACGGAAAACTTAATTACGAGAAAATAAGCGCGGCTAAATCTGATGATTATTATAAACAACTACAGGTGATGGTTGTGAAAAATCTGCAACTAATGTTGACTGGGCGAAAAGATATATTGGAAAAATTATTAAACTTGCAAATGCTCAAGTGCTAGGGCATTTGGCAGCCACTAGCTGCTTACCCCCCTTCACAACCGTTCATTTACATTTCCAATGCTCCACCCGAAGGTACTACATTGGCCAGGAGGCGAGTTTTTTGTTGCCTGGAAATTTAGAATTTTGCCGAACCCTTGCCGTTCCAGGCAAGGTAGGGATCTTTAACGTGCGTGACAACACTCACACACGGGACCTCCATTTAACCTCTCATCCGAACGAGGGCGTAATTTTTGTGAAAAATGCTCACCTGCCATTTTTCAAGCAGTCGGCCGTGTCTGGATTTGAACCCAGGACCTTGGCCCCCTTCACAACCACTGAATGTCGGAGAAATAGGGTATATAATTGTAACACAATAGAACGAGACCGAACTGCTTCTAAAAAGAAAGAACAGCGCCTATGATCAAAGACAACAAACATAGAAACCAGAAGAAAATTGTTGAAAGCATATGTGTGGAGCACAGTACAATATACCTATGAAATAGGGGCAGTAGAAAAAGCAGACGGTAGCAGCCTTTTGGAATGTTGTGCTTCAGATGTATGAGAATGATAGCATGGATAGACAAAGTTGATAACAAAGAAATTATAAAAATAGTAGGCGAATAAAGATATCTGTGGAAAAAATAGTAGAAATAGAAGGGCAGAATACGTTGTAAGGCATTTTTGGGGAATGGTATGTGATATATTACATGCAGAGATAGGAAAAAGGATATAGATGTAGATCTAGATCATATAGTGATAGATACAGACTGTGCAAATTTCAGGGAAATGTGTAGGTTAGTTTAAAATAGGAAACAATGAGGGTACGCGTTTAACCAGTTCCAGGACTGAAGACCTAATGATGATGAATAATAGAACCTTAGAAGATATAAATTAATTGATTGCGCTAATTTAGAATTTGCTACCTTATTACCACTCCCCTCTAGACAAAATTCAAATCAGTAATCAACCTGAGCTCCTACTTTCCTCTCGCAAGCATTAATTTCCATGCAGGCCATCATCCGCATGAATTCAACCTATTCCGAAACGAAATCCTAACTACAGAACCTCCCTTCCCAATTAACCTTCGGCACTAACACTCTTACACCAACAATCTTACTTACGCATACACACCCACGTACACATATATACATATACATCCTTAAAAGCTACACTTACATCAATATAAGCCCACCAATTTACACACTCGCTCAGCTACATTTATTAACATCCACAACTAACAAAAGTTCACTGGCGACTCAAGAAAGGATAACTACCTCTTCGAGAACGTAGCCATGTATTTATTTAAACGTTGAACCTAAATCACTTTGTTTTGATGTTGTTTTTTTTTTTTGCTTAACGGTATCTAGAATGTGTGCAACTAGATAGTACCATAGGTCTAGGTATAGCTAAAAATAAATTCAATGTGTATATATGTATTACTGAGAGAAATATGCGCCATTTTGTAAATTAGGGCATAATTTTAATTAATAATAATTCAAAATAAAAGCTTGAACTTTTATTGAAAACATTCGTTATATAGAACTACACATTAAAATGGATGGATACTCTTTGGTATTATTTGTTTAGTATCAAGTGAAACTTATAAAAGAGAAAGAATCTTCAATTTCACTAAAAATTGCATTAATTATTGTTACTCTAAGTCGATGTATGAAAGCAAATAATTTTATTTATTAGTTCATTATTCCATTAATATTTGCAGTGATAAGCCGAGATATCGAAATAAATTTTTATTTATGAAGATACATTTGGACAGTTTGGATAGTTTAAAATGGCTGGATTTTGCGCCTGGTCAATAAAACAGATATTTGCATTGTTGAGCGTGTTAAACCAACCAAATACTTTGTTGTGCAATGAAACAACTATTATTGGCGCGGACTATGTGATAGAATAGGAAATTTTCTAAACCATGTTGTTGTTTTCAATCTAAATGTGAAGTTATAAATAAAACGAGTGTAGTTTTAAGAGGATTATTCCTGATAGTCTGCTGACAAATCAAGTTTTTAAAGATAATACTGTAAAAAAAATTAGTACAAGTTCAAGGTATTCATAATTATTATAAAGTGTCTGCAATTAGTTAAATTTTGTCAATTTTGCAAAACTGGCTTCAATTCTAGTGTATATTATTCCTTCCTGCTTTATTTACTTTATGATTAGCTTTCTCGGCTTAGAGTTGTTGAAAGTCTTGTTTGATTTAATTAAGATAAAATAATTTCGATGCTAGGTTATTTGATAGTAATTTATATGAGAAGACAAACCTTTATTATGCAGCATAAATATTTGTAGTGTTTGCAATTTAAAGGATTGGAAGACTGTTGGATCTGATCTTATTTCTATGCACCTGTGAAGAAAGGTTAGAATAGCTTTTAAAATCTGTGATTTCTTATAAGAGACTGGGTGAAGATATTTAAATTTACAATTTGCATAGTGTTTTGGAATTGATAAGTGGTAGTAGCCTTTATGCTTGGTCAATTTAAACATAAATCTTACATTTTTGTTTAGGAAATTTATTATTTGTACAACGAAGAGCAGTTTACACGTACGGGAGGATAAGGCATATTTTGAAATAGTGAATAGGTGGTGTGAATATACTCAGATTCTGTAAATGCAAGGTAATACTATTTTTGGCGTAAGTTGAAGCTTTGATATTTTATTTATCTTTCTATGTGATTTTATACTGGAAAATTTTCATGTATCATTATCTTATTATTTTATTTGTAAATATTTGTACCTTAGAGTCTTAGTAAAAGTTTAATACATTAATCTATTAGACGAGGACGGTCTTTTTAAATGTTCCACTAACTGAGATAGTCGAGGAATTGAAATTTTGAATTTAGGTTTGAGATTCTGCGTCTGTTTGTTGAGAAGCGAACTATATAACTTTGCAACATTTCACGTCCAACGAACGGGGCTTCAATATCACAGCAGATAAATTTAGCACCCAACTCGTGCGCCTTAAACTACACAGCAGTATGTATGCTTCTGTTATTCCTCGAACCCTTTTCAATACCCTTTATTAATATGCGTCCAGTTACTCTGTAGTTTCGAAAAAACTTTGTACGCCCTTCGTTTGCACATTGTTTGTACATGGTGTATTACTGTTTGCACTTTGTAGATTTATTTTCAAGTTCAAGTTCAAGCAAATTAATTTTAAACTGGCAAAATGTATAGATCTTGGTTTACACATTATGAAATAAGATTTTTAATTTACACATTTTTAGTTATCAAAAGATATTTAAAATTCCTTTTTGCAGAGTCCACTACATTATTGCACTATTCAAAGTTTGCAAAAATAGACCATAGTGAGCCTAATTGTTACATTTTCGTTTGCACATTCCTAGAGCTGGTTGGACGCGCACCTCCACTGGTTTCTATTCTGAGCTAACCTACACATTTCTCAAACATTCCCACAGCCTATATCTTTAACTATCTGTGTGCAATAGTCTGATCTACGCCTATCTCTACCTCTCTATTTTCCTTTATCTGCTTCCAACATACGCCGCGTTATTTTCTCATACTTTTGTATGTGTCCTATCAGCCCATCTCTTCTATTATTTTGCCCTAAAACGTATCCTGCCCTTCTATTTCTCCTTTTTCTTTTTGTTTGCCACGGATATCTATCTTACCATATCATTTCTAGTACTTTTTTCCTATCAACTTTGTCTGTCAATGATATCTTAATAATACGTCTGTAACAACACAATTTAAAGACTTCTGTTTTCTTCCTGTCCGTTTCTTCTAGTATCCATGTTTTACAGCCGTACAGTGTCGAACTCCACATACATGCTTTCAGCAATCTTCCTCTTGTTTTTGTTTCCTGTCTTTGAACATAGCAGCTGCTTTTCCTTGTTTTCTAAAAATATTCCCTATTTCACCGTTACTCAATGGTATGCGAAGGGGGTCTGTTCCGTGGCGTAGTTGGTATGCGTCTGACTACTATGCCCAAGGTCCCGGGTTGCAATCCCGACACTGTTTTGTTTGAAAAATGTTAAGTGAGCATTTTTATAAAAATACCCCCCCACTCGGATGAAAAGTGAAATGGAAGTCCCGTGTGCGAGTGTTGTCACGCACGTTAAAGACCTCTACCTTGTTTAGAACAGCAAAGGTTTGGCAAAATTCAAAATTTTCCAGGTAAAAAGAAACGCCTCCTGACCAATGCAGTACCTTCCGGTTGAGCATTGGAAAATCAAATGTTGTGTGTATGCGAGGTGGATTAAGCAACCTGATGGTTACCAATGTCCCCTATCACTTAGACGCCGAATCAATAGTTTTTCTATTACTTCTTTCGCACAATCAACATTTGTTGAGAATATTGCAAAACCAATACCTATAGTTGTTACGATAATCATCAAGTTTAAATACAATTTCTTTTTTCATCACTAGGTTTTCGTCCTGGAACTTGTTGGATGCGTACTTCCATTGATTTCTATTCTGAGCTAACCTATACATTTTACTGAAATTTCCATAACCTACATCTTTCACTACCTGTGTGCAATAGTGCAATATAGGTGTACCTCTACTTTCCTCTTTCCTTTTTTCTGCTTCTACTATATTCGGCACTGTTTCTTCACGTCCTAGAACGTGTCCTATCATCCCATCTCTCCTGTTTTTTAACTTCTTTCAACAAGTATCTTTCTTCCCATACTATATCTAGAACATCTTTGTTCTTAACTTTGTCTGTTCATGATATCTTTATCATACGTCTGTGAGACTACCTTGCAAAGGCTTATGTTTTTTTCCATTCCGCTTCTTCTACTATCCCCGTTCCGCAATCGTACAGTGCTGTCCTCCACATATATGCTTTTAGCAATTTCTTCGTTATTTCTATATTTGTTGTCTTCGAAAATAGCAGCTGCGTTTCTTGCTATATACCGCGCGTCCTCGTGCTAATATCATTTTTATATTTTGCGCTTTTCTCCTTCTATTGTTTTTAAAAAATATACCCCATTTCATCGATATTCAATGGTACGTGAAGGAGGTTATACCTTGCGGCTACAAAGATCGCCACCACTTAGATATTTGCCGTAACAATAGTTTTCCTAGTACTCCTTTCGCACAATCAACATTTGTTGAGAATATAATAAAACCAACACTTGTAATTGTTTACGGTAATCATTAGATTTAAATAGAACTACTTGTTTTATCATTAACTTTTTCTTCCTGGTACTGGTTGGACGCGTACCCCCATTAATTTCTCTTCTAAACTAACCTAAACATTTTCCTGAAATTCGCACAGCCTAGAGCTTTCATTATCTGTTTGCAATAGTCTAGTCTAGGTCTACATCTACCTCTCCTTTTCCTTTTTTTTTGCTTTTAAAATATTCCGCGCTATTCCTTCATGTACTTTTCCTTTGATGGTTATCCAAATCCGGTGGAGTGGAGAACTTTTACAGCCGAAGTGTGAGACTCTCCTTGTGGCATACCCACTAAAACCACTCCCCCTAGCGGGTGCGTCTGCCAGATGGTACCGCCGCACTGCAGCCTAAAAGGCTTACTGTGCAGACTTTGGTTAAGTTGATCAGTATACAAGTTCTGGGTCTATCAGTGGATCTACTATATTCAAGTGCCCCACGTATTGAACTCAGTCCTAGCATCTTGCCCTTGCAAATCCACCTGGATAAGGGCTATATCGCAGTCCCCTCTCAGCTTACATATTGGACGGATTTGACTCCGTCCAAGTCCCAGATTCGACTTTCTTGGTTTTCCACAGCTTTCTACGCTGAGCTCCGGAACGCCTCTTTGCTGGCAGTCCAGTTCCTGCAAGTTTCTTTATAGTATTCTAAATGTCTGGTGTTTCAGACACCGGTTTTGCTAGCGGACTTGCATCCTAGGTCCGCTCCCCCTCCATGGATATATTTTGGTTACCTAAGGAGTCTCCCATTGCTGGTTCCACCTGTTCAGGTTCAGTTTTACTAGTGGTACCAATATTATTCACGATTGTTCCCACGAGTATGCGGGAGGTAAATGATCGCCATGCTAAGAGTCCCTTGTTGGCATGGAAAGCGTGAATAGAACGGGGTGCTGCCTTGTTCTCCGAGTTTTGAACCGATTGCGACTGGTCAACAATCCAGCCACGCATCCCTTGGGATCTGTCCTACATCACGGGATTTAGCAATTTTTAACGAGGTTGTTTCCTCTTGGTCCGGGCGGTTAAGTCAAGACCCCCACACCCTCTTGCTCGTGGGACATAACCACGACGGCAGGGAAAGCACGGTATGACGGTGTTGCAAAATTGCCCCACCGGCTTCGTCTACCTCAGCGCAGGCCCATTAGCCACGAAGCTACAGCTTGGGTTGAGGGATTTTGGGTCGCGGGATCGTTTTCACTTGGCTAGGGAGCGGATTTTATCCCGCATCAACACACTCTCTTGCTCTCCACCATGCTGTGGGTGTTATGCCACTCAAGTCACTAGGTCACTGAAAGAGATAAGTTTATCACGATCTTTCTCAGAGTAGATAGCCAATTCCTTGGCCATATATTCTGGGATTTCTTTTATCCACCACCTGGAGACACACCAAATGAGTAACCAACCACATGGGCTCCTTCATGCATTAGTATGCGTCCTATCATTTATTTTTCAAATTTTTTTACTGTTTTCTACATCTTCCTTTCTTCCCCTTCCACTTCTAGAACCTCTTTGTTCTTAACTTTGTCTATCCAAGATATCTTTATTACACGTCTGTAGCACAACATTTCAAAAGCTTTTCTCTTTTCCTGTCCGTTTCCCAACCGTACACGTTTCACCGCCGTACAGTGCCGTGCTCCACTCATATACTTTCAACAATCTTTTACTTGCTTCTATGTTTCTTGTTTCTGAACTGAGTAGTTGTTTTTTCCTGCTAAATGCAGCACTACCTTGTGCTAATGTTTGCTTTATATTTTTGAAACTTTTTAATTTTGCTTTATTTGACTTCCTACGTAGTACAAATCTTTAAACTCTTATATGTTTTCGATTTCTATTTGTTTTCTGGTTTTAGACTTAACTTGTCTTTACATACTGGTACCTTAGTTTTATTTTTATTAATTTCCATACCGTATGTCTGAGTTAGTATTGTTACTATTTCATTAAGAGCTACTTCTAACATTTGTTTGCTATATGCTAATGCCGCTATATTATGTGCTAATCTAACCATATCAATCATTTGTTTCTGCATGATAATTCCAAATGTCTTTCTATATTTAACAGTATTCATTGCCTCCCGATATTAATAAAGGTATGGCATATTTCTGTCTATCCGCTTTTCTAATATATATTTCTCTACGTTCTAGCTCTAATTTTATTACAGCTGCTTTTTCTTTTTATATAAGTTATGTAATATCCAGCTATCCATATAACTCATTCTACTGTTTTTGAGCATTTCGAACATTGTTTTTCCATTTTTGTTTTTTTTTCAGATCTACAAACCATATCTTTCTCTTTTTTGTAATGTTTTCTCCACTATAACCTTTAAAGCTAAAATTGCCTTCCGTGTTTCTCCCGTTTCACCTAAACCAAAATTAATCTTCTCCCAATATTTCTTCAGCCCGTTTTTCTATCCGTCTTTGTACAATTCTAAATAATTTTTTTTGACACGTGTGCTGTCAAACTTATTCGAAAATTTTTACATCTATCAGCACCTTAATTTTTTTGGTATAGTGATTATGGTTCTACGTTTGAAATCTTTAGGTATCTCGCCCGTCTCACACATATAACTTATAAGTTGGAAGATGCGTTCTTTTACGGTTTGTCCAGCGACTTTTAGAGTTTCTGCTTGCACCTTTATCTATGCCCGGTGCCTTATTATTTTTCAGTAGCTTTAATGCTAATTCCGATTTGTCGGTAAGTATAGGATATCCCAGACCCTCTTTTTCAAAGTCTGATTCCTGGTCTAGTGTCTCTGGTTCCTGTCCTGCATATAAATTCCCTATATATTCTTGCCATCTAACCACTTTTTCTACATTTTCTGTAATGATATCTCTCCCCGCTTCTCTTATTTTCCAGCTATACGGCTATAAATCTTTAATTATTTTATATGTTTCGTCAGTCCTTCCCATGTTCATTTTAGTTTGTACCTCTTTTCACTTTTCATCAATCCATTGCTCTTTAGCTTTCCTGCATTTGCGAATAATTTTCTATTGTATGGTTTTGTATTTCTGTTTATGTGCAGTGTCTGTCTGTTTTTGTATGTTCGCCTTTCTTCTATTGAATTTAGCATATCCTTAGTTACTCATGGTTTCTTATCTTCTTTTTGTTTATACTCAAGAAATCTCTGGCCGCCAAGTTATCCTAGTCTGTTTCTATTCCCTTAGTTATCATAAATTTTCCCGATGTCTTTCAACAATTTGTTTGACTTTTACTCAAATCATTTGTGGATATTTTTATTTTTTAGTTTATCAAAGTTAAAGTGCCTTTTTCCAAGCGCAGATTTTATATTTACTGTGTTGTGGTCAGTGTCCATATCTGATTCTGGGTAGCTTCTAAGGTCCTTCAATTAATTTTCGAACCGCTACCGAACAAGGTTGCTATTTATTTGATATATCCCAATGATTACTGGCGTCTTCCACATATATGGACCTTTCTCTACTAAATTGGAAACTTGCCCATACAATATCTTTCATGCATATTTTTTCTCAAAAATAAAAAACAATGTAAGTACCACGAAAGGCAGTAATAAATTTATAACATATCTTCAAAAAGCTGACATATTGTTTTTTTATTTTGAAAGTTATGGACGATTTTGCAAAAATCTATAACAGGGGACTGTTGTATCTTTCAGGGAACTGTTTATATAAAAAAAAACATCTTTTTATTGAATATAATCAATTTATTTGTTCAAACTTTAACCCTACTTACTACGTGCATGATTTCCTAAACGAATAATCTCATAACAAATGCTGAATTATTAATTAGATATATTATATTTGAGTGAATTTACTTAATTTCATAGCACATTTGCACTTAATCTTATTAAAATGAACTTTTTAGTTTAAAAATAAAATGTTCATCATTGTACTGATAGTAACTAATTATAATATTAGCATCGGCATTCTAGCTTACAAAAATCAGTCTTGCCCTTGCTTTTGGAAATTATGTAACTTAACTTATTTTTCAAAAATAGGTATAGGTAATTTAAAAAAATTAAATATTCTTTTCCCTTTTAAAGCTTGGTCTGGGTTTGGTAACTTTTCCAATATTTGGTCAAAAGTTACATCAGAAACATCAGTTTCATCAACTCTGAACATGTGCCCCTCATCACCACAATTTTTCATAATAGTTACATTAGTTCGCCTTCTTCAATGTCTATTTCATTTATAACAGCCGCATATCTATATTCCATATTTTTGATGGAAAACTTAACTAAAACGTAGTCATCAATGTTATACTGGTTAACTGAAAGCGAAGTAGACCTCACAACTTTCTCAGGCTCGTCCTTGGATTTGTTCTTATACAGAATATCATGTGAAATGTTATCCGGTGAGTTAGGGTCGAGTCTGGAGTCGTCCTCACATTCAGAATTCGTGTAAATATCATCGACATTAAGTTTTGCCTGTTTTCTGAACTTCATTATTCCTAAATTGAAATGATCACATTCATCATCACAAGAGCAACTCAAACTTTTCATTATAAGATTGACTGGGCCACGTAATAATTCTAATGGGCATCTTCATGCCTTGCGTTTTACTTGGTCTACTCTTAGTGTACCGACGAAACTTTTCAAATTAACTGTGTCTCTCTGAATGTCGTCTGCCATTATATCAATGGTGTTGTCATCAATTGTAATGATAATGATTTCAGGACAACCTTGTTGTATCGCGTTTACAAAAGATTCTAAACTATTAATGTCAACTCCCGTTGCAACGACAGAATCTGCAGTTCTCTTGCATGTAGCCCCAACCCCATCGGGAGCACCCTTGCTGTGACCGCTCTCTGAATAGTTCCAGGAAAATTTATTGACACTTGGAACATCTAGATGAAGCCTTGAAGCCAAAATGTAAAACATTGTTTTATTTCGATACTGTGTTACAGGTCCGTCGCTAAGGAAATGAATGCAAGTAATGATAGACGGTTAACACTTAAAAATTGGCTGCAAGTGAGTCCATACAGCAGCAAGTGAGTGTGTGGTGTTTTGAGAAACAGTGCAACAAGGCTTTACATATCCTTTCATATAAACAATGACTGTATGAAGACTTAGCTGAGGTCTTGATTCTCTAAAATGATAGGCTTGAATTTCTTGACCGTATTTTGTACAGTAGTTTTCGAAAAAGTCCATGTGAACTAAAGGGTGTCCCAAAATTTACGCAAGATTTGAATTAAATATAAAACACATTTATTTTCTTTAAATTATAATTTTTTTAATGAATCATAAAGTACACACAATAGGGTTATGTATGAAATAACACATCGGGCAAATGCCCTCCACGGCTTTGCTGGCACATACGCACTCTTTTGTCGAAATTTTCCATGACAATTGTGCATAAATGTGGCCCAATTTTAGTAATGCAGCGTTGAATTTCCTTCTTCAACGCACGGATTGTTGTGGGCTTGTTGGCGTAGACCTTTGATTTCAAATAACCCCATAAAAAGAAATCCAATGGTGTTAAATCGCATGATCTAGGGGGCCAATTCTGATCACCGAAGTGAAAGAGAACACGACCAGGAAATGTCTCATTCAATCACATGTGGGTTCTCTGAACCCCAAATGCGGCAATTTTGTCGACAAACAAGCCAGCAAGGTGAAAATGTGCTTTGTCGCTTAGGATGATTTTTTTCGAAAAATCAGGGTCCACTTGTTGATGTTCGATAATCCGTTCAACAAACTCTCTTCGCTGGGCATGGTCATTAGGCTTAAGTTCTTGTGTTAATTGAACTTTGTAGGCATGGAGCTGCAGATCTTCAGTGAGTATACGCTGTGGAGAGCTTCTTGAAATTTGCAGTTCTTGTCCACGTCGTCGAATTGATGTTCTTGGGTTTTCACCAACACTGTCATGCACTGCTTCGATATTGACATCTGAACGGCTTGTTTTTGGACGACCAGAATGTTTAGCATCACCAGTACATCCAGTCTTCCTGAATTTTTCAATTACTCTCTTCACAGTTGACGAAGTTAAATGAACATTGCGACCGTATTTTGTACGAAATTTTCGAACTGTGGCCGCCAAACTTTCATTATTTTTGAGATATTCTTCAACAATGAAAACACGTTGTTCTGTCGTGTAACTCTCCATTTTTACTAACCCTAGACTGTCAGCTGTTAAACTGTTTATTTTTTAGGGTTGCCAACAGTTTACTGCACAAATGGCAGCAAATTCAAATCTTGCGTAAATTTTGGGACACCCTTTATAACTTCTTCATCACTGAGATTTTCTTTTAAGTTTTTGATAGTCTTGTATTGATGACTTATATTTCGTTCGTGAAGAAGATAAGTATCCAAGTCCTTTTGCAGATCTTCTGTCAGTTGTCGCGGACTAACAATGAGAGTCTTTTAAGATATTTTATTAGTTACTCATTTGCCAAATATTATTGGCCTACTATCATTAAACCTTTTGTAATGTGGATTTTTGCCGACGCAGCGTTGGCACTTCCTTGTCAAACACTGCTCATCATAGCGATTGCAACATATGTTTTCTAGTAGCTTAATGTGACTATTGTAAGGCAACATTTTTTGACTGTGCAATGTAGACAGTTTCAAATAGATATTAGCATGTTTTATGCAGAGGCAGGTATCTCGTTGATTTACTTTTGGTATAACCACCCAAAAAGGACGTAAACGACAGAATGCCTGGCAACTGATTTTGAAGTTTTCAGTTTTAAATTTCTTGTGTAAGTTGGCGATTGAATCTAACATGTATCTTTTTTGTCTTTTCACTTTTTTCTGGTTACACAGTCCGTTTTCCTGCACATATCTTGCTGTTGTCATCGTTTTAATAAAACTTTCGCATTATACCGACCCGTTTATCTAAAATTCTATATCGACGCGTCTGTGTAGTAGGTACTAAAGTTAACTGACATGCAGACTTTTGCATTCTTTTGTAAGTTATAGCACTTTTTCGCCTCTCCACAGCTTGTATTTATCTACTAATTTACCAGATACAACTTTCGCAAAAATTTATTTTTCCTTAAAAGTTTGTAACTTGGCATAATTCTCTTTCAATTGTTCATTCATCACTTCTCCAAATAGGACCTTTTTAACAACGTCCTTTCGAGTCTCTGGAGTATCACACAAGTTTTGCAGCTTTGTGTTTGGTGTATCGACAATACTCTTTATATTAGTAGTTTCTTCTAACCGTTGCAAACTTTTTCTATACTTTCGAGTTTCCTTTTTTATTGATCAATCTTACAATTTTCCTGATAATCCTTTCGCGTATCTTTTTAGCACGTCTCTTTCTTGTACTGGTTAATGCATTCATTGGAGACCTTGGAAGCGCTGGAGAGACTGAGACAGACACCTCGAATCTGGCGTATTTTCTCGAATAAAATTATTTGTAACTCCTTCAAAGCCTTTTTCTTTGCACGATAGGCAGTACAATGTTTCCTCCAAGTTTTCTTTGCAAGCTTTTTCTTTCTTGATTTGGTATTTCCGGCGCTCCTTTTCTTTCATTGCCTCTTTTTTTTTCAGGACCATTTTTAAGTCGTTCATACCTCAATCGTTTAGCAATTCGTTTCTGTTCTAATATATCTTTTTTTGTAGTCTTCTTTTTTGGTGGCATTACAGAGCATTACCTACAGATGAAACATATTGTCAGTCCCAGAAGCCAGAAAATAATTGTTAAGGAACAGTGCTAGAAATAAAACAGGCCCTTGAAGGATAAAACAGTCCCCTGTGTCATAAAATGACAGCGACCTGGGCCCAGGGGACTGTTATTTTTAGTAAATAAATTCCCTAGCATAAAATTGTTTGAAGTATTTTATAGAATTAAGAGTCACACATGCTAATACCTTACATGAATTATGAAGTTATGGTAATTTATTCACATAAAACAATATAAAATCTACTTACCAGTGGACTGTTAAATCAAGCAGTCCATGCACGTGGTTCAGCAGCAAATGCGTGGTCGACACTGAACAAAATGGCTTTTGTCAGGTTAACGCTGCATCTGAGCAAACTTCATACCATTTGCGTTCTGTTTAACAATATCAACGGCTCCACCTCTGGGTGTATCGAGTTTAGTCCTATTTTTAAATTGAACCAGGTGACTGTTCTCAAATTTTAAAGACAACATTTCAGTATTAATTTTTTATATCAAAAATCAACTTAAAACTATGGTTGTGATTTATAAACATGTTTACTGTATTCTAGTTTTACTTATGAATATTTTAATTTAGTAACTTTAATACTGAAAATAAATATTTGTCATAAAACTTGTCGTTCTGAGAATGGGACACTACAGGGGACTGTGTTTTAGTATGTTTAAAAGGAGTTTAATCGAATATTAAAAAATTATGTAGTTACATGTGCTATGGTGTGTCAAGAATAGGTAATGTATTATCATTATTGATATTCAGAACTCGATAATAATAACTCCAAATATATAAAATTTGCCTGGGACATCGATTTTCCAATTAGTGAAGAACCACCCATATCGTCTTTTAGGATGATGTTGAAATAATATGTTTGTGATGCATCATGAATGGTGTTTGTCAAAAAATTCTACCAGCGTATTTCTCCTGGTGCCTAACCCAAATAAACCTACTAAAGCTCTTTTCCTATCCTCACCAGCCACTGCTCTAAAATCTCTCGTAATTAGTATATTTTCAGGTCATTTTAGAAATATTAGTATGTTGTCGATATCTTTGTGGATTGCTTCTACCACTTGCTTACTGTTTTTATAGATGGGTATGTGTACTTGTATATTAGTACAATATTTAACGATTTAGGTTCTAATTTAAGCATGAGTACTTTTTCGTTCCTTTGTAAGTAGTTTTCTACACAGTGTTTTATCTATTTCCTTATAACTATCCCTATACCTGAATATCCTTCCTCTAATTCTGTATAAATTAGTCTCCGCTTCAAAAATAGTCCGCCCTGGCCACCGAACTTCTCTAATCTCTACTATTCGATCCATTTCAATTTTCAAATTAGCTCCTTGCTTCATGCTTCTGACATCCCGACTCGCAAAATGTTCCCGTATTTTTTTTTAAACTTGCCGACCACATTTTCCAAAGTAGTTCCCTCCTGAAGATCCGAATGGAGGACTATTTTAATTCCAGAATCGTTTATACTGGAGATGCATCATTTTAAAAACAATTTTAGTACACCGTATACTTGAGAGGTAATGTGGTGGTTTGCCGTTGCCTTCCACATCGCAGTAGTGTGCTTTAGAGTACTATACCGATCCTTATAGTAACTACCATTCTAAGAACCGAAACAGCTGCTGTTCTCTTTCGGAGACCTGTCGTAGTGTGGTTCCTCACTAAAAACCCCACTAATTTGGTTAAACCTATAGTTCGGCTCTTTAGCTTGTTGAAACACGCTTGCCATGCTATCCGTTCAAGTATTCTAGAACTTTGTCAAGGTGCGTGTCCGTTCGGGAAACTTATTTTTCTATAATTAGATAATATAAGCGTGGAATTTAGATGAAAAGGTCAGGGAAAACATGAAAAAGTCGAGTAATTTTATTTTTATATGTTGCTCCGAACCCTATTTTGTAAGGGTTTTTTCAATTGTATGGGTTTTTGTTTTAGTCTTTTCAACTTTCAGCGCAATTTTATATGGTGCCCGAACTACAGCTTGAGCTTGTTCTTAAAACGTTACATTAGAAACCAACTTTTGTTTTTTCCAGGCTGTCCCGTGTAGTTTAACAAGCCTAAATCTCTCGTAGTGTGTTCGAAGTGCTTCGTTTCTAAGTGAAGTTTGGGCTTTGAGGGGTCTCACATTCAGTACTAAGAACAGGATTGCATAAAACACAATGTGGATTCTCTATGACGTAATTAATAAAAGTTAACAATCCAAATTGCAAGCATAAATGAATTATTTAAATTATTAACATTTTATTACCTACCTTTAAATTTTTATTTTAATTTTGGTTTTTAAAACCGGCGCCCCTTTAAATAACAAAACGACCTTCTTGTAAGTCGCTTCCCACTGGTTAGGAACCACTAGTATACATATTGTAAAAAATTGCAAGATGATTTTTACTTTATTTAATTATAATCGCTTTGTCGACGAATTTTTAATGTTCGGTAACAAAATATTGTCAGTATTTCTATCTAGATAAATTTCAGTATTGCACTCTCTTCATATTAGAGAAAATGTTATTTTCACCAATTTTTTAAACGTTGCCGGATATTACATGTAGCAATTTCAACAATGTGATACAGTAGGCAAGCATGCTAAACGAAAAAAGAGGGTGTTGTTCTAATTTGTATCTGTCTTATACGAAATGTAAAAACATCTGCAAACGTTCAAACGCTCTATTTTAATCATTAAGGCACGATCCAAATAGTGTAACGCTATTGCTTGCCGTGGTTTCCTCCAAAATATCTGTGCCTCTTAACCACCATCACGTTCCAAAATTAGAAACAGCACTTCAAGATAAATACATGTAATTTACGACACGGACGCATTTATATATCATAGATGTAGACGTAGAACAAGGAGTCGTCTGTTTTATATAAATTAAAACATAAGCCAACTCGGATGATTTTAATCATTACAAAATACATTCAGACAGGACAGTAACTACGGCCAAAGTTTGTCCACAAACGCTTCTGTGAGAAAACGGTTTTTATAGATGAACAATCTTGTCATCAATCTGTCTTAAGTTTAGATAAACTCGTTATATAAAGCACTACCCTTAGCCCTTGCTACACATCAATTATGATAAACTGTCAAGTTTCATAACACTAAACTGGATTTATCGTGCAGATAACCTGAGCATGTACCGCCCCATAAATTTGTACTCCTTTCTACGGTGTGTACAAGTTTCTAAGATTTATTGTTTGTGGTATTGTTGTAACTAACGTTAACTTATAGGTAACAAGATAGGCTGTTTTGTGATAATAATCGTTACATTACTAAAAATTAACACCCTTTAAATTTTGTGTCCTGATAATTGCTAAAGCAAACTACTAAAAAAGCTCGTTGATTTTATGTTCAAACAAGAATAACTTCCCATTGAATAGGAAGAAGTGGGCTGACTGGCTACATCGAATGCAGCAAAAATAAGTCAAATATTAAAATTTTGCTGCATGTATGGCATAACTAATCATATCCTAATAACAATAAAAACCATTTAAAGTTAAAAGGTAATGAAATTCTAACAATTTTATTAAAAAATTAATTCTGCATCATTCTAACCAACTACGGGACATTCAGATAAATCACGCGTATTAAGCTGACACAGCCACTTCAGCACAATCGAATGCGATCAGTACAGGAATTTTCTGCTCATTTGTTGCTAATTTGTAGCTCTATTCCCGATTTTGTTGCTCCAGCCGTTTCGTTAAAAACAATGGCTGTGCAAACTTAAGATTAAAGTTAGCACAGCCATATTGAAAAATACAATTTGAGTGCCGTAATCGAAGAAACGAATAGGTCAGAATTATGTGCTTTTTATGTGCTGTCAGATTATGAAAAATTATTAGGAAAAATAAAGTGGATTAATAAAAATATTTCAGAATATTGAGAGTACCTTTTACGCAATAACTTAAGGAATAACTCCGTCAAATAATTTCTTGCTCGGACACGTGTGGGCTCAAAATGTTCATAATAAGACGTAGTTTCAGAAAATATACAGATACGAATTTGTTGCTCGTCGCAAAGTATTGAAAAACGGCCGCAAAGGTGTCAGGAACTGCGTGCCGAGATGGATGCACGTCGGTATTTTGCAGAGCCGATGAACAATTAAGAAATGTTTTTGCACAAATTAAGAACACATAAATAGTACATAATTTCGGCGTAATAATTTCCTCGATTACAACACTGTATATATTTTTTCCCATATGGCTGTGCCAGCTTAAGACAAGCACAGCCGCGTTGAAAACTACAATTCCAGTGCCGTAATCGAAGAAACGAATAGGTCAGAATTATGTACTTTTTATGTGCTCTCAGATTATGAAAAAACATTAGCGAAAAAAAGTGAATTAATGAAAAAAAAATTTAAAATATTGAGGGTACCTTTCACGCAATAACGTAAGGATTAACTCCATCAAATAATTTGTTGCTCGGACACGCGTAGGCTCCAAATGTTCGTAATAAAACGTAGTTTCAGAAAATATAATATACGAATTTGTTGCTCGTCGCAAAGTATTGAAAAACATGTTGCAAAGGCGTCAGATACTGCTCGTCGAGATGGATGCATGTAGGTATTTTGCAGAGCCGACGTAATTTTTGTTCTTACTGAAAGGACCACGTTGTGAACGCCAGTGAAACGTATTTTTCCAAAAATCTTCCGACAAAGCTAGGGGTCTATTCCTAGGTAGAGCAATGAGAAGTGATGGGGGGGGGGTCGAATTCTGTTTGCAAACCAAAGTTAAGCTAAATCAAATAGGCGCCACCATGTTCTGAGATAATTACGGTAATTGCAAAGCACAGTTCTAAGGGCGGACGTGGAGACCCAAAGAAAAAATGATCGCCTTCGTTAACAAAAACATGTCTTAACAAAATAAGACGCAGCTCCTGTAAGAAATTGTAATGGTTAAATAAATAAAAAATTGGAACACCATTTGTGTCCTACAAAAATATATAAAGAAATAATAAAAAAATATTTCCAATATAATATTGGCATCAATTTATTACTCAGAAAGGTTATAGCTGTATGTAATTAGATTTGATCGCACTTGATCAAAATAAAAGTCTTCAATTTTGAACTAATTGTTTACTAAAGAAACTTTTTTAAAATATTGTAACTTGTAACAAAGAAATTTTCATCATCAACTACATCAAGATTAAACTTTTAACTTTCCTTTTTTTGTCATTCATTATTATTAATCAAGCAACTTTACTTGAAACATGAACTTGTTGTACAAATTAAAGAAATAATGGTTAACAAGCATAACACAGTAAATTAAATTCTAACCTGGGCAGATCTTTTCAGGTAGATAACAATTTATTAGCTCCTAACAATATCAGAATTTAAGCTTTCAAAATTACGTATAATAATTTAAGTGTAGATAAAGTTGATCACAAAAATAGACATGTTTATTTAAATAGCATTACAGCTGCTCAAAGCATTTGCTTTTAAGGCAACATCTGTCAGCTGTACAAAGTAGAAAAATATGACGTCGAAAACACCTATTGAACTTATTGACGGTTCACATGGAACAAAGTATGTTTTTTTAGAACGCTAATTCAACAAAATTTTGTTTTACAGCTTGTAAAACCAGCTCAACAATCAGATGAAACTTTTACAATTTACGTGTACTAAACATAAAAGCAAGTTGATGTGTTCCGAGTTTTGAAACACATGCAAAAAAAAAAAATTCTTATAGCTAATTACGAACCAAAACTGCAATATTCGCCTCACAACAAGGCAAGACGGGATCCCCGTTCTTCAAGCAAAGATAACAGCGTTTGCAATTTGAAACGACTCCATCTAAATTAACATCTATAATTCCTTTCTAGACAAATTTCTTGATAGGCAAAGTTTAAATCAATTATTCTTGTCGAGTTATATTTGTTGCGTTCCACGTGTCGAATCACATTTTGTCGCATTATATTTTATAGTAGTCGTGTTCTCAAGGTTGAATTCTAATTTGTCCCATCCTAAGTTGTAATCTAAATTGTATTCTAAGTTGTCTTCTAAATTGTTTTCTAAATTGTCTTCTAAATTGTCTTCTAAATTGTCTTCTAAATTGTATTATAAATTGGCGCGCTAAATTACCTCTAATTACATAAGTTTGTATAATATATACTTTACCAACCGTTATTCGAAGATATTTTCACCATTGATAATGGATTCGAAGATTGCCGGCCTCTAGCCAGGAGTACATGTTGACAAAACTATCGCCCGTGGCCGACTATCTTGTAACCAGGGCCGAGCGGTCGTGCCGTTAGGGGCGGGGGACACGAAACAATCAAACAGAGATGTGCTTGCAAATAGTTTTATGCGACACAGATATCTGAATGTAATTAGATTACTAAGGAACGATGCACGCTTAGCGCATTATTTTCGAAATTATATGCAAATAATTATTATTGAAAATAAAATTGTTACAAACACATGAATTTTTTTAGACATATTAATTACAGATAATTGGAAAACCAGTATGCGTGTTGCAGTAGGAAGAGCTCTTTAGCTTCATTCAAAATAAAATCTCATTTAAGATGTTTGAATCAACTGACAATTTTTTAACAATGGTAGATGATAATACTGAATAACATTATAATACACTATTTCAATATCGAACATTACACGCTGTTAGCTGTTACCAACAGATTGTTAATTAATTCATATATCAGATGATATTCTATTTTGAACGAGTTTAAAGAGTTCGTTTCACTGCATCACGCGCAATTAATTACTCACCAATTTTTAATAATTAATATATCAAAAATGTATGTGATTGTAAAATGGCAGGGGACATTTTCCTTCAATTGGATGTGTAGTTCTATCTACACACAAGAAAACATGCGAATCAAACACTTTGTATATCTGTACATTAATATGAACCATATAAATTTATTTTGAATGTAATTATATATAATTATACATAATCTATCTTGAAATGAAAAATATTCCTAATAAGTGTTATGTTTTATTGCAGATAAGAAATACATATAATAACGAAAACAATATTAAGATATATAAAATGGGTATTCACATAATAGATAAGGGCACTAAAGCATACGTTTATGAATTGCGTGCACAAATACTTGTACCACTTTTTATTTTAAAATCAGATCTCAAATCTGATAGTTGCGTACAAATAGACTGCAAAACCAATGTTGGCTATTTAGTAAGCCAACTTTTTAAAAATACTCGCAAGTTTCGAGGAGATTTTTACGTGCGATGGAGGAAGCCCCGCAAGAATCAAACAATTAACAACTGCTCAAATTGAATACAGCATGTTATTAAGAAAACATTTTTATAATATAATAACAAATAATATTACATTAAGTGCAAAGAAAAAATGTTACTGCGAAGGTTGCTCAGGTTTTGAACAACAAAACTATCTACAATAGATAATTAGGTAATTAAATATCCACAAGATAATATATATAATATATATATATATATATATATATATATATATATATATATATTTATGCTGTGATAAGGGGTTGTTTAAGGATGTACTTTATAGTAAAGGTCATTGAGAAATGAGAAATTACCATAGGCAGCAGAAAACTGCAGTTATTTAGTAAAAAATTGAGAAATAGAGATAGTTTGTAGATAGTAAGCAGTCAACACCCTGTATATAAAGCATAAGTAGTTTTAAGCGACGCAAATAAACATAAGAAGACGCATAGTTAGCGTAGAAACCAGGAACACACGCAATAGGTAAATAGAAAACATTTAATACCCTGTAAATAAAGTTTTAGTTAATTTAGGTAAAGCAAGTAAAGATATTTTTCAGTGGAAGCACGCGTATATTTATATGTAAACATAATAAAGTGTAATCAGACACGCATTCAAAAGAGTTCCAAACAATTAGATTAATACGGAGATAGAAATAGAGCTTCAGGAAGCATAATGTAAATGCATGCAGATAGTTGGCCATTTTTGATAAGAAAGCAGATTAAAAATTGCGTGAACAACAGGCAGATATGAAAATTAAAAGTCGAATTGCATCAGTTGTTTATGGAAAAGCAATTCGATTTATCAAAACACCGCATGTTGATAACGAAGACATTATAATTTGAATTAGGGCCGCTATACTTGCGGCCACGTCCCCAATGCTCCACCCGGAGGTACTACATTGTGATAACGAAGACAGCTGCAAGCAGGTTACAATTATTGGGAAGCATAGAAAATTACATCAGAAACTACTTTGAATGTAATTATTTGATTGGTTAAAATGAGCGACGAGTTTGTAGACATACCCACTGACGGAGTGGGAACTGAATAATATATTAGCAGGTACAGTAATAACGAGGTCAGTTTGCAACTCAACAAAGGCCGAAGTGCGCCGCTATGAAATAAAGTGATACGTAATAATTTTAAAAGTGAAAGATAAAATAAGTGCCAAGATGAAAACTATAATTGCCGATTAAACGTAAGTAGATTATGTGGAATTTTATTTTAAACTAAAACATATTAATAATAGGGCTTCTGAGTCCGGGGTAAAAATAGACTACGATTTCTAAGTCCGGGAAAACAAACTACAATTTCTAAAGCCGGGGAGAAAAATTCAAATTCTAAGTCCGGAGGAAAATTCAATCTTTGAGTAAGGGGAGAAATTAAACTACGATATTCGAGTACGTGGAGAATAAATGCAATAGGGAAAGTAAATGATGATAATACAATTCCAAATTTTCGGGAAATTGACGAGAATAAGAAGTAATAAGTCTGAAATGAGACGACAATAAATTGGGGTGCATAAGTATAAGTTAATGGTAGTCCAGAGGGTGATGGCAACAATTTAAATGCAATGGTTCAAGTGTGTGAATGGACAGTATTTCGAGTAGACAATATAATCCTGAATTGGGGGAAGATAATTTTATTCAAATAGATGCGTCAATGCGAAGAAAAATAGACCAGGTCAGATTTTAGTTATAAGACATTTTATTTTTCTATATTTTTTTGTTTTTTTATTGAATTTGCTTAATATAATATGAATGTGAAAAAGTCAACAAAAGAAGTTGCAAACGTATAAAGTGCGTGACATGATAACAGGTTTAGAACGTTCTACACTTCGTTTATAAAGATAATAGGTTTTTTGGTGACTTTGGGTTTTGAGTAAATAGTATATGACGTTTAATAAATGAAATTTACAACATTAACTAGTTGAAAAGTGTATTTCAAATAATTTACAAAAGCTGTACATAATATTGGTTTCAATATATAAAATCGAATTACCTGAATTTTATAATTCCAAATAAATGCTAGTCGAGGCATTAAGATAAAGTTAAGGAAAGTAATTTAATAATTTAAATAGTTCAAGGAGGAGCTACGAGTTGAATAGGAAATTGATAACGATGAAGGCGGTAACGTATCAAATTTTGTTATTGGTTGACAAGGTTGGTTCAAGATAAAATCCAGTTAAGTTTCCGAAGGGAATTGATAGCAATATTAATAAGACAGCCCAACGTCGGATGAGATAATTACAATCTTGTTTATACATAGTAATATTAATATGGTCGCCCAAATGATGGAGCGCGAATAATTTAAAGGAGCATAGCATAATTAATATAACAGCCCAACGAAGGGGCACGATAATTCCAGTAGTAGCATAGCAATATATATATATATATATATATATATATATATATATATACATCCTACTATCAATTTTGCATCCTTACAAAATTGATACATTTTGGCGTCCCCCAGAAATAGCGGAAATAGATATTTACATATATAGAATATATTGTTACTTGCTTGTTGAAGAAGCCCAAAATCACAAAAAAATTTTAAAATAGTGAAATATATCGATATACACTATTTTATATTTCCCTATCATTCTAGAACCCTTTCAAAGGCATTTATTGTCGCGTCCGTTGTATATCTCCTTTCATTTTACAATAAGATTACTATCAGTTTAACTTCCAGCATTGTTGTCAGTAACTCTTCCAAGTAACAAAGATGAAACTTAGAAATAATACCTTAAGAGAGAGTGAGATATGAGTAATGAGACATTCTACTTCTACAGTTAATCGTTTGGTTTTTACAGGCTGGCGAATTCGAACGTGAATCATTCTAAAAATGCTGCGTCCGTTTTAATACTATATATTATATCGCTGTACTTTGTGTATCCGATACGCCGCTAAATTAAAACAATGCATGCATCCTTATGTTCTATAAATAGCAGTATGTAATGTATAGAAGTAATTATGTCATGCTAAATCATTTATCATAGCGTTGTTATCGTCATGAAGCAGCTTAAATTTCAGATGTATTTTAATATGATATTATTTTTAAATAGAAAATTTAATTCTATTAATTCTACAAAGGTAGGTGCTTTTTATCTTATTAATATAAATCGTACGTTAAAACTTGATATTTATTGTGTGGGCGCTTGCTAAATATACTGTAAGCGTCTAATTTTACCCCTCAGAACAGTTTTATTCAAAAAATTTTGCTTTTTTCATACACTATTTGGTTTTATTGGTGTGATGGTTATACAGTTATTTAATTGGAATTACTGCGCAATTTAAATAGTTTAACCGTCGACAATACAGCTGTTCCTGTTCTTTAAATATTCGTTTTGGTTCGAAAAATATCGATAGAAATGAATTCTAATAAACGTAAAATATGGGTTTAACGTCAAAAGTGCAACATATTTTTGTAGGAGACTATTGGACGATTGCATATGAAAATTCTAAAAATTTTCTATTGAGTCGTTTACAAGCTGTAATGTTTTCTAGTATAGAGGTTACTACCACCCCGAAGACTGGCTTTCGCGCACCGTTGGTGGTGTTTATTTTTGTATTAAACTATAGACGATTGCTGGTGCGTAAAGTTAGCCGCAACATTTTTGAATTTTTTTAAAATATTTGTCATATTAGGCGCCAATTAGGCGCCATTTTGCGCCGCTAAAACTAACTTTTGCGCCGTCTTGGCAAACAAGTTATTGATAAAATAAGATTCTTCCGGCCAAGTTCACGAAGCCGCACTTTTTTTCAATTTTCAGAAAATCTTTATTCCATAATTTAGCGCCAATTAGGCGCCATTTTGCGCCGTTAAAACGAAATTTTGCGCCCTCCTGTGTATCAAGTTATTTGAAATAAACTATTTTTCTGAACTCCAAAAACGTGAAGTTGGCCGCGCCTTTTTTGAATTTTGAACAAAATTTTGCACCACAATTAAGCGGTAATTAGGCGCCATTTTGCGCCGTTAAAACGAAATTTTGCGCCCTTCTGTGTAACAAGTTATTCGAAAACCATTTCTCAAACAGCCCAAAATCGTGAAGTTGGCCGCGACTTTTTTGAATTTTGAAAAAATTTTTGTATCACAATTAAGCGGTAATTATGCGCCATTGAAACGAAATTTTGCGCCCTCCTGTGTAACAAGTTATTTGAAAAAAACTATTTCTCCATACTACCCAAAATCGTGAAGTTGGCCGCGACTTTTTCGAATTTTGAAAACATTTTTGTACCAAACTTAAGCGGTAATTAGGCGCCATTTGCGCCGTTGAAACGAAATTTTGCGCCCTTTGTGAAGAAGTTATACGAAAACTACTATTTTTCTGAACTACTTAAAAGCGTGAAGTTGGCCGCGACTTTTTGGAATTTTGAAAAAATTTTTGTACCAAATTTAAGCGGTAATTAGGCGTCATTTTGCGCCGTTGAAACGAAATTTTGCGCCCTCCTGTGTAACAAGTTATTTGAAAAACTATTTCTCCATACTACCCAAGATCGTGAAGTTGGCGCGACTTTTTCGAATTTTGAAAAATTTTGTACCAAATTTAAGCGTTAATTAGGCGCCATTTTGCGCCGCTGAAACGAAATTTTGCGCCCTCCGGTGTATCAAGTTATTCGAAAAAATATATTTATCCGAACTGCCCAAAAGCATGAAGTTTTTGGAAAAACGGCGCAAAATGGCGCCTAATTACCGCTTAAATTTGGTACAAAATTTTTCAAAATTCGAAAAGTCGCGGCCAACTTCACGATTTTGGGTAGTATGGAGAAATAGTTTTTTCAAATAACTTGTTACACAGGAGGGCGCAAAATTTCGTTTCAACGGCGCAAAATGGCGCATAATTACCGCTTAGTTGTGGTACAAAAATTTTTTCAAAATTCAAAAAAGTCGCGGCCAACTTCACGATTTTGGGCTAGTTTGGAGAAATGGTTTTTTTCGAATAACTTGTTACACAGAAGGGCGCAAAATTTCGTTTTAACGGCGCAAAATGGCGCCTAATTACCGCTTAAATTTGGTACAAAAACTTTTTCAAAATTCGAAAAAGTCGCGGCCAACTTCACGATTTTGGGTAGTATGGAGAAATAGTTTTTTTCAAATAACTTGTTACACAGGAGGGCGCAAAATTTCGTTTCAACGGCGCATAATTACCGCTTAATTGTGGTACAAAATTTTTTTCAAAATTCAAAAAAGTCGCGGCCAACTTCACGATTTTGGGCTAGTTTGGAGAAATGGTTTTTTTCGAACAACTTGTTACACAGAAGGGCGCAAAATTTCGTTTTAACGGCGCAAAATGGCGCCTAATTACCGCTTAAATTTGGTACAAAAACTTTTTCAAAATTCGAAAAAGTCGCGGCCAACTTCACGATTTTGGGTAGTATGTAGAAATAGTTTTTTTCAAATAACTTGTTACACAGGAGGGCGCAAAATTTCGTTTCAACGGCGCAAAATGGAGCATAATTACCGCTTAATTGTGGTACAAATTTTTTTTCAAAATTCAAAAAAGTCGCGGCCAACTTCACGATTTGGGGCTAGTTTGGAGAAATGGTTTTTTTCGAATAACTTGTTACACAGAAGGGAGCAAAATTTCGTTTTAACGGCGCAAAATGGCGCCTAATTACCGCTTAATTGTGGTGCAAAATTTTATTTAAAATTCAAAAAAGGCGCGGCCAACTTCACGTTTTTGGAGTTCAGAAAAATAGCTTATTGCGAATAACTTGATACACAGGAGGGCGCAAAATTTCGTTTCAACGGCGCAAAATGGCGCCTAATTGGCGCTAAATTATGGAATAAAGATTTTCTGAAAATTGAAAAAAAGTGCGGCTTCGTGAACTTGGCAGGAAAAATCTTATTTTATCAATAACTTGTTTGCCAAAACGGCGCAAAATTTAGTTTTAGCGGCGCAAAATGGCGCCTAATTGGCGCCTAATTATGACATAAATATTTTTAAAAATCAAAATGTTGCGGCTAACTTCACGCACCTACCTGACGATTGTATGTGAAAATTTTAAAATTTTTTATCCAGCCCTTTATGAGGCACGATTTAGTTTGCTTAGGGATTGCTGCGAGCCCAAATACTAGCTTTGGCACACCATTGTTGGTGATATTTTTGTTATAGATTATTAAGCATTTCATGAAAAAATTTTGGAAATTTCTAAAGAGTTGTTTACCAGCTAAATCTGTTTTACCATAATGGTTGCTGCCACCTACACGACTGGGTTTGGTGCACTATGGTTGGTGGATAATTGCGTAATAGGGTGCTCCAAAAGTAATGGTCTAAATTGAAGAGTTTTATAGCTGAGATTAAAACCTATTCAAATAACTGTATCTGTTATCCAATTGTTGATGGTTTCAAAGTTATAACAACTTTTGCGTTTTGTGCCAAAATTGTGCAGAACTTCGAATATTAATTTGCAATAAAAGAAATACTGACCTTTTGCAGGTAGTTCGTTTTCTGTGTATGCGTGAATGTTGTGTGTTTAATAAATAAGAACTTCCTCAAACATTTACTTATTATCGCAAGAGAAAATCATAATTTTTCTATAATTTTGGTTCTGTGAAAAATTTTGTGTGCTTTTCAAACTAAAATTACTCAAAATAAGTATTACCATCGAAAAGTGCACACCTATCCAAAAAGCTTCATTAATCTAATAACTGGTAGGTCTAAGATTAAATGCATGGAAAATTATTGGGTAATTTGTAGGCACAATCCCAAAAACAGCACTTTTATTAAAGAATTCGTAAGTAATAGCCAACTTTATTTTTTGTAAAATATGAACTCAAAATAATCAAATGTATTTAAAATTCGTTTACAACAAATGTTCGAATGTCCTGCCACTAGCTAAAGATCGCTACCTTGCTTGGAACAGCAAGGGTTCGGCAAGATTCCAAATTTTCTAGGTAAAAAAAACCCGCTTCCTGGCCAATGTAGTACCTTCGGGTGGAGCATTGGAAAATCACATATAAGGTTTCAACACGATGGCGCTCCAGCACACAGTGCGCGTAATGTTAGGGAACACTTAGTCTTGCATATCCCAATCATTGGCACTATCTAGTGGCCATCGCGTTCGCCCGACCTCAACCCCCTGGATTACTTCTTGTGCGGTTATATGAAAGAAAATGTGTATAAAACACATACCACAAACGAGCAGGACCTTCGTACAAAAACACGCGAAGCCGTTGGAAGGCTGAGAGAATCGGTCGCGCCTTCAGGTTTTTAAAACCAAATTTTTTGGGACGGTGTCGTTTATATATAAGAACTGGTGGCAGGACATTCCATCATTTGTTGTAAACGAATTTTAAATACAATTGATTATTTTGAGTTCATATTTAACAAAAATTATAAGTTGGCTATTCTAGGGATGGACTCGGGCCGGGCCGGGCCGGGTTTTTAATAAGCCCGGCCCGGCCCCACGCAGAAAAGTGACCGGCCCGGCTCGAGGCCCGACCCGAAATAAAAACTGACGGCCCGACGTTTTATTGAAATCGTTATTTTAAAATACATGCAGGAGTAAAGAATCTAACACTAATTAATATATACTACATGGTAGCGTTTAAATAGTTATTTGTATATCAAGGCCGCGAAATTGTTTTTTAGCGTACCGAAAGAAAGTTTATCGCATAGATCGCTTGCGACGGAGGCAATATAATCTCGAGGTCGCTAAAATAATTTCGTGGTCTAGGTGCAACCGTGCATGGTTTATTACAAAAAATTTTCACTTAACTGATTAAGCTATAGCTAGAATTTATATGTTTTATAGTGTCTTAACATCACACGTTGCTATGGAAATGATATATTTCAAACACCGACAGTATTCATAAAGAAATTCCTGAAAAATGCCAGGCTGCGTTAGTACTACATAGTTCAATTTCCTACACTATTTCAGAGCAAGTGTTTTTCCTTTACTCTTAATTTTGACATATATGTTTAGTATACTATATCTATACGTTATATTTTAAAATGAATAAAGAATTAATCTCTTTTGTGATTAGGTGACCTATACAACATGTTCAACTATATTTGAAAAGATCAAAAATTCTATTCACACAAAGATGAATCTTTTTATTATTCGAGTCTTTCATTTCTCACTGATTCGATAACATTTGTATGTGTTATCAAAGTGTTTTCACGGAATACTCTACGAGTTTACTTCAAGACACTGGTTTTTACTTCTTCCCAAGCCCATAGCATATCTGTTATTAAAAGGATGTTTACACCTTACTTCTAGGAAAAGCATTAAAAAAGAGCATCACCCTATTTAGAGCGTTGACGTTTTATATCTTTTTCGTGTTATAAACTTGGACATTATATCTCTAAATTTAATTACGGAAACAACACTACAAAAAGCCATTTAATTTCACAATATCTATACAGAAATCAGACAATTAAATGTAAGTTTGTACGTTAGGCATTTGGTATATGTCAAAATTAAGGCGCCTTAAATAAAAGCATTCCTTGCCTAAAAAAAAAACTTTATTAAAAAATTGGTAAAATAAATCTCTGGTATTTTAGGCGGTAGACATAAACTATACACGCGATTCATAATATCGACGTTTGCCGCATGATTGAAATTTGAAGTATATACATATACATAATATAAATGGTTTAAACTCTTGAATTATGAAAGAATCACCTAGTTCGATGTTCCTGGGCATTTTTAACTTGCCTAAAGTACAACATAAGCGACATTAAAAACCACTAGAAAAAAATATTCGGAATAAGAAGTGAGTTATAATATCACGTCTCCTTTATACTAAACAAGACGAAAAACTGATTATTAATGGGTGCATGAAAACACTACGTGAAAATATAATTAAGAACGTTTACTTACTCAATGTGAGATAGAAGTGGAAGGACAGTGGAATATGTACTCATGTGTTTTTCGACCCGAAAAATTCAGGCCGGCCCGAATTGTTTGGTCCGGCCCGGCCCGAAAAAATATAGGCGTGGCCCGGGTCCGGCCCGAATAAAGTAGTTAACGGCCCGGCCCGGATTCGAGCCCGAAATCGGGCCGGGCCGGCCCGAGAGTCCGAGCCCGTCTCTAGCTATTACTTACGAATTCTTTAATAAAAGTGCTGTTCTTGGGATTGTACTTACAAATTACTCAAAAATTTTCTATGCATTTAATTTTAGACCTACCAGTTATTAGATTAATGAAGTTTTTTTGGATAGGTGTGCACTCTTCGATGGTAATACTTTTTCTGAGTAATTTTAGTTTGAAAAGCACGCACAATAGAACTTTTTCTTTTCTTTTCATAGAACCAAAATTATGGAAAAATTATGATTTTCTCTTGCGATAATAAGTAAATGTTTGAGGAAGTCCTCATTTATTAAACACGCAACATTCACTCATACAACAGAAAACGAACTACCTTCAATAGGTCAGTATTTCTTTTATTGCAAATTAATATTCGAAGTTCTGCACGATTTTGACACAAAACACAAAAGTTGTTATAACTTTGAAACCATCAACAATTGGATAACAACATATATAGTTATTTGAATAGGTAGTAATCTCAGCTATCAAACCCTTCAATTAGGACCATTACTTTTGGGACACCATATTGCATGTGAATATTATAAAAATTTATATCGCATCGTTGACGAGCTACAATTTTTACAGTATAGGGTTTACTACTACCATAAAGACTGATCTGAGCACGGCGTTGCTTCAGGATAGTTTTGAAGGAAACTATTAGAAGATTGCTTGTAGCAAATTAAAAAACTCTACATTGCAACACTTACGAGCCACATTTTTTTTAAATAGGGGTTGATTCCACCCTCAAACTGACTTTCGCGCCTCGTCGCTTGAGTTTATTTTTGTAATAGAGTAGTAGAGGATTGCATGTGAAAAGTTTGAAAATTTTCTAACGAGTTGTTTACAAACAGATTTTTTTCTTAGTGTAGGGGTTGCTTCCACCCCCTAAGACAATTTGGTGAAGTGTTTTCGGTGAATATTTGTGTAATATGTTATTATAGGATTGCATGTGAATATATTTTGAAAATTTTGTAACGTATCATTCAGGAGTCAAGTTTTTCAGTATAGGGGTTACTACTACCCCAAGATTGACGTTGACATAGCGTTGCTTGCGAACAGTTTTGAAGGAGGTTGCATGTGAAATTTTAAATATTTTTGATTGAGCCGCTTACAAACTATATTGTTGTCTAATATCGGGGTTGCTTTTACCCCCAAGACTAGTTTTCGCTCTCCGTTGTTGTTGTTGCTTATTTTTCTAATGGGGTATTAAAAAATTGCATGTTAAAATTTTTAATTTTGTCCAACGCTTTACGAGGTACAATGTATTTAGTTTAGGGGTTGCTGCCACCTCCATGAACGGCTTGGCGCACCATTGCTAGTGGATGTTTTGCTATAGATTATTAAGCATTGCATGTAAAATTTTGAAAATTTTCTAACGAGTTTTTACCACCTAAAGTTCCTTAAGTTTTGGGGTTGCTGCCATCCCCGTGAGTGAGTTTAATGCACTGTTGCTAGTGGATGTTTGCGCAATATACTATTAAAGAATTGTGTGTGAATATTATGAAAATTTTGTATCGCATCGTTCACGACTACAATTTTTTACAGAATAAGGGTTACCGCTACCCCCCAGGACGGACTGACACAGCAGGGTTTGATGATAATTTTGAGGAGACTATTAAAATATTGCATGTGATGATTTTGAAAATTTTGCGTAGCACCGTTTACAAGTTACTTTTTTTTTAATATAGGGGTTGATTCCACCCCCAAAACGTTGCTGGTGTTTATTTTTGCTATAGAGTATTAGACGATTGCATGTACAAATTTTAAAAAAAATTATCCAGCTTTTTAGGGGGAACACTTAAATTAGCTTGGGGGTTGCTACCACCTCCAAGAATGACTTGGGCACATCATTGCTGGTGGATGCTTTTGTTATAGACTATTAAGCATTGCATGTTAAATTTTTTAATTTTTCTAGCGAGTCGTTTAAGAGCTAAAAATTTATTTAGTATAGGGGTGTTGCCGCCCTCAAAGATAGACTTTTGTGTATCGTTGCTTGAAAATATTTTGTAGTATGCGATTAGAGGATTGCACTTGCAAATTTTAAAAATTTTCTATTCAGCCGTTTACGAACTACAATTTTGTTGAATAAGGGTTGCTACTACCCTCAACATTAGCTTTTGTGCACCTTTGCTTATGCGTTTCTATTATAGACAATTAGAGGTTGTTTGCATGCAAACATTTTGAATATTTTTTATTGCGTAATTTAATAGCTACAATTTATTTAGTGTGGGAGTCGTAGCTACCCCTTGAGTAGTAGGGTAAGGTAGAACTAAATACAGAATTATAAGTGTAGGTGTATTCAGAAACAATTCGCAAAATTGGAAATATTTGTTATCAATATATAAATTATATTTTCTAGACTTTACAAAAATTTTGCTGGGAAACAGTGAATAACTTCATACAAATATATAAATGCGATATCACATCATATAAACAGGTCCATGACCTAAGCGGTAAGCTAAAAATTTTAAATACTCAAACACTTAATATATATTAGCGAATAAAAGTTTGCAGCAAACTCTACGGACGCAACGAAACTGCTCGTCGCACTATCATCTAAGCAGACTAACTGGCGCCACGCTGTGTTGCCATTTAGCGGTTGTAAAGATGATAACACAATAGAATATTCCGTATATTAAAATATATTCTGTGGCGCTCTCAGCGGAAAATCGCTAGACTAAAACTATACGATTTCTGTACATTTTCCTATCAATTTTAAGTCCATTTTGTGTTTCTTAAATATTTAAAATAAAAATCTGTACAAAACCTATTGACTTTGACATATTCCAAATCTTACCAATTTGGGTCTTCTTCCATTTAAACATCTTAGACAAGGAAGCGCAATGTCAATAATGCTAAAAACTGAAAAGTTCTATCTTGCGTCCGATATACGGTAGTAAGTTTACAAGGGACGCAAGTTTGAATGCAAATTCCGGTCTATCGGGTGCAAAAATGATAGTAGGATGTATATATATATATATATATATATATATATATATATATATATATATAGTTGTATATAGTTGGTTTTGGGTTTTAGGTCAGCAGAATTAAAGAGTTTTCTTTTTTATAAACTCAAGCTTTCGGAAGTTTATTTTTCCATTTTCAAGAGTATAAAATATTTTTACTCCATTTGATATATAATTAATATTATTTTTATTTTTATTTTTAAATTTAATTATACCATACCCTTATACACTGTACATTATTATTAATCGTGCAATTGTATTTTATCTCACTATATACTCTTGAAAATGGAAAAATAAACTTCCGAAAGCTTGAGTTTATAAAAAAGACAACTCTTTAATTCTGCTGAACTAAAACCCAAAACCAATTATATACAATTAAAAAAGCAAGGTCGTTACCAAATTTAGTTTATATATATATATATATATATATATATATATATATATCTAGACTTTACGACCAACAAGTTTAATAATTATGCAGATAACAAAACTTAATATCTATAAAAGATCTGTTCTCTAAAGTAAAAGATAAAACGTCCAGTTTAAATCAGCGCAATAGTATATATAAAATAAACTGTTTGAATTGTGATGTGTGCTATATAGGTCAAACCTCTCAGAATTTAAAACAACGGATAACGCAACATAAGAGTGATATCAAAAGAAAACCACAAGCATGTGCCCTATCTACACATGCTTTAACAAACGATCATGTTATGGATTTCAAAGATGCCAAAATATTGGAAACTGAAAAGGTAACAACTAAACGAATTTTTAAAGAAATGTGCCATATATACAACTGTCTCAATAGTATGAACAAAAAAACAGATATTTGCAACCTAAGTTCCATATACACGTATTTGTTAAACTTCAACTAATACAAATAATTAAAAAATAATAAAAAAAATAATAAAAAAAACCCTCTATATCCTTAGGTCCTAATGAGTGCACATAACACAGTACATTGCACATACATATGCACACCCATACCTCTATACACACACTCGCACCCTTAGACACAACTACACATACACATTCGGTTACACACACATGCATAGTCAATACTTCGATATTAATACATACATCTGCAGACCTGTTATCATCATTAGCATATACCGTCCATAATCACATACAATGAAAAATATTTTTAATATAATTGTAGTTCAACCTTATTTTAGCATACATGTTCTGTAAAGACGTTTAATTTTATATTAATTTTATATATGTATTTGCCAGTCAGTGTTCAGGTCAGAAATTTTAAAATGTTTTATTATACACATGCCAATTAATTTTAATCTCAAATATTGTAAGTATACATTTGTTTTAAGATATGTGTTTGTACAAAACGTGTATTTTCTAGAAATCTGTGATCAAGAGTAAAAATAAACTCGAAAATTCAGATGGTATAAAAGAGTATACTTTTATTAGAGACCTATAACCCACAAATATCTGCATAATTATATATATATATATATATATATATATATATATATATATATAAACAGTTATAAGATGAAATGAAAACCCAACTTTTATTATGTAAAGTTGAATTACCATTTCAAATCGAACTAGTAATTGAAAACCACTAAAAGAACAGCTACAGCATGATTTGAACCTGCGACCATTAATTTGCCGGATCAACGCTCTAACCAACTGAGCTTTGCAGCGAATTATTTAGAAAGTGTTATAATTTATAATACTAGAGCTTATTCTTGTTACCGATTTTCAATTAGGTCTTGCATTTAAGAAAATTGATTCTAGTTATATACATATTTCATGTACTAATAACTTGATCATCCCATTTTGCTGCGTTGATCAAGTTATTAGATTAGATACATATTACGGAAAATATAGTTTAGAATAATTTTCAGGATCAATAGTGATATTCGATGTTTATAGTCTTCAGTATAAGAACGCTCCCGTTAAATTGCAAGATTTACACAAAGTTATAGCAAATCCCTTAAATTCCAAAAACGAATTAATATTAACTGGTATTATAGATTATAAATATCCTGCAATGTCAAGGCGTGGAAGTGATACAAAAATGGGGCAATATACAGCTATTGCACTTGGCCTAGGAAATTTTTGGGTCGAATATAATAATATAATAATACACATCAACCTAAACTAAATACATAAGAGAAAAAAATATTACAACAGACTCCAACGAAAAGAAAAGCGGTAATTTACAATTACCAAAAAGACATACACCAAGTCGAACCGTCCCTTTCCCTGGAGGAAAAAGGAAGGGTTTCACAAGACGAGAGAAACATAACCTGAGGTATAGCAATATAGATCCCATAAACATTTATAAGAATGTAGAAATAAGTATGAAATTACCAACTCTTAAGGAAGAAACAATTCTAACCACGTCTCTAATAAAAGATACAACCATCCGAACATCCAGAAGTAAATAAAATAACTTTTAATACATCGGATGCAGTGGATCGCAGTCACCCAAAAAAAAGTGCATACCAGAGGATATTTAATAACTACACTAACTAGTTGAGCAAATGTACAGCAAAAGGGAAGAAAAATCTCGCCCTAAAAGAAGTCTATAATTACTTCGTCAAGATACATGGAAATATCAACATGGATTACAGCAAGCCATGGCCAAAATATGTGATTCACGCAAGAATAAATAATCTTCAATAACGATATTTGAAAAATGGGGGAAATAAACGTAAACAAGAGCAAATTTGTAATCCAGGGACTTAAAAGAATTGTAGAAAAAATGGCGTTAGACCTTTTGTGTATATAAGAGCTTCATACATTTAAAAGAAAAATAATGGAAATGCCTGTAAGAGCGAGGACAATCTGTCACCGAAAAAACCGATGGCGATAGTCAATCAGGACATAACCATAACTAAAATCCTATAGCATTGCAACAGTCATTGCATACGTTTTTATTTAGAATAGGGAATTGGAGGCCAATAAACATGTGTTGTCAATTTTCAGATAATATCGCAACCGTATTTTACGCAACCCAAAAATGTAGCGCCAGAATACAAGAAACTGCCCACTATCATAATCAAAGGGTGCTAATGCAAAGTCTCCACTTCTGTACACCGAGCAGGTTGACGAGGTGTATTAATAGAGGAGCAAATCAACCACATCCAAAAGAGGTAAAACTAAACCGGACAACCCGTTCCCGTACCAAGGAAAAACAGTAGCATCATCTAACATAGATGTTACACTAACGAACAGAAAAGTACAAAGCCAAACTAGGTACTGCTCCGTAAGGGAGAACATTGCACAAAGCGACCATAATTTAATCACGTTCGATATTACAAAGAATGTAGATGAAACGAAGGGAACATAAGTAACAGCAATACAAAGATATAGTCTAGTAAAAGTAACTGGGGACGATTGCTACAAACAGAGTTAAATCCCCAACCAATAAAACAATCGTTAGACATAAATGAATACACATAACAAATATCTAAAAGCATACTAAATTGAATGAGTAGTAATATATCAATAAGATAATTAAAACAACTGACAAAAGAAGTACCTTAGACGGAAGGACTGACAAGGATAAGAGCCAAGGTCAGAGCCCAAAGAAGCGAGTATCAAAGATTGCACTGAAAATGAGAAATCATACAACCTCAATATATGTATATATATATATATATATATATATATATATATATATATATAGAAAAGATTTTGTTTTTGGTTCTTGGGATAAAGTCGCTCATAAATTAAACACAAAACATTAAATGTGTATCATTTGTATTAAATCGTACGTTTCGGTGATAATTTACACCTTAATCATCGATCTACATGAAAAGTATATAAATAGGTAATTCATATAACAGGTAATATATGTTTAACTTACTTATTACTTGATAAAATTATTTTATGTATTCACCCATAATAAAAGTAACAGAAGGAAGCTTGTCATATTACTGATTAAGAATTAAAATTAATTTTGAATGAAATGTCAGTTCACTTATTTGACAAAAATGTAGGATCAAGGATGACATCAAACAACAAATTATGACACTATTTGATTATATTTTTTATTTAAATAGTAGTATGTGGTTTATTTGTAAAAAATTTTATGTATGGTGGGTTGCATAAAATAGTTAGATTTTAAAATCATATATTTTACAGGTGTAGTAAACAGGTTGACTTTTGACTTAAATTAAATAGAATTCTGTGTGTAAGCAATATCATTATAGTTAGTATATTTTTTGAATTAAAAGTGTATAGGTATGAGTAAACTATATGTAAATTATTGATGTCTTCTTTGTGATTGATGGAATTTTGTTCTTGGTTTATATGAAATGATTCTAAGAAAGTCTTTTTGTAATTGCTTTCTATATCTAAAATTTTTACATTATCATAATTGACTTTGTGTTTTGTATTGTATAAATGTATAGAAAGAGCACAAGAAGTTTTTCCTAATTTTGCATCACTTTTGTGTTGTGTCATGCGATTTCGGAGCCACTGTTTGGTTTGGCCTACGTAGGAAGCTTTGCATTCACATTGAATTTTATACACTAAATTGCTACATAAAGCTTTATTTGTTTTTTCTTTTAGTTTAGTAAAAGTTTCCAATGGACTTAGTATTTGAATTTATTATAGTTACAAAAGGTTGTTTTAGTAATTTTTTATTAGTGGTGAAAGATTAGTAATATATAAAAGTTTTTGTAAATGATATCAGTATGTTTATTTTGAGGTGGAAATATGATTGTGTTAGTATGTAGTAGTTTTGATAAAAGTGGTTTAGGGTAACCGTTGTTGATTAAGATTGATATTAGTTCTTTCAGATTTTTTCCTTAAACTTTCACCACTAATAAAAAATTACTAAAACAACCTTTTGTAACTATAATAAATTCAAATACTAAGTCCATTGGAAACTTTTTACTAAACTAAAAGAAAAACAAATAAAGCTTTATGTAGCAATTTAGTGTATAAAATTCAATGTGAATGCAAAGCTTCCTACGTAGGCCAAACCAAACAGTGGCTCCGAAATCGCATGACACAACACAAAAGTGATGCAAAATTAGAAAACTTCTTGTGCTCTTTCTATACATTTATACAATACAAAACACAAAGTCAATTATGATAATGTAAAAATTTTAGATATAGAAAGCAATTACAAAAAGACTTTTCTTAGAATCATTTCATATAAACCAAGAACAAAATTCCATCAATCACAAAGAAGACATCAATAATTTACATATAGTTTACTCATACCTATACACTTTTAATTCAAAAAATATACTAACTATAATGATATTGCTTACACACAGAATTCTATTTAATTTAAGTCAAAAGTCAACCTGTTTACTACACCTGTAAAAATATATGATTTTAAAATCTAACTATTTTTATGCAACCCACCATACATAAAATTTTTTACAAATAAACCACATACTACTATTTAAATAAAAAATATAATCAAATAGTGTCATAATTTGTTGTTTGATGTCATCCTTGATCCTACATTTTTGTCAAATAAGTGAACTGACATTTCATTCAAAATTAATTTTAATTCTTAATCAGTAATATGACAAGCTTCCTTCTGTTACTTTTATTATGGGTGAATACATAAAATAATTTTATCAAGTAATAAGTAAGTTAAACATATATTACCTGTTATATGAATTACCTATTTATATACTTTTTCATGTAGATCGATGATTAAGGTGTAAATTATCACCGAAACGTACGATTTAATACAAATGATACACATTTAATGTTTTGTGTTTAATTTATGAGCGACTTTATCCCAAGAACCAAAAACAAAATCTTTTCTAATTTAACTACGCTCAAGAATTATCAAGAACCTTTATATATATATATATATATATATATATATATATATATATATATAGAGCAGTTTTTGTGACCAGATTAATATTATGTTGAATTAGGGTTGGAATATTTATCTTGGGATACTTTTGCTCAAAATTAAAAACGGTATATAAGATCCAATGTAGTTGTAATCATTCTTACATCGGCCAATCAAGTCAATGGCTCCGTAACAGGATAACTCGCAGTGACACTAAGTTAGGTAAAACAACTGTGCTCTTGCTATACATGCCTATGCTGCTCAACATACACCTGCATTTAATGAAACCAAAATTTTAGTAAAGGAACCCAACTACTATAAACGCCTATTCTTGGAATCGTTTTATATACAAAAGAAAAAATTGTATCAATAGTAAACAAGATATATATATATATATATGTATATATATATATATATAAAGAGATTTTCAATCAATATTTACTAAGCTTATGTTTTGCAATTTTTCATTTTAAAAATCTTTCACATAATTATTCTTAGTTAAGTGATTTTGTTGTCCTAAAAATATGCAATTTAGAACATCTAAATCTTACATATACGTAATAATACGTTTCCTATATTGTTATAGTTACAAAATATGTCATTGACATCTGTCACCTATATGTAAAACAGAAGAAAAATAATTTATACATTTTATTTGTATTTATTACATAATCCAGTTTAATGTATGTATTTAAACCTCATTGTAATTTGTATTAGAACCACACCTTTTAGGCTTATGATTAAGGTCAGCAACTAGACCGAAACGTAAAGCAATTAAACGAATTTAAAAAGCAACCGTTTTAATTTTGACCAAAAGTATCAAATATTCCAACCCTAATTCAATATATATATATATATATATATATATATATATATATATATATATATTACTCATATTTAGACCAGGGTAGAAAATTAAATAATCAAATCAAATAATTTTAATTACCGTGTATAAGGAATTTCATTAAATAATACGCTTTATTAAAACCTTGAAGCATAAATAAACTCGGTCGTTTCAGTAAAATAAGAAATTTAAATTATCTATAAGACGCTTTACATCAAAAGAAGCAGTATTGAAAAGCGCAGTGGATAATTTAATTATTCCTAAACAAATGGAAATTACGTGCAAAGTTTATATTAATTAACCCTATTTTAAGTAACCGGTAGTAAAACAAAGTGTACATATAATAATTAATATTTAAGTTGTATTCGCTAAAAATGAAAGGATAGAAATCAATTTAATTGGAGTTAATTAAACCGTTAATAACATAATACCTATAGAAGCTTGAAAACCCAATAATAGTCAAATCGTAGGAAGGTTATTTAAAATGTTACGTTTGAACACCCTGCGTGTTTTTAAAAGGCAATTTCAAGTTAATTTGTTTGGATAAACATGTTGATTCTAAGGATATTGGAAACGATCAGATGCTTTAGCAGGAAATACAGAACACCTGCGTATTTTTAAAAAGCTCATTCTGCGTAAATTTGGCAAATAATTAATGTTTCAAAGAATCTTGGAGAAACCGGGACTTAGTATTCACGAGAATGTGCGATACGGGTTTATTAAACCCAGATAACAGTCCGCGTGGACTAAAATATAATCGATAATAAAGAATCTAAATTTGCACCAATACGAACAGGTTAGAAAAGGAAAGAGAAAATGCGTCAAGCAAAGACACATATTGTAAAGGGCGGGATTTAAGCAACGTCAAGGGGTTGCGATTGGTTAAAAATAGGATGCATATATCAGAGGTAGAACAACAATTTCTGTATAAAAGTAATTAGTTTTTCTCGGACAACTTTGCGGGCCGTGTTGAAATTTTCTGAGATCTCAATGGGGTGAGTACTAAATTCATAAAAATCGACGTGCAGGCTACAGACTGGGAACGTAGAATGAGGAATTCGTTGGAATTACCCGTTTTAGGAACAAAGCGACGTGTCGGCTATTCGCTATATATACAGGCGGGAATATGTGTTTCTCTCTTAGACTCTTAGACTTTCGACGATTCGATGCGTTAAAAGCTCGTGCATCCGCGACTTGATATTAAACAGTGCATTTTAGTTTGATTAAATAATTTAAAGTGTGCTAGTATATTTTAGTGACTCAAAATAGTTGGTTATTTTACGTGCTAACATGAATGTACTTCAGTGCACTTAGATACAAGGTAATAAAAGTTTATTATCACGGTACCAATTAGTAAAATTTACAACGACAAATGTATACCCAAAAGTAGGCAGTTTTGGCGTATATTGGTAATATTGGTAAAAGGAAGTATGAATTTCTTTGCTATTTTGCGGGGTGTTAATGACTAAATGGTTCGTAAATGTGTCTGCATCCACTGAACCAGAGGCAGATATACACAGATGAGTTCCGGAAAAGCCTAGAAACAACTTTAAATTAATGGTGATGGAGAACATTTTAAAGCGTTGACAACATGAAGCTGTAAATAGAATCCGGTTGGAATGGTGTGATTTACAAAAGGGACGATTACACTGAAGCTACGAGGACAATAACCTTCAGGTAAATTGTACTATTTTGTTTGACATTTTTGTGTGTATTGAATGACTTTATAATTGATTTACTTTAAATGGACATTAGTGGAATTTTTCTAACCATAAAAATTTAATTTTAAGATGAAATTTGCTTGTTTAAGTAAAAGGGGTATTTTGTTTTGATGTTCGGGAATAGGATGAAACTTTGGGTAGGTCTTTGAGCTCAATTAGACAAACCTGGTTAATTAACGTAAAGGGGTGGTAGATGCTCCTTTATACTCAGACTCCGGTCTGCTTATATTGTTATATTAATTAGTAGGCATCCAACAAGGACTTTAATTTTGGATGCACAGTAAAATGATAATAAAATTAATCCGGAAATTCTTTTTAAAACTGAATTTTATGTTCAAATTTAATTTGAAAATTTAATGTATTCTGAATATTGATGTAAATAGAGTTAACGTTGATGTTTGTGCACACAGAATCATATTAAAGTACAAAGCCAAACTAGGTACTGCTCCGTAAGGAGAACATTGCACAAAGCGACCATAATTTAATCACGTTCGATATTACAAAGAATGTAGATGAAACGAAGGGAACATAAGTAACAGCAATACAAAGATATAGTCTAGTAAAAGTAACTGGGGACGATTGCTACAAACAGAGTTAAATCCCCAACCAATAAAACAATCGTAAGACATAAATGAATACACATAACAAATATCTAAAAGCATACTAAATTGAATGAGTAGTAATATATCAATAAGATAATTAAAACAACTGACAAAAGAAGTACCTTAGACGGAAGGACTGACAAGGATAAGAGCCAAGGTCAGAGCCCAAAGAAGCGAGTATCAAAGATTGCACTGAAAATGAGAAATCATACAACCTCAATATATTATATATATATATATATATATATATATATA
This sequence comes from Platerodrilus igneus, assembly GCA_036346225.1. Classification (NCBI taxonomy): domain Eukaryota; kingdom Metazoa; phylum Arthropoda; class Insecta; order Coleoptera; family Lycidae; genus Platerodrilus; species Platerodrilus igneus. The sequence goes on along the minus strand of JARFIW010001452.1, from coordinate 1,583,999 downwards.
TATATATATATATATAGAGCAGTTTTTGTGACCAGATTAATATTATGTTGAATTAGGGTTGGAATATTTATCTTGGGATACTTTTGCTCAAAATTAAAAACGGTATATAAGATCCAATGTAGTTGTAATCATTCTTACATCGGCCAATCAAGTCAATGGCTCCGTAACAGGATAACTCGCAGTGACACTAAGTTAGGTAAAAACAACTGTGCTCTTGCTATACATGCCTATGCTGCTCAACATACACCTGCATTTAATGAAACCAAAATTTTAGTAAAGGAACCCAACTACTATAAACACCTATTCTTGGAATCGTTTTATATACAAAAAGAAAAAAATTGTATCAATAGTAAACAAGATATATATATATATATATATATATATATATATATATATAAAGAGATTTTTCAATCAATATTTACTAAGCTTATGTTTTGCAATTTTTCATTTTAAAAATCTTTCACATAATTATTCTTAGTTAAGTGATTTTGTTGTCCTAAAAATATGCAATTTAGAACATCTAAATCTTACATATACGTAATAATACGTTTCCTATATTGTTATAGTTACAAAATATGTCATTGACATCTGTCACCTATATGTAAAACAGAAGAAAAATAATTTATACATTTTTATTTGTATTTATTACATAATCCAGTTTAATGTATGTATTTAAACCTCATTGTAATTTGTATTAGAACCACACCTTTTAGGCTTATGATTAAGGTCAGAAACTAGACCGAAACGTCAAGCAATTAAACGAATTTAAAAAGCAACCGTTTTTAATTTTGACCAAAAGTATCAAATATTCCAACCCTAATTCAATATATATATATATATATATATATATATATATATATATATATATATATATATATAACATACAAATAAAAACAGAGTATACCAAAATATGGGACCTGAAAAAGGAAAGCTTGGATGTCTTTGTTCAAAAGCATCTACAACTATGTCATTGGGGCATCATATATAGAATAGTAAGAGGTAAAGTGATAACTCCACTCGTGTACACAATCCCCAAACAAAACTAGCTAGTTCACACAGATGATTGAAAATTCAAAACTCTGTTGAGGATTTACTTCCAGACTATAATCAAGGAAATGAAACCGACGCACAACTCAAGAAGCGTCGTATATTACACAAAGGTATCTGACAGATGCCGCAACAAAAGAATTCTTTGATCAAGAAGTCCTTGAGCCGATACTAAGTATGAAAAACCATATAACACCTGAACCTGATGGCATCCGGGCAGAAGCAATAAAGAACACTCGCGCCAAAATTAGTCAGTATGTTAACACCGTATTATAATGAGAGCAAAATAAAATACCAAATGCGTGCAAACAGGCCAAGGTAATATTTACAGAAAAAGGCAAAGATAAAGATCCAACGGATACAAAATCATATAGACCCATGTGTCTATTAAACAACCTGACAAAGGTACAAAAAAGACTACTTTGTAAAAGAATCCAAAATCATATGGAAGGAATAGGTTTAAATAAAGGTCAATTTTGTTTTAGAAGAGGAAAGTCAATGGAAGCCGCTTGTTACGTGCCAATCGGCACTTAAACATGTATTAGGTTAAGTTTGATTTATGGAGGTTTCGCGCCATATTTTCAAAAGACGCGGTGCGCAGAATTTTAATAGACTAGGCGTGTACTTCCGTTACGTCATAGTGAGTTTGCGCAGATTTCGCGACGCGGGAGGGTTGGACGAATAAGTTCGCGCCGATGTGTAAAAGACAAAGAGTGGGGACAAAGTGGGGAGAGGTTTTTCCGTTAGACGCTTGAACGGGGCTGTTTGCCTTTGATCTTCAAGGAATGTGGTCGGTCAGGTATCGAATCGTGCTTATCTTATCTATGTAGACTTCCTTTGCCTAATTGTCTTTATCTGTTGCCTTTAACTCGTATTCTTGCCCATTCCCTGCATAGGTAGATAAATTTGAAGCCACCGAGGCGTACCGTACTCCACGACCCGAGATGACGAGTCACCATCTTCCATTACTCCGGGGGGGAGCCTTGATGGACTTGGAATAGAAGCCAACTTTGACGCAGGGACATATCTATGTGAGTAATTATTGTGCTATCTTTTGTCCGACATTTATGTATATTTTTCCGATAATTACGTCTTAAATTTATGCATTGGTGACGCCATTGGTAGATGACCGCGCCCCAAATCTGTATAAGGTTCGCGCTTTCATCCGCCAGAGGCGTAGCCCGTTTTTCTCATTGCGCTTGCGCGATGTATTTATGAACTCTTAAACTGTATTACCGACTTTGTAACTGTATTTATCGACGTACTTCGTAAACTGTTTTATCGACTCTTTAAGTGTAAGAACTATCACCAATTGAATTGTAATACGCTATAAAACAACGTTTTACAAACCATAAACACTGACAACAAATAATTTGCTATGATAATCTTTGAAGATATATCAAGCGCCTTTAATAATCATTGGTGGTGAGCATTATTTACGAGATTGAAGGAACTAACATGTACAGCAGACATGTACTACACGATTAAAAATTACTGTCGATACCGATATGCACATATATATGGGAGCTCAAACAGTAACAAAATAAATCACCAAGATGGCCACAAGAATCGATCTTCGGCCCGGTTCTTTGGAATATTGTAGTAGAAGAACTACTAAACATCTTACAAATGACTACAGAAGTGCTGTCAGTCACTACGTATGCAGACGACATTCTAATTAACAGCAAATGTCGAGCAGTCTAATAGTTGCCAAAACAATGATGACCGTAATCACTGTAGTAGACAACTGGTGTACAGATAATAAACTAAAAGTATCAAAACCGAAAACCGTACACTAAAAAAATAACAACCCTTCTACCAGCGTCGCGGTAGGGATATCAAGGAAAAAGATACGTGTGTACTCCTAGGAGTAACGATTGGCGAACAACACTCGTTCGTAGAACGTATAACCAAAACATGCAAAAATCGAAATGGATAATGTACAAGATTACAAGCTTGGCGCAATATCCAAACCAGATAGGGTGAAAATGTATTTAAAAGCGGTCTTTGCAGGAATACCATCTTGTGCTGTAACTGTCTGAGCGCATAGATGTGCAAATGTTATAAATAAAATACAACAATACATTCTCGTGCGACTGACCGGTACGTACAGAACCACATCTCTAGACAGTTGTAGTGGGAATTATGCTGATAGATTTAAAGGTTGGGATATGAGCCACTTTATATTGACTCATAGTAGGTAACCAAGAAAGAGCAAATAATATCATGTAAGCAGAATGTTCCACAAAAGAAAGAATAAAGGAGCGAATAGTCCAATTGTGGCAAGAAAAATGGTATAATGCCACGGCAGGGAGAAGAGACTATCAACTTGTCCCAAATATACAAGAGAGACTCAAACTACAACATCTCAACCCACTTGAAGGAGTAATCCACTTCGTCACGAGCCACGGTCTTTAGTCGTTTTACAAGTGTAAGATGAGGATTAAGGACAGACGCGACTGTAGAGATGAAAGTAGTTTGGGATCTGCTACACACCCCGATATCCGGCTGCCGATGGTCGGGAAACGTCCTGCCATAGGTTAAGTCGGCCGACCATTAGGTCCCATGATTGTCTGCTGTCGACGGTCAAGTGTCTAACGGAAAGCAAAAATAGGTTCAATACCGCGTAAAGGTGTAAATTAAGTTATACTTGACTTGGGGAAAATGTTTTAAGTTAGGCTCTGTGCGCGGTTTTCTGATTACCAGCTTACGTAGATCGGAGACAGTGCAAAGTGGGTTAGGTCAAATGTCTGGCGTCAGATTTCTGATTTCTGATGGTCGGAGATCAAAAGGAAGTAAATAGTTTAAGTCAATCAAGGGAATTGAGTTAAGAGGGGAAATACTAACTTTGCTGAAGGTTTTGGTAGTAATAGGAATAGCAATAACTAGTAGTAGAGTAAGATATACTGTTACTAACACATACAATATAACAGTAGAGTTAGGTTAAGGTAGTTAAGTTTTGATAAACATGTTACGTAGTGCAATTGCGACTTGTTATAGCATTCGAGTGGACAGGCCAAGGTGTATTGTTAGAAAAAACTGAAATAAATAATTTAGAGAAATCCAATATGGTACCTTTGGGCAATAAGGGAGCGATGTTGCAGGATCTGCTTGAACGCTTTCAAAGGGCAAACAATTTTATGCTCTTCAACCTAACTGAATTCATTAACAGCAACACCTCTCACAAAATCTGTGATTATCAAAGGTCAATTTATGATATTTTTGGTATTAAGGCTAGTGAAGCTCAGCGTGCAATTTATGTGGGTAAGATTAGACACTTCGGCAAACCTAGGCTAGTATAAATCATCACTAGTAACCCTCACATAGTAAAAAAATTTTTTTAAGTCAAGGAATAACCTCCCTGTTTAAATGAAGATTGTATTACACAAAACAAAAACTCAACAGGAGCAATTCCGCAAAATTTTCGACGAGTACATACTAGAAGACAGATTGGTCAACATAACTTGACCTTGAGATACATCCAAGATGTACTATAGATTATAACCGCATCTAACACAAAAACTAAACGATCTACGTTTTCTTTGGATTTATCTTGATAATGTTTGAGGTTTACAGTCTAAATTTACAGCACTGAACCTTGCTATTGTCCGATGTGATCACAAGGTTATTGTGCTGCTTAAAACGTTGCTTTCTGTAGACTGTCTTTGGATAGTAAACCTAGCGTGTTCTGCTTTGATCACGATACACATACAAGTACTAAGCGTAGGTGTGAGGTGTATTCATTCTAACTGGTTGTAATAACGTGGAGTTCTTGCTTGTGTTAGTTGCTATTGTTAGTAATTTATTTGTTTTAAGTGCACTTTATTTTCCGTTTGAACTGAGAACTGACCGGTATCAAGATTACTGATTAACTGTCGAGAAGTGATTAATGATACCTATCTTAATGTAGGTTGTGGAAATTTCAGGGAAGTTTGTAGGTTAGCACAGAATACGAAACAATGGAGGTACCCATCTGACCAGTTTCAGGACTGAAGACCTAATGATGATGATCCTGATGTTCTGTCTATTTTTTGTGGTAATATTAGTCCCCCTCATGCAACGCGGCCACTTTCTGAGGACACTGGTTTTCTCCTCGCCTGTACGTTTGGTTATCCTGCTGAACTTCTTGGTGAATACTTTTCTTTACTTTAATTTAATTTGAGCCTGCATTATTTGGAATCAGCATGGTAGTTACCTGGATTTAGTCCTTGGTAGCGCAAATAGTGCTACCACACAAGATTGGCTCCTTCTTAACAATAATCATCATTACGGATTTACTGGTGACTTATTATTACAAAAATAGCGCTTCTACCAAACACCTTTTCTTTTTACGATTTTCAAAAGTGTAAATTATGTTTGTCTTAATAACTATCGTGCTTTGTTCAAGTGGGAAGAAACTCAAAACGGTAGTGGCATTTACGTTTCTCGATTTTACGGTATCATAAACAGTACAATTTCAGCTTTGGTACCGGTTAAAACTTAGACCGCATTTTAATTTCGTAACTGGTTCCCAGCTGAGCTTAAGCATTTTGTGATAGCCTATGCCATATTTAAAGAAACCGGTTTACCGGTAGGCTACACACTGTTTGCTCATTTACGTTTCGAATCCAATCTAGACAATTCTAAAATAAATATAGTTCTACAACATTGATGCTAAGCATTTTAGAAATATGTTGATTCTCTGCAATTTGACCATAATCTTCCCAGCTGAAGCTGACACTGGTCCTAGAACAGCAAATTTGATTACTCAAAACTTCGCTAGTTATTGTATCAATCGCGTTAACCTTCCTAATAGTGAAATGTTCGCACGATGTATCTTGGATACTCTATTTATTCAGTTTACACTTTTTGAGGTGTTTGAGGGAATTAATTCTCTAAATCACAAGATCAACAGTGGACCGGACAATATCTCTAACGCTTTTCTACGAAATTGTACCTACACTATCTGATCGCCGTCAGTTGCAATTGAACTGATCTTTAAAGCTGTAACATTTCTCATCGCAATGGTGACAGGGCCGTGTTTCTCTAGTGTATAAGAGTGGAGAGGAGTATGTAAATCTCTTTGTTTTGCTCTTCGCTCTTTCTAAGCGATTTGAACTCTCACTTTACAGATATCAATCTTGGTGTTGCACCAATTTCGTAATTCCTGAGCAGTACGGATTTTTCAAACGGAAATCCACTTCAAGAGATACACTCTTATACAAGAACTTTATCGTCGTTGCCTTTGAAAGGGGTCGCAGGGTGAACGAGATTCAAACCGACTTCGCTAAAGCATTTGACAGTGTCGCTTACTTTGTGTTCGTTTTCAGGATAAGAAATTATGGCTTGCTTGAATACGTTCTTGCCTCTATCTGATCGGGTCCAATTTGTTAAGATTAAAAAGTTGTGCCATCCAGGATTCCTAGAGAACTCACGTAGTAAGTTTTTTGGGTTTGTTGCTTATTGATCAGTCTAGTCTTGGTTGTTGGGTATTTTGTAAGTTGCCATCTTCTTACAAGTTGCCATTAATTCATGATCAAATCCTTTAAATTGAGAGGTAGCTAAAAATTCCTGCAGAGTGATTACTTGGTTCTGGTGCTGTGTTCTAAGGCTACCTTGGGCGTGTCCGTCAAGTCCACTACAGTGGACTTCAATTCTTCCACAGTATTAACGACGATGTCTCTGTGTGCAATGCGACGAAGAAGAAATCCGTCGTGCATCTTCATATTGTAAGATTTGGATCTAAAATGGCGACGACAGGAAGATAGTCAGAGCTTAAATCCTCGACGACTTCTGTAGATATCTGGTACGGGGTGTTTCTGATTGCCACTAGCGTATCGGGTAGTTCAGTAGATTTGTCGGTATTCTTGTCGGATGATCCGTTCTCGCTACGTCGAAGTCTTTTCCCATTGCGTGAGTGTAGAGGATAATCCCGTCCTGGTTGCTCACGCTGGAGTCCCATGAAGTGTTTTTTGCGTTTACATTGCCAGTGATCAGTGTTGGTGTATCTCTGCCAAGAAACAGATCGAAGTCTTCAGGCTTTAGACGTGCATATCCGAGTCTTCCATATGAGGCTACCGTTTTAGAAGCAAATAATTGGTTTGTATTTAAACTGCTAAGGTATCCATGTGTGTCTCTGGAAAGTCTAATGGTAGGCGAAGAATCTGTCTGTGCACCAGGATTGCTGTCTTGCTGTGAGCTTGCTATCCAGGTTGAAGTACTCTGTACTTCCTGTAGGTCGTGCAGTTGGCCATTTGTAGTTGCCTGGCTACAGTTGATCGGGTTTCTACTATTAACGATAAGTCGACGTCGTGCTCCTGTAGGATGTGCTAAAGTTCTGTGGGTTTGTTCTGGAATCCGTTCACGTTCCAGTAGACGCCATTCAATTTCTTCTTTGGGGTCATGTTAGACATTACAGGAGGAGAACGTATCGGTAAAAGCTGTCCAGAAAATGAACGCCAAGGGTTATCCTCCCATATAAATGCTGTTGCTTTTCTGGATAAGCTTGCGCAGTATTTTTTTGTAGGTCGACGTGACGTTGTTGGATGTAGGTGGCATTGGAATGGTCTCTTTGGATGGTATATATATATATATATATATATATATATATATATAATGCTGTGATACTCGCCGCCCCTTACGATTGGGTGCAATAAATGCTGTGTTAACCCCTGTTATTCTCTCACAGCCCCTTATACCACTCAAACACTTGTGAAATGTTAATTTATAATTTTTTTTAGCCTCGACTAGCTGATTCAATTAAATAAAGCACTTCCACAATACACAGTATAATGATTGAATATTTACAACTCCTTTAACTATTTTCTCCCTCTTTGTATTATATACATCTGTCAAATTATTACAAAATCAAGCCAGCAAAACGAGCTTTCTATTACCTTTAAAGACTTATTGAAACGTTTTAAGCTGTCTGTAACTTTTCATAAAATATTCGCAAGAAATCCCCAATTTGTCAGCTTTTACACTTTAAATTGTGATTGAGATAAAACAGTTTAAAAATAAATCATATCAAAATATTGAGATAAAACAGTTTTTAAAATGAGATATCAAAATCTCTAACTTCAATTATTTTCATGGGTGCTCCTAAGAATTGAAGTCGATATCCAAATTGTTATTGGTACGTTTATTGCAATCAAAGGTTTTTCATTTTCTCCATAGAGTATTTACTATCAATTTGCTTGAACGGGCAGCATTCTCCAAAATTGTATTTTGATCGTAATGTCTCGTAATTTATAGTCCTACAGGAATCGTAACATTATTTTACTTGTAATCTATGATTGTCATTTATATCGTAATTAAGATTGTAAATGCAGATTGACATTCCGAGAGAAATTTAGATTAACCTTCAGATCGACATTCAGATCGACATTTAGAGCCCTGTTTTATTTATTAGAAATGTTATAATTTCCTAAATCTTATTTACTTACGTCTCAGAATTACGGCACAATTTTCACAATTTTACACTTTATAATTTCACCGTTAACAAATATTTATTATTCACGTAAATATTTGGCACTTTCAATTATAGTCACTGCCCAGTTTCAAAGTACACTAACTTGATATTCAATTCTCCAGATATTTATAAGATCGTCCCACTTTTGTTTGTGATTCGCTGGCTTCACGTGCTAGGCGAGGGCAAGTATATTATCACTTCCTATGTTTGGAAAATTTACCAATTGTATGTATTTTAATTGCATGATGCGGTGCTTGAAGTCACGTAATTCAATTGTTATATCTTAATTTTACTTCAGAAATCCCAGGAACTTCGTACATATCGAGCACGTAGTCTTGTTTGTTAGCTTTATTCTAATCTTAATTGAATAAATTTGGTATTTGTTTATTTCCCAATAAATTGGATTTTCGAACAACTGTGATTCTCTTCGATCACGTACGCTTTTAAATAAAGCATAATTTTGCGTGCGTTTACGATAATATCTTTACACACTTTATGAATGTTTATCTAGTCACTTCATGCAGGTTTTTTACTGATTTAATTTTAATGAGTTTCGTTACCTTTTTAAATTCTAATCTCTGCTAGTAGCTACACTTGGATATGTGTTTTAATTGTTTGCACTGCTATGTGCAGTGTGCTCGCAACTAATAATTTTTATAATAACGTATTTACTTTCCTAATATCTATAATTTCGTGCTTTTGTTGCTTGGGAGTTTCCCTTGCTTATTCTACGACCCCAATGACTTAACCTACCCCTAAATTAACCCTATAATTAAAGCAATATATATATACATATATATATATATATATATATATATATATATATATATATATATAAGATATAAATTTTCTTGACCATATGTAAATAGTAATAAATGTTCCTGGAAAATGGTCGGGTATAAGTAAAACAACTCAATTTGTTTTCATTGGTTTTCATGTATTTTCATGCTTATTACGCGTTTCGGTTCTAAATAACCATTTTCAAAATAGCAGCTAAAAATTACATTGTTATAAATACTATAAAATTATACACTGTAAACATATACTTGCACTAAAACATTTTTAAATAGATAACAGATACATTATGACTATTGTACGTCGTAAAGGTTTAGAAATGTTATACTGAATGACTAGATTAAGTTAACTGGTTAGAACAAATAATCTGTTATTGTTGATAATGTAAAATATGTATACTATTGGAGCAAATTGTAATACGAGAAATGTGGATTACTTAAAAGCGTATTTTTATTGAGGCGCCAAAGGTTACTATCCATTTTGTATTAGTCTGTAGTAAATATTAGTGAATTGTTCATGATCCGACTTGGAATTTTTGGAGTGTCTGTCGCGTTGTATGTGAATGGTTTCTAAAATGTTTCTTTTATTATCGTTTATTTCAGTGGCTAAAACCTTAACATTTTTAAAATCGAAATTATGTGATGTTTCTATTGCATGGTTAGCAAGTGCTGTGCATTTCTTATTATTTGTTTAGATTGGGTGTTTGTGTTCGTATATTCTTTTATGGAGATATTGTTTTGAATTTCCTATATAACATCCCCTACAGCCAAGACAGTTGATTTTATAGATCGTATGTTTTTTGTTCTTATTTTATATTTGTGGTTTTAAGTTGGTAAAAAATGTTTTAGTAAAATTATGTGGTTTGTGGGCAAATCTACGGTGATAATGTATAAAGAAAGCTATATGAACGAAATGAACGCTTTAGTAAATGATACCGCTACGTATGCACTACAAAAATTTGATCCTACCCTAAAAATACAAACTAACCTTAATTCGATTGTAAACAACTGGTTTAAAAAGAATTATATAACATTGCATGTAAAAAACAAACTCATTTGCCACAATGGGCAAGCGCCATACATATATGGCTTACCCAAAATCCACAAGATAAATATCTCCTTGAGACCAATCGTAAATAGCATGAAAACACCCACATACCAACTAGCCAAATTTCTTGTACAAACACTTAGAAACGTCGTAAGTCAAACCGAGTATTACGTCAAAAACAGTTGGGACGTTCAAAAGTTCATTATAAAACAAGTCATACTTAGTAAACACATGATAATTTCACTGGACGTCGAATCCTTATTCACAAACGTTCCCAATGAGTTAGCGTTAAACATAGTGCCATAGTGCGAAAAAAGTGGCAGACAATCGAACCTTTTACAACTTTACCGGTCGAGGAATTCATTCGTGCAACCAAGTTATGCTTAGAAGCTACGTACTTTAAATTCGATAACCAAATTTTTTCCCAAATATATGGAACAGCGATGGGGTCACCAATTTCTTCAACCATAGCAAACTTGTTTTTAGAAGAGTTGGAAAATGCCGTCATTATCAACTAAGTTATCAACCGACGTTTTTTAAAAGGTATGGTGACGATTGTATCATGTGCTTACCAATTGATAAAATTGATGAAACCCTAAATAAATTCAACTCTTTCCACCCTAAACTACAATTCACCGTAGAAAAAGAAAGCAATAGAACAATATCATTCTTGGACTTTCAAATTAAATATAATGCTGCAGGTACTATTTCAACTAATTGATACAATAAAAAAACATGGAGTGGAAGATATTTAAATTATAATTCTAGTGTCCCTAAACAATACAAAAGAAACGTTGTAAACAACCTTGTCGAACACGCCATTCAATCATCACACGGTAAATATAAACCAACAAATTTGAAAAAAGTAAAAACCGTTTTAAAAAATAACGCCTACCCAAAACAATTTTTAAGCCATTAATTAAAAATAAAATCCACAACATATACAATAATATAGATAATACGAACAAACTTAGCCAATGTGAATCAATAGTTGGAATAGAGTACATACCTGGTTTGTCTGAAAGAATTAAAAAATGTTTAAGAAGCCATAATATCCATATTGCCCACAAACCAAATAATTTTACTAAAACATTTTCTACTAATCTAAAACCACAAATAGAAAATAAGAACAAAACACATACGATCTATAAAATCAACTGTCTTGGCTGTAGGGGATGTTATATAGGAAATTCAAAACAATATCTTCATAAAAAACAAGTTGAAAATGCAAGGCATTGTCGCAACGAACTTCCAAATGTAGACTTACTTTAAAACAATTTAAAGAAATTAAAATTATTATGTTGTAATAATTATAAGTATTCAGATAAAATACAAAAATTTATAAACAACAAAAGAGACATTTTAATATATTTTATTTTATTGAATAAATATTTTAAAAGCTATATATGTGTGTGTGTATGTATGTATGTATGTATGTATGTGTTTGTGTGTGTGTGTGTGTAAATAAGGGGCATCATATTTCGATTCAGTTTTTCAGAGGATTCTAAATATGTATCGCACATTAATTTTGGACCTATTTGAAATTTTTGATAAAATTAATTCTCCGGGGTTGGGTATCCGTGGTCAGATTTTGTGGGGGTACCATATTTCGACTCAGCTATGTTAGGGGAGTCCAAATATGTATCGCACATTAATTTTGGACCTATTTGAAATTTTTGATAAAATTAATTCCCCGGGGGTCGGGTATCCGTGGTCAGATTTTGTGGGGGTACCATATTTCGACTCAGCTATGTTAGGGGAGTCCAAATATGCATCGCACATTAATTTTGGACCTATTTGAAATTTTAATTTTCCCGACGGAATATCGCGGGGGCACGGCGTCCCCGTGGCCCGATTTCAACTGACATCAAAACTTAAGCTCAGGACACCGAGCTGAATCGATTGATGTATCACACATTGATGTCCGACCATTAGAAAGGCCTCGGACGGACAGACAGACGGACGACAAATCGATTTCATAAACGAACGAAGTTCGTTGAATATACGAACACAAATACTTAATCCAAACAAATAATAAAAAATGCACAGCACTTGCTAACCATGCAATAGAAACATCACATAATTTCGATTTTAAGAATGTTAAGGTTTTAGGTACTGAAACAAACGACAATAAAAGAAATACTTTAGAAACCATTCACATACAACGCGACAGACACTCCGTAAATGTCAAGTCGGACTATGAACAATTCACTAATATTTACTACAGGCTAATACAAAATAGATAGTAACCTTTGGCGCCTCAATAAAAATACGCTTTTAAGTAATCCACATTTCTCGTAATACAATTTGCTCCAATAGTATACATATTTTAAATTATCAACAATAACATTATTTGTTCTAACCAGTTAACTTAATCTAGTCATTCAATATAACATTTCTAAACCTTTACGACGTACAATAGTCATAATGTATATGTTATTTATTTAAAAATGTTTTACTTTACCACTCAAAAAAAAGTTAATGACCACATAAAAATGTTACACAAAAAAGGTATGGTCAATGAATCAGAAAAGAAACAATTAACCATCAACAATTCTATTCCTGGAAAATATTATGGATTACCCAAAATTCACAAACCCGTTCTTTCTCTCAGACCCATCATCTCCTCTATCAATACTCCCACTTACTCATTAGCAAATTTTCTTAATTGCATTCTACAACTTGCTTTCCCTTTAGAAGGTTACAATGTTAAAGATAGTTTTACTTTTGTAGACAAATTTAAAAATTTCCGTTTACCCATAAATCATATACTTGTATCTCTAGATGTCAAATCTTTATTCACAAATATTCCTCTACCTCTAGTTATATCCATCATTAAAAATAAATGGGCTTTAATCGAACCTCAATGTAAGATCTCCGAAACTTACTTTCTTGCCTCCATTAATCTCGTTTTTAACAATACCTATTTTGTCTATCAAGACAAATACTACCTACAAATATTTGGTACCCCGATGGGTTCCCCACTATCTCCGATTATAGCTCAAATGGTAATGGATAATTTGCTTGATTCAGTTATACCTCTACTACCTTTTCAGATGTCTTTCCTAGTAAAGTATGTAGGTGATATCATCTGCTCCGTTCCTCCCGAGTATATTGATGACACTATTTCTATATTTAACAACTTCAATGAACACCTTAAATTTAGTATTGAAGTTGAAGTTAATGGTAAATTACCTTTTCTGGACGTTTTAGTCATTAGGAAACATGACAATTCATTAATTTTTGATTGTTATACCAAACCTACAAATTCAGGCAGATATGTCAATTTCTTCTCAAACCACTCCTTCAAACATAAAATTAACACCGTCAAAACGCTACGCTCCCGCATTGAATTGATCTCTGATCCACAATTTCTTGCTAAAAACAAAAAATTACTTTTTAACACTTTAATAAACAATGGATACCCCAAATCTTTGTTACATAAACTAATTTATAATAACATGTTACCTAACAATAGCCACAAACGTAATAATTTTATTTACAAAAAGCTTCCTTTTATCCAAACTTTGACTCCTCTATTAATAAGATTGCTTAAACAACCCAACCTAGCCATTACTTATGAATATAACACTTCAATCAAAAATCTCTTCACTAAACTCAAGGATCAAACTTTAAAACCACTCCATAGTAAAATCGTTTACAAAATTGAATGTAGTTGTCACAGCTGTTACATTGGACAGACTTGTCAGTGGTTGAGAAATCGCTTGACTCAGCACAAAAGTGATTGTGGTAAGGATTCCAATAAATGTGCTTTAGCTTCCCACGTATATACCACCAAGCACAAACCTCTCTATGAAGATGCTGTTATTTTGGATAATGAACCAAATTACAAGATTAGGCTATTTTTAGAATCCTATCATATTAATAAAGAACAAAATCCAATTAATAATAAACTAGATGTAGACAATATTCATAAGATGTACTCTGCATTGTATAATATGAGTCAATTTAAACAACACCAACATCACCTACATTAATTCAATATCTTTCTGTATTTTTTTAAAATTACTGTCCATGCTGTAACGTACTCCTGCAATTTTTGAAACTATCATTCTACGGATCCTCGTTACCAACGTTACCTTTTTGTCAGAACTGTATAATTTTGTATATAATTTTAAGTGTCAATCATTTTTTCGTTTTAAATTCAATTACTTGTGTTCAATACTTGAAGTAAGTTACATCTGTATATTTATATAATTTCTGCTATTTCCATTCTTTTATAGCTTTTGAAAAAAGGCACAAAGTATGCGCCGAAACGTCAAGTTGAAATAAACTTATTTCAAATTAATAATCTATTTTAATCATTTTGGACTATATACCCAAAAAAATATTAAACAACCATTTAATAAAATATATATATATATATATATATATATATATATATATATCACGACCTTCATACGTCTTAAAGCACCCTCATTTTTCGCTAATTGAGCAACTCCATTGGACAAATAAATAAGATGTACCCCATCCTACTCTAACTAAATTTATATTTCAATCATCTATCTATGCTTAAGCCATACCTATAAAGACACGCGTACTGTGTAAAACCTTTAGCACAGTAAATATAATAACCATAACAATAACATTAAAACTGGGCGTAGTTGTAGCTAATTAATGACGAATTGCACACTTCAATGTTATAGTAAATTTATGTCCAATGAAAAACCGATTCATTTCGTGTTGACAACTTTAAACCCCATTAAATATACCATAAACTTACTTTATTTTGCTTTAGTGTCGACGATGTTAGTTTTATCGTGTATCTCTAGTAGGCGCTTACTGAAGTTATAAACCGACAAAAGCTAAATGTTCGTTCGGTGTCATAAAGACGCTAACTACTTATTAATGAGGAGAAAATATGGGGATTTGTTAGGAGTATGCATGTTTACCGATTGAAAAGTTAGACATAATCGTTATTTAAAAATGATAATTTTAGATACACCGTAATTGCAGCATATGTAGATGTTGTTTTTGCAAAATTAAACCGTAAAGCAGAAATAATTATTAAATTAATTGGCGCAGGTTATGGAAAGAATATTATATCGGGATTATAACATATCTTACTCAGGAGTGTTCATGAAATGGAAAACCTTCGACTCAGGTGCTGTTTCATCTCTTAAAACCTTAACATTCTGGGGTTGAACTTCATAATTGTGTTAAAAGAATGACATGCCTTACATTAATCACGTTATCATTAACAAAACCGATGCACTAAATAAATTAATTGATGGAAATTCTTTCACTTCACTGATAACGTTAATTTAGCTTTCTTCTCAAACTGTCAAAACAAACAATTTTGTAATAGCTATGGCTTTGTGCTAGCACATTCTTCCACAATTTGTTACATTTATATTCCTTGTAAGGTATGTACATGGTCTCAGAATATCCCATTGCTTAAAAGAGAATACAAAATAGTCTATATTGGGCAATTCGGACGACTTTCGAAACAAATTGACTTCTGTATGGAAGCTTATAAGCGGGCCATCAAAGATCCGCTGTAGAAGCTGTTGTTTTAGTGCCACATGTGCTGTAGCACGGTTCTATTAACATACACATACTATATATATATATATATATATATATATATATATATATATATATATATATATGTATAAATATATAGACACACACATACAGATATATATTGACGCGATAAGGAATCACGAAAGGTCATTGAAACGCAAATTTTACAAATAAATTTCACTAAAATATAAAAGAATCCTAAGAAAACAAAAATTTCCGTAAATTCATGGTTACGCCCTGTATAATACAAGCGTATTTTTATTCATTGAGATACATGAAAAATATCAAATTTCCCATGTATTAATAATTACCCTGTATTGTATGATATAAGCATATTGTAAATACATAGCAAATAACGTAAGTTGTATATGTAAAAATAATTAATTGTAAGATACCGTAAAACGCATTCAATGCAAACGTAAATCGATCGTTTTTAGATAAATACAAAGCCACTTATCTTTACTTATTAATTATCAATATATTTTTGATAAAAAAGCTTTTTGATTTATTGTAAATAGCATAGAATAGTACTAGCTTTACACATTTAGCTTAAAAAACTACAATCAACGTGTATTATAAACCTCAATTTTAATAAATTTTGTGTACTGAAACACGAAAGCAAATATTTTCTATAAAATGCAATCCATTTTGCGTTAAAAAACAATTCAAGTTTAAATTAATTGGCCCGTGGATTACAGAAACCTATTTTAAATAAAGAATTTTCTAGAGTACTAGGAATATAAAGAGATGAATCATTGGTATTTGGAACTACGTAAATATCTAATTAATAAATGAAACATTCTGTTCCGAGAAGCTGCCGGAACACGAAAACCCCACAAAATCTAAGAAACACCCGATAAAATTGATTACCTTTGGCATTAGTATTCGACACCACAAGAATCGTATATTTGTGAAGCAAGGGCAAACAGCGCGTGTCACGAATAACTGGAATGAAATTACCAGATAATTATGCCGGGATTTTAGACGCTAATGAATTTTTTAGCGAAACCTTGCATCATAATGTTCCACACATATTCTAGTAGGTTCTGGAAAATGAATAATTTGTATATATTAGAAAGCGTTTATTAATTAATGGCTTCAATCGTTAGATTCATTCGATTGATAAAGTCGATAGCGAAATGTTATTTCGATGGAAGTCGCGAGCTGTTACTTTGCGAAGACGATATTTGAAGTGTGCAGTAAACATTGTTACAATGAATATAGAAGTGATGTTATAAATGCAAATTACATAAGGAAAAAATGGAATTTATTATTTACAATAAAGAAGAAAATTTTTTCAAGATAACGCTATTTTAAAAATTGTAATAAATAACGGAAAGAAAGATGTAACAAGAAAATGTACTTTGGTAACTGTTGTTTAAAATGAAGATTTTTTAAATATGGAAAATCTTGTAAGCTGATTTGGACATCAATTTAAAACAAGAAGACATTTAATTACAATAAGCATTTTTGTGGATTTTACAACTATTACTTTTTAATTTATTTTTAACTAATATTAGAATATTTGTATTTAACTTAAAGTAGAATAATAAGTATTAACCATATAATAATTTCTTTGTAAAGGATTTTTACCAGGAAAATTTGTGATCATAGTTCGAAATATTCTGACATTTTAATAGATTATCTGTCAAGAATTTTTTGGCCAAACAAACCTTACAAGCGTGGCAATAAACAAAACGAGGTAAATCATCCATGAAAAGGGGAATTTAGTGCTGTAAATTTAAAATAAAGTAAGGAACAAATTTTTATAACAAGTACTTCCTAGAAATTATTTTATGTTTGAGAAAAACGATGTTGTAAATGCGTTTGTATGTGAGAAAATGTTTCGTACTGTATAAATGCTGAATTCCAATACCCACGACGTCAATTTACTTACGTACTAAAAATTTTTAAACTAATCTAAAACGTACTCAAAATTATGCAAATAACATCTCGAATGTACCTATGGCAATATAAATAAATCTTAAATCCAAAACTCTTGTACCTGTCAAGTAAAACACTCTGAAAAATAAGGTGTCTTCGGTACCTATTAATCATCTTTTGTGTACAAACGTCTCGCTTACATTCCAAATGCAATTATTCTGCTGAGGCAGGCAGGTCGGTGCTACACTGTCTTCTTATTAAAGCTATTGCGACTCTGAGCATTCTCTAACTTGGACGTTGGAAGCCCCTATAGCGGTAAGGACAATTGAGGCCATTTTCGCAGTTTCCATGTTAAAAGAGTAGCATTCTATACTTTTCATAGAAAACGCCGCACCATTTGGAATGTAACCACACACCAAAGTTTGAACGGGGTTTTCTGGAACAGCATTTCTAGTATATTTTGTACCGCCATCCAGTCTAATCCATCTAGCCTGCAACCGATCTTGGGTATGGCCAGCTCCTTGTTTTCAAATTTTACCGTCTGATCGTTAAAATCCCATAACGCCTTCCGATTTACCAGGAGGTTGTAGCATAGTTATCAAATAGTAGATGCCCGAAAGACGGCTCCGTGACGTAGTGGTTTGTGTGTGACTACTACGCCCAAGGTCCCTGGGTTCGGATCCCGGCACGGTCCGCTTGAAAAATGTTAGGCGAGCATTTTTCACAAAAACACACCCTCGTTCGGATGAGAGGTAAAATGGAGGTCCCGTGTGTGACTGTTGTCACGCACGTTAAAGATCCTTACTTTGCTTGGAACAGCAAGGGTTCGGCAAAATTCCAAATTTTCCGAGTAAAAAAAAACTCGCTACCTGACCAATGTAGTACCTTCGGGTGGAGCATTGGAAAATTACATGTAAAGTACATGCCCCGATGGCAGTCCTTTAGCCGTATGCTCGTTGCTACCCCTGGTTGTTGTCTACGAACTTAGTCCAGATCACCAAACCTATTTTTAAACACCTTTCCAAATCCCCGGAATATACTAAGGTCCGTTGCAACGTATTGTGCCAGGGAGTATTCCGATAGAACATCGCATAGATTACTTTAAATCGTTTTCGTGACCCCAAATCTCGCTTTTCATGTGCCGCTATAGAAAAACACGAACCAATCATAGCTCGGTTCAGAGCTTCGTTCATCCTCACATGCATAAGTGTTTTTTGTCTTACTGCTGCCGTTCTTCGGTATTACCGGCAATACCACTATCGTAGGGTGTTAACCGTTTAACGTGCATCACTACTGTTCTTCTTTAAGGGAGTTTACAAATCCGATATACCACGCTGTTGATACTTTTTATAACTTCGTATGGACCATTTCAATGTTTCTTTGGCTATGACGGCAGTTCAGGTTTCCATCTTGGATTGTGTAGCCGACGCGGTCTCCTTCTGGAAAACCAGACTCTTGCACCTTGATGTCATATCTGGTCTTCAACCGGTCGTTTGCTATCTAGATACTTTCCCTAACGTCACCATTGATCTTGCAATGCGAATGATGGGTTCCGGAACAGAATCCGTGCAGGTTGACCTTCGCTTCCTCCGGTCGATCCCTTTAGTTTTCCCGCTACCCTGCTTCCTCCTTGGGCTGTTTACATTTGGACTTTATTTGCCCAAACTTTTAATAATTCCAGCATCGGCGTCTCGTCTTCTATGGCTTGTGTTCACGAAGTATCCGCTAAATCACTTCCTGTATGCTTTCTGGACCCTGCTCCTCTATAGATCATTTTATTTTTTTACTACCACAATGCAAAGCTTGCTTTGTCGCTTTAACTTCTATTCTATGAGCTACCGAATCATGTAGCGCCCATGGTCGATCCACCCGTAGTGCTTGCTGGATTTCTGCGTTGCATATACCGTCCACAAACGTCTGTTAGTTGTTCTATGACGCTATCCGGAGCTATTGGGTAAGCTAGGTTCATCAAACTGATTATATAAGCCTTTGCAACAACTCGTAATTGCAATGTAATTTGCTAAATGCTCTCACCACAATGTATGTCCAGCTAATCGCTAACAGTTCAAATACTAGCTTTTTAATCTACTATGCTATCTTCTTAATTAATTTAATATAGAAGCACTACTGTTAATTAACTGTACAAGCACTAATTATTAATTTATAGACGAAGCATTATAACTAATTTATATCGAATATTCATGACGAAAATTTATATACATATTCAAAACCTCTAGACTATCCTAGAACGTACCAGAAATTATGCAAATACCATTTTGAATGTAGCTGTTGTAATCTAAATAATTCTTGAATGCAAAACTCCTGTACTTATTAATTCAAAACCATCTTGAAAATGAAGTGCCGCTGAGACCTTTCAATCATCTTTTGTGTACAAACGGCTCTATTCTAATATATTATTCTGCTCAAAGGCAAACCGATCGACGCAACAATATAGTTATAAAATTTTGTGGAGTATGACATTAATATAAGTATGCATAGTTTTTACATTTTCAACCAACAGTCCCGAATTAGTTCATTACTAATTTCGGCGTCAAAACAAGAAAAGATTATTACGTTTCATTTCTTATTTGTTAATTTATCGCCTCCTTCATTTAGAAACCATTTTAATTTCTACTTATTTGAATATATTGGTTAGGTTTGCTACGCTACACTGTTATTGTATCAAGTTAGCTCAGTAAGGCAACTAACGTTGGACGTCCTTTATTTAATTCACAAGTCCACGTGTTTATATTACACTTTCTGGATCCTTATCTATACATATGGCTAGGAAGAATTCCCGGAATGTTTCTAGTATAATTGTAATTAGGTATAGCAACTCTGTTATCGTTGAAAGATAGAAATATGCTCAAACCTATTTCTATTTTACATGGAATTTTCGTAATTATTCTTTTGAAAACAATTTTATAAATACATTGTTTTTAATGTTAGTTTGCGTTGTTTTTCTATAATGAATGTTATGAGTCCTTATTGGATAGTTACAATACCTTATGGTGAAAACTTACCCCTGCTTGTGTTTGGTAGGTAATTGATAGGTGATGTCTCTTTAGTAACAATTTTAATGGTTTCAGTCTGGGTAGTAGCCAATATTCTTCGGATTGTATTTCACATTTTGAGTAGTATATTTTACTCTGACATTGTTAGGTTCTTTGAACTAATGCTTATTGCGTCGTACTACAGAAATTTCACATTGTCGTTACCGCACATTTTAGTTGGCTGTTGTTATATGCAAATGAAGTTATGATGAGATAAAGACCCTGCAGTTACCTAAGACCGTTAAAAACCTATGTGGATAAATATGATAAAATGCCAACACGCTCGATTGCTCTACTTACGATACGTGGATCTGCTAGTAGTAGGTATATATTTAGAGATAATGAGCAACACATTGTTGCCTATTTATTATTGTCATTACTAGAATTAGAATTTAGTGTAGTTTGGTATGATAGTGTTTTTATTATTGATGGATAACCGAGTGAATTGGTTTCGAAATTATACATAGACTTAATAATTATCCATCAGTTGTGGTATTGATTAGCTGTTAATGTTAATTGCGCCTAAAACCATTACTATGAATACACTTTGTTCCTTACGTATTAGTAGGTTCTATTTCAGGTGTGTTTGCCATAGCCAAAGTAGATAAGATTATTGTTATATTTATATATGACATGTTTTATTGTTTTTATTTACAGTGGTTAAATATCGGTTAGTTTTATTATCCTAAATGATGCGGCAATGTTTTAGGGGTATATAATAGAGTAGTTCTTTTATTTGCTAAACACCCGCTAGTTTGTTTGTTAATTAAATATAATTAATATTAGTACGTGTGAAGTGAAGAACTTAGATTCTCGTCCTTAAACCGGCAGTTTAAGATTCTTTGCTATCTAAATTTATAGAAATGGAGGTCTATTAAGCTGTCTGAGCCAAATTATCAGAACACATCAAAATATATATAGGAATTATTTGCTAACTATTTGCTTTTTTTGGTGATAAAATCAATTTTTTTGCTATATCTGAAAAAAAGGTACAAGTGGCTAGATAGCTTAATATTAGGCTATCTAGCCAATTAAAAAAAATACCTACACAAAATAAAATATAAAAATTAACAAATTATAAATTATTTGCTATTTTTTTGCTACGATTTCCAAAAGAAAAAAAATCAAATTTTTAAATAATAAAATAAATATCAATATCTAGAAGAGGAAAGTACATTAAAGAAATTAATTGCAAGCATGACTAACAAATTCATACGTTTTATGAATTATTTACTCTTAAAATATGCAACTCCCAAATTATCAAAATACATCAAAATATATATAGGAATTATTTGATAATTATTTGCTTTTTTTTTGCTGATAAAATCAATTTTTTTGCTATATCTGTAAAAAGTTACAAGTGGCTAGATAACTTAATATTAAGTGCTTTTAAAAAATTAGTTGCTTCTATTATAATTTCATAATCATGTAGCTTGATTTATTTGCTCTTAAATTATGTAAATCCTGAATTTTTTGCTCACGAAATTAATATAAAAAAGGACAAAAGGCCATTATTATCGTTTGAACATTTAATTTCGCCAGCAAAAATTCGCGAGTTCCACATGTATAAATAATCACCCAGAGAATGTATTGTAAATACATAGCAAATAATGTATCCAGTATAAGTAAAAACAATTAATCGTTAGAAAATAATGTAAAAACGCTTTTAATGCGGACTTTATGGTTTATGAAAATCAATCAATTTCAAGCGTAAAAACATAGCTATTAATTATCATAGAAAAATACATTTCCAGTTGCATATAAAACTTTCGTTTTATTTAGTGTAGGAACTATATCAATCTTGTTAAATACGAAACGTTTTAAGTTTAATGTGTATTAAAAATACACATTTTACCGTGAATGCAAATATTTTCTATATAAATGCTACTCATTTGTATTATAAAGCTTTAAGTTAATCATATAAATTGACTTTTGTCTAACATAAATTTATTTTAAATAAGAATTTTTTAAAGTATTACGAATAGAGAATGGATGACCATCTGCAGGTTATTTTAGCTTTATAATCAACTTTATTCGCTGTTGCAGCTTAATAATTAGTTACAGTATACGTACGGCGTACTTGGAAAGAACATCTTTGCGACTTAAATGAATTCAATCGAATTTTTTTACATATTGCTTGGTTGACGCGAATTTATCAATTGATTCTTCTTTAATAGAAGTTCCCGTTTATATACAGAATTATCTCTTTTCTAGAGCTATCTAGCTCCGTACGGATTTCAATTCCAAAGGCTACACAACCACCTGTTGCAAGTTCCTCAAAATTCCTAGTTTTATTACCTTATTATATCGAATCAGTTATTAGTAACGTGCGCTGTCCGTCACCGTCTAACATAAGTTTACTGGTCGCATCGTATTTCTCTTGCAATAATTGCGAAATCTAATAGATAATTCTTATTTATTTTTATAGGTTTTCAATATTCCTTCGAAATATTTATTTTTATTTAGATATTTGCATAGTTCCAAGTACATATGACGCATTCCTTCTTAATTCTTCTCGAAAATTCGAAAAGATGTTGTTATAAAAAAAATATTTCTAACTTCTTTTTTATTGTTTTTATTTATCTTCGTGACTATCAGCTAATAAATTACACCTTTAAATTTTTTAAACCCTAATCTGATATCACAAGGTCGAGAATTTCTTCTTATTAATGTAAGCCCAAGGTAAAGTTGGATGGAGAATGGCTTGAGATAAAGAAAAACTCTTAAGACATAAACGGCTAGTCGAGTGTTAGCTCTGGATAGATCATGAGCTTGGGTCATGGGTTGTCAAAAAACCAAAAATATATTTAATGAGCGCCACCGTATTTTTCAATACTATAACCAACAAAATTTAACTGTGCTTGTATTAGGGCAATGCGGAAACCTTATGTCAACACCACTAACATAGCCATAAAACCTGAATTTCACTCTTTTAAACACACTTAACAAAGCCTCAAACACCAGATGTCATACAGATGTCTCGGCTTGACCTGTGAACAAACAAAGGTACAACATGAACACCATTTGTGTCCTCAAAAATATTTGCCAAAAATAAAATAATAGAGTTTAGGCTTCGAAAATATACACCCAGGGAATTTGTTTTCATTACACAAAATTTCTAATCGGGGATGACTTGTAATTTTTTACTTGAATTCTAAATAATAAAAAGTCATTCAAAAACAAAATAGATTCTATTTGAATAAATTTCTGGATTCATGTTACTATAATATTTAAATTCGTATCTTTATAAAATTTTCTCTTAATAATTTGTATGGAACAGAAATATACTAGTAAAGAATTGTATTTAATAATCTAAAGATCTCTGAATGGATCTTTCTACAAAATTTAAATATGCTGACTTGAAATTTTCTAAGTTACTCATAATACATAATTTTCTTTAAGCCAATGAAGTACTTCTTCGACCCTCACAGTAAAATTTAATTATCAAAGCGTTGATAAAATATTATATAGTTACATTAAGCTACTTTTATTTAACAGTTAATACTCGAATTCCACATGTCGATTAAAAATCAAAGTTCATGACCTCAAAATATTCAAACATACTTTAAATTAACGTAAGACGACATGCGAGGTCTAAATAGGACAACTGAATCTATGTTTTTTATATATCTGACATAAAATGTCATTCACAACTTTTTAAATGTACACTTTGTGTGCACGTGCAAACATTCTGACAAACAATAGTTTTGTTATTTAGTTCGCAGTTTCCTTAAAAGCTTTTTACGTTACAAAATTTTTAATGTTCTATTTTCTTATTGCAACTTAATTAATATTCAAAGTGATAAAATTCTAAAGAACACTCACGTGTTACGATCCTGCTCTGAACGAAAGAAATAGGACCTTGACTTCAGCTGTCGGAAATTTCCATAACCATCGATTATCAAAGTTCTTCTAAACACAACTATTATTTAACGAAACTAACTTCTGCTTGATTGAATTTAATACTCCAACAAAATTTGGAACCTATATGAAATTGCCTTCTATGAAACTGCATTCTATGATATTATATAAGATGTAGCCATATGTGATATTGCCTTAAGATACTGTATTACGATATTGCACTATGAGAAAAAATATTAGAAAATTCATTTAATTAATTTATACCAACTGTATTAATGATGTAAAGGGGCTTCCATCACAATCAATTATCTATTCTTTTTTCTTACTCTGTTAGAGGCCACGTGCCTACACACGACCATCTTGACTCCACTATCTTGTAGAGCAGCTTACCCGTTCGAACGCTAACAATAAAGTGAACAAATTGACAACTCGACAAAGCTTAGTAACGAACCTTATACCATAAAGGTATAGCAATCTATATGTTATTATTAATTTTATGTATTAATTTTTACTGAACGGAAATTTATAAATTAAATATTTTAAATTATAGCTGTTTTATTTTTATTTTAAAGAACGAAGTGAACTAGAAAAAAAATACGTTACAATGTTGTATTTAAAATGTTTTTGTGTTATGCAAAGGCTAATTAATCTAAGCTTTGATTGCTTTATCAGCGGGATTTACACATTTAGAAGGACCTGCATTTTCATAATTGTAATAAAAAGTTGGTATTAAAGCATTATTTGTCAAGATTGATATAGGTCTTACATTAAACAGAACAAATGTCTTATATGCAGCGGGCAATGTACTATTATGCTAGTTAGTGAATATAAATCGCTTGGTATTTATCTTAAAGTGATTATTTAAAAACACGGAATTATATATTTCGTTACTTCCCATTAATCGCTTTGTATTTACAATATTTTTATATTATACAGAGTAATTATTTACATAAACGAAATTGCATTTTCGCTTGGCAAAGCAGTATGCGTGTATACAAGGTGTAACCATAAATTTTTGAAAATTTCTATTTTTTTCGGGTCTTTTATATCTTGCTGTGATTTATCTATAGAATTTGGTTTTGAATAACCTCTCCTGATCCCTTTATCACGTCTATATATATATATATATATATATATATATATATATTTATTTTCTACAAAAACACTTGTTCTTACAAAAAGACTTGTTAACAGCTTACATAATGTTTTTTTATTGATTAAAGCAAACCTTATATTAATGTTATTTAAATTATAAACTGCACCTTTGATAATAAGGTTATTTAGGGGTATATAGGATTACAAGTGTTGTATACTCCATGTAAACGACACCAAAGTAAAGAAAATTAAATATTTTTATCATAAAGAGTACGCCAATTATACAAAAGGCAAATATCAAACACACTGTATAAAACTCACTACTAACTTTAATCAATGAAATAAAACTTATACTTCAAGAATTCAACCACATTTAGTAAGATGTTTTATAAACGCAGGAAGTAAATAAACGCATTTAATTTACGTCATTATAAAATCTGCCTACGTGATCTTTTAATATAAAATCAACACCTAACCCAATAGATTACGAAAATAAAAATAAGGAACCAGACGTTTGACTACGTGCGATTTTAAGTAATAAATTCCTATACAAATAAAAGAATGTGACTTGAAAAAGTTCAAGGTATCATGGTCAACGTCATTTGCAAAAGCATTGCGACAAAATTTAGGCTGGTATCTTTATGGAAATCCGAAGGCTTGCACGATAAGACAAGTGCAACGCTTCAATCAACGAGATAAAATGAGTAAACCAATTATAACAGGTGATAGGCTTACCTTTAAATACCACACAAGCTGATAAAGGGTCAGTCTTTATACAACAAAGGCACTCTCTGTACTTGTCTGAATTAAGATATCATGCGAAGTTAAAATATCAAATTAAAAAATAATGTAAGTGAAAGTTGGCGATTGAAAAATTTTAAACACTAATACAAGTGCAAATATACAACAAAAATTCGTCGTTGACATTTAAAAAACGTAAGCCCAAAATTATAATTAAATATAATGTTTAATATTTTATTAACTTAAAGCACTAGGTATTAATCTAAGCACCGCACTAAATGTTGACTAAGTATTACACTAATTATAGAACAAAGGGTTGAACTAAGTATTAAACTGAGGATTGAATTAAGGATTGAGCTAAATTCAACTAAGTAAACGATTAAATGTTAAACTGGGCGTTTAACCTAGCAGTACTACCAAACAAAATCAACAAGAAAATTTAACTGAAAACAATCCAAGGATACTGGTCAACAGCATACAGCGGCAGTTTTGAGAATTGGGGTCCATGCAAAGACGCGCATTCACAACCAGAAGTTCAACAGGTCAGACATAAAATTTATTAATAGCTTAATGCATTAATTTTTTTTGAACATTTAAATTTTGCATGTACAGAGATATTTATGTCAAGGGTCATAAAAATGTTTTTCTTAATACGTAAAAATTACGTAAAAGGGAAAGAAGGTCATTGAACGTTTAACGTACTACCTGTAGTATATAAATTTATTTTTGCTGGCTCTAAACTGATTTAAGGGAGTCATAGTTTGGGTATTGTTACTTTGATTCAGGGGTTTTTCTAAATAGCGAATAATATTATATAGGTTGTGGAGCTGCAAATTGTATATATTTTGGTTATTATATAAATTTTGGTTAATTTTGTTTACCTCATTCAAGTGTTGGAGAAAAGGGGGCAAAAATTTCTTTGTTATCGTATCGTTTATTTAAGAAAACACCGGTCCACGTATTTACGAATAATAGGTACATCTAAGATAGACAAAATTATTTGCAATAAAGTTATCGTTCACACTTTTATCATTAAAAACAACTTAATACCTAAGTAAATTAAATTAAGTGTTCAAATTGTTCTCCATTTGTAATTTGACCATGACTCAATCGATTTACAAAATTCATGGGGAATTTCCTGTATCGTTCTGGTAATTCGGATTTTTGAATCTTCGATGTCATCGGGCCTATCTTTGAAAACCTTGTTTTTTACGTCTCCCCAAAGAAAAAAATCTAAAGTCAAGCGAACTGGCTGGTCACTCAATGCTCCCTCGTCTCCTAATCCATTTGTTTGGAAAAACGTTATCCAGATATTGACGAACATCTAAACCATAATGTGGTGGGGCCCCATCTTGCTGAAACCAGATTCTGTTATTGGGAAACTGTTCGTTGTTTTCATGTGGATAGAGCACAAGCAGGTATAATTTCATTTTGCAGTAACTGCAAATACAGAGCCGAAGTTAAATTGCTATTGATAAAAAAGGGACCGATAGTATGACCCCCTAAAATACCAACCCAAACATTCATCTTTTGGGGATACTGCGTATGGTGCTCCAAAAATCAAAACGGATTTTCAGTTGACAAGTATCTGCAGTTTTGTCTGTTTACTTTACCGGTAAGACAAAATGTAGCTTTGTCAGAGAAAAGACTATAGTTGACAAAATTTTCATTTTTATTGCAAATATTTGACATATCTTTACAAAATTGTTGTTTCTTATCAAAACCATCTTTCGTCAACTCGTGTACAAGGTGTGCCTTATAAGGTTTAAACTTTTCACTTTTTAACATTGAAACGTCCGACGACTGTGAAATATTGAGGTTGGTCGCTAATTGGTAGGTTGATAAATGGGGATTTTCAGATACAGTCAAATTATGTATTGAATTATCTAACGTTGGTCGATTTTCTACAAAAGGCGAATGTGCCGTGTGTTATATTTTTCTGGTTCTATAGACCTCCCTATTGCTGTCAGAATTCGCTAAATTCGTATTCTTTTATTTTTAGGTCAATTGCTTTGTTACTTTGTAATCCGGGCAAGCATTCCGATAGTTATTTCGTTCTTTTCTTACTGGCCAGCTCGTCCTACGAGCAACAAGATAAAAAATTTGAAGCATTTTGATTTCAACCATCGAAACGCAAAAGAATTGCTTTTGAGATTTATTTACTTAGGATTTAAGAAATCGAATTGGTGAACCATTTTCCTCTTTTTGAGTAAAATTTGTATTAGTAATAAATTCACTACACGGCAGTACAAGATGAGCTAGAAAATTTGAGACCGAGACCAAACGGAGAGTCTCGAGTCGAATCCGAGACCGAGTTCGAGACCGTGACCTGGACTGGTGTCGCGTTCGTTCATCACTAACCAAAAATTCAGTTATACTAAGAAACTAGTATGCAACGCCCTATTTGATGTTCGTTAACTGTGACTAAAGGAGGTGTATAATCTGATATTAAAAATAGAACACTAGTGACACAAGATTTGTTCACACAACGTTTGTTGACCAAAAGAAAAGTTAAACTATTATCACAAAAATAAAGACTTTAAACACCATGTCTTTGTGCTTCACTCGCGTATTAGTTCAAAGCATTCATTTGGAAACTAATGTTCCTTCATAACAGGCCCAAAATTTAACATGCGTCAGTTGAAAGAGGAGAACTGTATTTCCCTATGGAGTTTGATTGAATTAGGAAAATATAGTGAAGTTATGTCAACGATCAAACATTCAAATCAGCAATGCTACAGATTCCATTTCGAGTTGAAGTATTACGGACGAACCAGGGTTATTAATATTTAATGTATCACCAATTATCTCTTATAAATTACACCGATACAGAAGACCAAACTAGATATATTTGGTGTACAAAAAAGTTCTGAGCCTTAGATTTCATACAACCGAAACCACAATTTAAAATTCATCAGGTTTTCCCGTTCTTTTACGGTTTTACAACGTTGACATTTGGTTTTTGAAAATATTATGCGGTTTGACGTTTGATGCACATAACCTGCAAAATCAGTAGTGTTCACGATGGCAATAACAATAGAGCATATTCGATTTTCCATCCACTTCGCGTTTCATCTGAAGAAAAATGCTGAAGCTACTGAAATGATTTGTGCTGCATATGGAGAGAAGGCTGTAAGTCATGCTACGTGCAAAAGGTGGTATCAAAAATTTCGCCAAGGAGATTTCAGCAAGCCATTTCCACACGTTTACATGCAATGGAAAAAGTTCAGAGAAAGGCAGATGCAGGTATTCGCATGCACTGTCCGAAGACAACAAAATCGACGGCGTGAGTCCACCGTCAACACAAAATTGCGTAACGTCCGGAAAAAGGATTTTCTGCACCAAATTATTACAAGCAACGAAAAGTGGATAGTTTATATTAACCGGAAACGTAAAATCATGGGTTGACCCTGGTCAATCTTCGACATCGACTCAAAAGCCCAATATCCACGGCAAGAAAGTTTTGCTCTACATTTGGTGAGATTGGAAAGGTGTATTGTATTACGAGTTGTTACAGACGGGTGAAACAATTACGGCAGATCGCTATCAGCAACAATTGACCAATTTGAACGATGCGTCTGCAGAAAAGAGGCCATTTACTGGCAAAGGACGTCGTAAAGTGATACTGCTTCATGACAATGCCCGGCCACATGTTCCGAAAGTGACTCAGGAACCATATCTTTCCGTTAGGCTGGGAACTTCTCCCGCATGCGGCGTATATCCAAGACATGGCGCCTTCCGACTATTACCTATTCCGTTCGCTGCAACATCACTTGGCTGATACACACTTTGTGACACTTGAAGAGGTACGAAAATGCATTGATGACTTTATCGCTTCGAAGCCAGTGAGTTTCTATTATCAGGGATTTTGCAAGCTGCCCGAAAGATAGCAAAAGGTTATCGATGCAAAGGGGGAATATTTCGTTGATTAATATCTTTTTGTTTGTTTTTAAATAAATTTTGCAAGAAAAAGCTCAGAACTTTTTTGCAAACCTAATATAATAAAAGCCTGAAATTAAATAATAAAACATTATGGATGACTGGAACAAGGAAACAAAACCAATTACAACTTACGAAAGGCCCTTAGATCGACGGTGTGTTAGGATTGTAAACTCTTTATTTGTTATAGAATAGTTCAATTTAAATCTTTACTTTATTGTTATGTGTTGCCTTGTTTGATTAAATTCACTTATTATAAATAAACTATAAAATAACCATGCCACTAGATTTCGTCGCTCTTATATATAGCTACAAAAAAGTCAACCACTTTCTGTTTTATTTATTGTTCCTCTGTGTAATAAAAATACTTATTTACAAACTTTTCGAAAATATGTCTGGTGGGCTCAGCTTGGAAATTTGCAAATTAACTCAGCCACCTCTAAGAGCATAACTATTAAAATTAAGGATACTAATGAATCCCATTTTCTTAACTTTACCACCGCGTACTTCAACTTTATAGAACCTTTTAAGAATGGCTGAGAAACAACTTTTTATTTAGAAGCAGCTCTCTTTAATTAAATTTATAATAAGCCAAAAAAGCATGCGGATAAAAAAGGAATAAAACTGAAAACAGCTTTGTGTAATACCTACGCGAAAACATTATTTCCCCAGGAAGAAAAGAAATTGACATGCTAAAGTTGTTTAAAGCTCATGAATAATGCCAATAATGCATAAGTTTTACGAAAGATCGTATAAGACGTGAAACGTTGCTCACTTTGCAATTTGAACGGCTTTAGAATAAACGATAGGATGGATTCTCTTGAAGATATTGAATTGTGTTTAGATTATTATCTGCAGGAAGGTTGTAATTTATGTAACGCTTTTTGTTTCTTAAGCATTATTCAAAATACTGTACAACAAATTGTAATTTTTTGTTTTCGAACATGCGATGGGTGTTTCTTCTCATAGGATTTATCACGCTGATGTGAATTTGTTACAGAAATTTTATATCACCCTCCAGTCAAAACTTATTTATATTTTTATAGTGAAACGTTTTATTATGTAATGGTTCTGCCACTTCATTCAATGTGGCGATATGTTCATCAAAGGAACTTGAGATAACTAAAATATCATCCAAAATACAAAGGCATGTTCCTGATGTAAGATAGGACCTAACGTTTGATCCATAGTACGTTGTAGGGTTTGTGGTGCGTTACCAAAACCAAATGGCAAAAAATTATATTCGATTTTGCGTTTCGAAGCCGGCTTAAAATAGAGTCAGTTCTTGGTAAAGGATAAGCGTCAGAAACAGTCACGGAATTCAACTTTCTGCCATCAAAACAGACACGCTATTCGTCATTCTTCTTACGAACTAATAATACGGGAGACGTCCAGGGTGAATTTGAGGGAGAGATAACACCAGATTCTAACATTTTATCTATTTCAGCATGTAAATGCTTTTGTAATGCAGGCGATAACGGATATTGACGTTGCTTAAAAGGGAGGGCATCACCTGTAGAGATAACATGTGTTGCAGTAGTAACGCAACCAAGTTCAGAGGTATTAAGTTTGCGAAATTTGTCAATTGTAGAGTTAAGAATTACATTTTGAGAATCAGTAAGAGAAATTTTATTAGATATTCCTGTAGATGCACAAGAGTTCGTTTTAAGAGAGGTTTGCCACGAAAAATCTTGGAAGTAAAGCGACAAATTAAAAAGTTTGCAAAAGTCCACACCTAGTAGGAAAGGATAAGATAATGTAGGTACAATCAAAAATGGAACCTCACGTTCAACTGATTCTACTCGAATTTTTAATTTAAGGGAACCCGTTACATATATTTGATTATCGTCAGCTAAATTTATAGAAGTTTTTTCGGGGACAATTTGAATTTTAATATTTTGTTTAGATAGTTGTTGTAGACCTTCGTTGTTTATAAGAGAGCGTGAAGAACCTGTGTCCAATAAAGCTATTACATTTAAGGAACCAATCGAGATTGGTAAGTGTGGACGGTTATTAAAGGGTTTCTTAACAAGTTGTAAAGCGGCAGACTTTTTATGATAAAAGGAATTAACGGTTTGTAGCCAATTAGACCACTCTGACGGAGTAGTATAACATGATTTTTCTAATGAAGGTAAGGCATTTTGTACATTGACAGTGGCGATATTATTGTTAGATAAATTTAATAACGGTACAGCGTTAGAGGTAGTTATATGGTTTAAGTTTATTGACGTCTGGGTCCGTTGAATGATTGGTGTTGAGGACGATTTTGATTCCATGAGATATTCACGCCCTGAGTAGGAATATCTCGACGAGGGTTTCCCGATACGTTAGGATTGCAATTCGTACAGTTAGATTTGTAGATATTAGCACGACCACAACCATAACAAAAAATTTTTTTGGGGTATGTGCAAACATTGTAGTTATGTCCACTTCTCTTACAGTTCCAACAGGTAAGTGAGTTATTTGTTGCGGTAGAAGGAACATTAAGGGTAGATGCTTTATGAGAAGTTTGAACTTGACACGCTAAATTGGTTTCTAAAAGGCCAGATTGTTTTCCTGGAGGGGGGCGGTATTTATCAATTCGCAGCTTTACTTCTTGAAGCGAACGACATAAATCTTTGAAGTGAGCTAAGGAAGAAATGTGTTGTAACGCTAGACGTTCGGAAAAATAAGGATTTAAATTTCTACGTAACTGATCGATAATTTCAGATTCTGAAGGTTTATTATCAAGTCTACTATAGAAAGCTTCTATTGAGGTAATAAAGGAAATAACATTTTTGTCAGGTCCTTGGGTTCGATTTCGTATTTCTCTTCAAAGGTCAGTAATATAACCATGCGGTAGGAAGTCTCGTTTTAAACATGCAGCTAACTTCTCCCAGGTAGAAATTTGATCCCTAATGTTACGGTACCAGATTAACGCAGAATCGAAAAACAATTCACCCGCTGAAACAAATAAATCCTGGTCGGTACATTTTCGAGAAATTCTGAAATCGTTAATTCTGTCGAGAAAAGACATTAAAGAGATTTGAGGGTCAAAACCTTGAAAAGTTAAACCCCATTTATAAACAGGTATAGATTTCTCTAATGGTTGAGCTTGGGCAATTACGAGATTTGATAACGGTAGAGATATATCTGTGTCTGCGTTTGGATTGAGTCTCTCAAGATGTATCCCTTCAAGTAATAAGATATCTGATAGAAAAGTTTGTTTAGCTTGGTTCGCTTGTTCATTGTCATATAAGCACAATAATTCTATACGCTGTTTAAGATGAATGATACGTGAAACTAAACATTTTAATTTAATCTCGCTTGGGCCGGGGTCCATTTTGTTTATTATATTAGTTATATCCTCAAGGGACTGTTTGATTTCAGATACATTTTGAGTTAAATCGGAAACAATTTTTTTGGAAATAGATAGGCCTTTTGTTTCCTGGGCTAAAATGGCCTTAAGTTGCAATCGTCTATCATTTTGATTAGAGGCGGGGGTGATGTTTTTTACACTTAATTTCGTAAATCAGCTCCAAAGACTTAAGATGTGTAATGTTTATTTTGAATTAATATTTCAGACAACAATATACAAGATATACGATACTATAGTAATTCACACAACAACAAACGGTACAGCTAACTTCAATTCCGTACGATAAATGTATTTAAAGGTAAAAACTTCTTTTAAAAAGGCACTCGTAAGTTACAGTATTTAAATTTAATTACGGTAAGTGTTTAAATCACTAAGGAACCACATTTAAAACTGTAAGAGGGCAAGATAGTGTTTAATGAAAGAAATATATCACGGTTAAGTTAGAATAACGCTTTAAAAGACACTAAAAACTCAGTTAATTAGGAAATCTATATTTGGATATGGAATTTTGTTATATATAGATAATTGTGAATTATACTTAATGATTTCGGTTATAAAAAACACTCCAAATTATAGAAAGGTACATTATATGTGTTATTTAACAAATACAATAGGGTTATGTTAATCTAACGTTTTAAGAGATATTCTAAAAGTTCAATTCATTACGTTAAATGTTTTTAAACACAAGGTTTCTTTCAAGTAATTTTTAAATCATAATCAAACATCTAAATTACTAGAAAATGCTTTTAAAATGTTATCAAACAAGACAGTGTTTACTCACGATTCAAAAAACACTTTTTAAAGTAGAAAAAACTAGCCATGGTTATGTTTAATTTAGTATAAAATAGATAATTTTCGCAATAAACAGTGAATAAGGTTAAAATTACTTAATTATTTATGTTTATTTATGTTTAAATGTACTCACGTGTGTAGGTTAAAAGTGAGGTCAACTTGTTGATCCCTACTAAAAACTTATAGTTCCATTTAAACAACAAACTATGCACACGTTTCAAATAATTTCAGTTATAAATGACACTGCATTTAAAGTTATAAGAAAATTAATTTAATTAATGAAACATTTTAAGAACAAAAGCTATACATTTTAATAGCTCAAAATGGCCGTTTACATCCAATCATCACAACAGCTGACATGTCAATTTAGGAAAATCTCTAGTGAGTTCCAAGATACCAACATAAACTTTAAGGTCAATAAATATTGCAAAATTGAGATAATTTATTTTTTTTAGTGAAAAAGCTATATATATATATATATATATATATATATATATACGATAATTAATACATTCTATAGTCATAAAAGAAATCATACAAACTTAAAACACGTTAAAGGCGCCAATTCTTACATTTAAATGTTTTTCTGTACATAACCGTCGACGCGGTATATGTGACGCAACGGCAGTTGGTAACGCTAATCTTTAATACAGATTTTAGCGCGCCCATCTGTCAATGACGTCACACAATATGCAAATTATTACGCGTAATGACGAAATATATAAAAAGTTAGAAATGAATTATAAAAGATCCCACACACACGGGGAACTTACGTGAATATATAAGCGTTTCACAGGATAGCTTCCTTCATGATAAGTTAAAGATGGCGTCTGCGACGACCATCGGGATTGCTCCGGCTAGCGACGACGGTCGTGGGCTGCTCCCAGGTTGTATCCAAATTAATCTTCTTTTACCTATGTATCGGAACGATAAGGAACAGGTTTATAATGTCGACAATCAAAGATAAGCAAGAAGGGAATCTACATAATTAAAATAAAGATACGATACCAGACACGACCACTCTACTCGAAGTTCAAAGGCAAAAGCCACGTTTCCTCAGCGTCTCTCGGAAACTCCCCACTTTTCTCCCTAACACGCGTCGGCGCGAAGTTCGTCCAACCACTTCTGACGTAACGGAAATACGCGCACCAAGTCTTTGAAATTTATGGCGCGAACTCCCGCACATCAAAACTAAAACTAGCAAAAGTCTAGTGCCAAATTTTTGGCACGTAACAATACTTTACCCAATTCTGTATACTTAATTTTTCAAATAAAGTTTTTATATTGTCAAAGTTTTCCTTCATATATACCGCGTGAGCAATAAGAACAAAAGAGTAAGATTTTCTATTGTAGATCAAAACTACTTTCAAGCTTAGAGTAGACGAATCAATAATTCCACTAATTAATACTGTATTTAACCCTAATGCCTCCATTAGTCCAGGAACATCTACACAGTACACCATCTGGATCACACCATATAAAAAAAACGAAGGAAATATTGTGCACGTCTCCGATATGTGGAAATGTGCGTACCTGTAATAGATATAAATCTTGCAACCAATACCTTAACAACTCATCTTGAGGTTTTGACAATTTTCAATCTCGTTAAACTCATATTGTGAAAGTAAATGTGGAGTACCTCTTTTAAATTGCAGAAAATCAGGATCCGCGTCTTCTATAAGTCCAACAATACTATCTTCAGTAACAGTGATATAATCGCCAAGTGTATATGATTCTGGATGTTTGGGGACACGTATGGCAGATAATTGCAGTTTGGGGCATTGCACAGTATGCTTCCACTTCAGTGAAATTTTAGATAGATTTGTCAAGCAAAAATAGAAATCTATAATATGATTTTTGGATTTTTTCCATACCATAGGCACTGCAAAAGGTATCGACATACAGATACTCTTGAGCCAGCCTCTTCAGTTCACAGTACACATTGCGCAAATAATATACGGCGCCAAGATTTATGATAGTCCCCTAGTTCGCATTTAAAATATAGCTCATAACCTTTTTGATTAAGGTAGTTGTAGTTATTGCCCGTTTGTAAGATTTAATCGTAAACTCGCCACGTAATTAACAAAGCGTCCGTTTGATTTCACACTTTATATTCTATAAAGTTACCAGCAAGAAATACTGTGCAGTAAAATATTATTTTCTTATTTATATTTTATATCTATCTATAAACGCGTTTAGGACATAGTTCTTGCAATTTGTAAACTGACTTTCGTCATCAATATTTGTGATGTCATATATTGGCGCAGTTGGCACTATCAAAATAGCAATTCCTCGTAACTACAATGACGCTATCGGTACAATATACATTTTGCATTTTTTTAGTAATTGGTGACACAATGTGGTTTGTCACCTTTTGAAAGGTAACTTGTAAAATGATTTTGTACTGACAAAATTGCAGTCTAAGTTGTTTAGCTTAATAATAAATATTATTATATGGGAATTTGTACTAGTGAGCATATTTTAAATATTTTAATTGAATGTTTTTATATGTTATATATTCTTAATTAAATAGCCATACGCATGTTATACCGGGCACGGAATAATAGCCACCAATAATCAAGACTTCTAGAGGTTATGTTTATTAAATTAAGTAAGAGGACGAACAGTTATGAAAATTTGTTTTTAAGATTTGCCCTCTACTTCCTAAACGTGAACCGGACATGGATTATTCACCCAAACAAAAATAACTCTAGTCTGTTTTGAAAAGAACAATTTTAAATGCAAGCAAGAATAACACAAAATGTGGGACAAAAACTACGCAAGAGGTTAATGATATGAAATAAAAACGCTAACAAAAATCTAACATAACTAATACAAGTAATATTAGTTGTCAACAAATGTCTCAAATGAAGACGGCAACATTGCAAAATTTGCTAACCGAGAAGGAATTTTTTTTAATGGAGTTAGAATAAGACTAGAATATCATTTGTAGTTGATGCAATTTATATTCCAATTTTTAGTCACTCTCTAGGTAGCGAAGTCCATCAAGTTCCCCCCCCCCCCCAGTTGACCGATTTGCTCCAAAACCTAGCACCCATGTGCTTATAGTTAACACTAGCTAGCACCAAAGTTGTAGAGCTAGCACCAAAGCTGTTTCAGAAATATGGCCAATTATATTCGGGGGGGGGGGACTGGACGCTAGCTCTCCCGCTCCAGTTTGCTCCAAAATCTAGCACCATGTAGCTTAGAGCTAGCACCAGCTAGTACCCAAATAAGAAAGCTAGCACATTTAAAACAAGATGTCGGCAATTTTTAAAAAATTCTTTACTTCCCTCCCAGTTGTCCGATTTGCTCCAAAATCAAGCACCTCTTTGCTTATAGCTAGCACCAGCTAGCACCAAAGTTGTAGATCTAGCACCAAGGCTGTTTCAGAAATACGGCCAAATATATTCGGTGGGGCCCACTTGAGGCTAGCCCCCCAGTGCTCCGTTTGGCTCCAAAACCGAGCACCATGTAGCTTAGAGCTAGCACCAACTAGCAACCAAGTAAAAAAGCTAGCACCTTAAAAACAAGATGGCGGCGATTTTTTAAAAAAGATTTGCCAGCCCTTCCCCTCCCCGTTGTTCGATTTGCTCCAAAATCTAGCAGCTCTTTGCTTAAGGATAGCACCAACTAGTACCAAAGTTGTAGAGCTAGCACCATAGCCGTTTCAGAAATATACAAGTTGTTGCGATTATACAAATTACGGCATAATTTAATCTTCCCCATGTCGCCAAACATGCCCGACCTGGGTGTAATGCATTACGTCCATAAATTCGGCTGCATGGATTATGGTCACGAATAAAGCCTACAATCTAACAAACAAACCATGAGTTTATCTGGTCTTTACTGGAAATCAAGGCCGCTTCCTGCTTCTCAGATCCGGCTTGTCAATTAGCGGTTTCCTTTGCAGGTACAAACTTAACGGTAAAGAACTGAAAAACTTTGTAGATAGAGAGTTAGAAATGGACCACTTCGCCGAACGTATTCGCATACACTTTCTATCTCGTCGAACGCCGATAGTAAAGTATTTTCTTTTAAAAGGCTTTGTTCTCACCAATTATAGTCATCGCTTCATTTCATGCTTCCGCAGCTAACCCGCTAATCACATCTACATTTTTAACCTGTAAACACAAACGTATGCGATTTACATACAATAATTGATGGAGTTAATGTTTTGGGGTTCCTGGACATCTATAAACGCGAATTTTACATCTAAAAACTTATATTAAGAATGGGAAAAAAAGCTTTCTCATGCTGGGCTTGAAAATTCGCAAAATCTAAATACCAAAGTAAAATGTGGAACCAAAAATGGGCAACAAAGTGTATGCGACATTTGAAAAATATCGAATGTGTTGCAGAATAATCGTACAAATTGCGTGCAAATAGACGTTCTTATGCGATCGCAATAGTGTCTTACGTGGCAAACTTACAAGTGGTACTTTATAGGGCGACCATGAGGTTTTTAGGGCAACTCCGTAGACGGAACCCTGAAAGCATGCGAGTCCTGTAAGGATAATAATTTGACAATAATAGAACTACAATATTTAATTTTTAAATAAATTACCAACTTGTAACAATTAATTTGCAAGAACCTACGGAAGGATAAAAACAGTACTGTCATTCACACTGACGAAACATGTAGTCCGTCAAGTTGCCCCCCAGTTGACCTATTTGCTCCAAAACATGGCACCCATTTGCTTATAGCTTGCACCAGCTAGCACCAAAGTTATAAAGCTAGCACCAAAGCCATTTCAGAGATGTGGCCAATTATATTCGGAAGGGGGGCTTGACGCTAGCCCTCCTGCAGTGCTCCAATTTGCTCCAAAACCTGGCACCATGTAGCTTAGAGATAGCACAGCTAGCACCCTAGCAAGAAAGCTAGCACGTTAAAAACAACATGGCAGCGATTGTTTAAAAAAATTTTGCCAGCCCCCAGTTGTCCGATTTGCTCCAAAATCTAGCACCTCTTTGCTTATAGCTAGCACTAACTGGCACCAAAGTTGTAGTTACCAAATCTGTTTCAGAAATATGGTCAATTATATGGGGGAAGCGTGGTGGGGGTGGGGTGTGGGTGTAAAGCCAGCACAAAAGCTCTTTTTGAAATATTGCTATATATATTCGGCGGTGGGGGGACTTAACGTTAGCCCCCGTGCTCCGTGCAGAACTTTTTGAATTTATTTGTTCGCGCTTCTTCTATTAATATCTTATATTCGCGGTAATTTTGATTGTATTCTATTCTCCGTTTCTCTAATGTCTCCCGAAGCACGTTGATAGCGGCGTTTTAGGTAACGCGTTTCTGCCCGCTTGATGGTTAGTTCCTGGGTCCACCAGGGTACGCTGTCTTTAAATGTTTTTTTTCGCGGCAAGGGGTACGATGACGCGTCTACCACAGCGTCGTTTAAATTTTTCGCGAGTGTTTCTATTTCGTCTGGCTTTCGGCAGTTAAATAGCTCGTTTTTGAGCTCCCAATTTGCTTTTTTAGTACAGAACCGCGGAAATATAGTTAGCTGCTCGTTTGCGCTGTTTTGGTTTAACGTCCCATCTTATTAATTTATGGTCAGAGAGCGTTTCCTCGTCCGATCTTAATTTCCAATCACAAATGATTTCTAACATCTCGTGCGAGGCTGCAGTAATATCAATAAAACTGCTGCTCCTATGCCCCTCAAACGTAGATGAATCATTAGAGTTTATCACACTAAGACCCCATTCTGTTAAAAGATATGCAAACTCTGAACCCTTATCGTCTTCTATAGGGCTACCCCATAAAGGTGACTTAGTATTAAAGTCTCCCCTAATTATTAGTTTCCAATTTGGTAAAAAATGCCTTCGATGTGATTTATTAAGACCTCGATTTGAGAATTTTCCCGCTGGGAGTCGACTGGTGGAAGGTACGCGCTTATCACGTAGAACGTGTTTGTCCCTGTTTTTATTTCCGTTGGTCAAATTGTTTAATATTATCTCGCTACACGTCCCATTATTTATTATTATACCGCTGCGAGGTCGTTCGCTATTCGCGTTTAAGACGGTAACCCCCCTTCCAAAACCTGTTGTCTTGTGACTATACAGGTGCGGTTCCTGTATAAGCCCGATGTCGATATTTTCTGGGCATAATAACTTTACGAAGTTATTTGTTGCCCCTTTGCCTTTCCCGAGATTTAGTTGCGCGAATTTAATTTTCTTGCTTCTTATAAATCTTTCTTTTTCTTCACGGTCCATAATCGATGTTCCGTGTGATTGCGTTCTTTAGCCGTAGCATCGTGGAACATCTACTCGACTTGGCGTTGTGATGCGTATCGACCTTCGCGCCACCGCAAGTTCTGTCGTTTGCCCTAGCGCAAACCACACAGCAGGGGACTTGCTTCCGGCAATTCTTGAATTCGTGCCCGACCTCGGCCCTTTACCGCACCACTATACCTTCTTCCTGCACTCCATCGATCTATGGCCGTACTCATAGCACCGGTAACACTGGGTCATCGAGAAATGGTTCCGGGCCCATGCTCTTTGCCACCTGAAGTTGATAGCGTCAGCTAATATGCGCCTTCGAAGTGTGGGGGTCACTTC
The DNA here is from genome assembly GCA_036346225.1 of Platerodrilus igneus. Classification (NCBI taxonomy): domain Eukaryota; kingdom Metazoa; phylum Arthropoda; class Insecta; order Coleoptera; family Lycidae; genus Platerodrilus; species Platerodrilus igneus. The sequence goes on along the minus strand of JARFIW010001452.1, from coordinate 1,542,826 downwards.
GAAGACTACGTTGGCGAAGGGATCCCTAGGACCCTATCCGCCAAACCTAAACTTCTCTCACGGGTGGTCTTCCAGTTTCAAATCGCCGAAGCGGGGTTTCTGGCTCACCATCAACCGCACCAGTACTTCCGCCTTCATCCCCGCTTCGATCCCCGGAGGAACGATCCGTGGACGCTTCTTCTCGATGGTCTTCGCAGTGCGCGTCGACCTTCGACTGCAGTTTCTTGACGTCGCCACGACCCGCGCACTCAACTACTACACCGCCCCTACGCGTCCTTCAAGCTCCGACTACAACAAACCCATCACGTGCTAGGTCGACCTTCTTCTTCAGGGTCGTCATAACGTCGTTCTTCTGGCCTGGTTTAGTGTCGACCCTAACGGCAAACGTAGGCTTCACACCTGCGGCAGCTGCTGCGTAGGAAGTGCACGGCACCGACACTCTCTGTCTTCGCAGATCCTGGATCCCTGAAACAACAAAATCGGCGGCAGGGCTTCCCCCGACAACACTAGCTCTCCCAGAATTATCTAAACAAAGACGCAGCGTCCTAACCATACCTATGAGTTGGTTTGTCATGTCGCGGATATCATCTACGGCGTGCCGAACCATTTTCCTATCCTCTACAACAATAGTGGCGGAGGTAGTCGGTACCTTCCCGTAGACGGCCGCGTGCGCTTTCCTCACCTTGAACTTCAAGAGTTCCAACTCATCGAGGTCACTTGCATCAACGCTGTCGTTATTGCTAGTCGACATCTTACGCTGGGACCTTGAAGTCGAGGGCAATTCAGGCGCCGCAACCACCACAGGAGGCTCCGACTCCCCAGACACGACCGCCGCGTGCACAGGCACCTTTACTACCTCCTCATCCTCCTCCTGTGTCCCTAACCTAACGTCCTTCAATCGTCTATGGGCAGCTGTTTCATTGGCGCGTAGGTTTCTTAATATTGTTTTATAAACATATCTATTAACGGTTGTATTTTTTCCTTGTTTTCGCATTTGACGGAGAACAGCAGAGAACATGACATGGGATGAAAATATAGTAAATCAGATACGAAAAAATCACTGCATGTTTGTTGTTGAAATTTGACCTTGGAGTAAACACAACCCAAAAAAGGCTTTCATTTCTTAGGTTGCTATAGAACAAAAATTAGCAAACCTACTGTGCCTTGTTTTTGGTCTTATTGAGGCGAGTACCGGGCCTCAACGTGTTAATAAAATTTAAGAGCAGGAATTACGTTTTTTATTGAACAGTTACTTGCAGTTTGTTCTAATACGCAATCTCGCTGCTTTAAATTTGTGTACATGCAAATAAACCCTGGTTTTTCCGTATAAGAAATATAAATTACATACATTAAATTATTTTGAAATATGTCAAATCGAAAACTCCTAGATTCTTTTTCTAAATTGAATAACAGTTAATGACACAACAAATACAACCAATCAACACACTGCCGGGTGAACCTGTCGCAGTAACAGGTCTATTTGTTTCACACAAAGTTTGACTATATTTGTTTAAATATTCAACTATATATTCAAGTATAGAAGGCGTAAATAAACATTCAAATACTTCTAACGGTGTAGCATCAGGGCTAATACTTATTATGAATACTGCACTGGTGTTGTCAAATGCAAAATCGGACACCAGTGTAGTTGTAGTTTACCACGAATTTTCGGAATCGTCTAGTGCAATACTTGAACTGTTAGGTAGACCATATTCATCCGACTCATTAGATTTTAAAGATAATACAGTAAAATTACTGTCACTTGTTTCGGAACTACTAGATTCGTCAGGTTCGTAATTTTTGTCAGACCCATATTCACCAGCACTGTCATTGTATGGATCATTTTCACCGTAGCCGTCGCCAGAAAGAACTTCCTCAAACAGCTTACGTAACCGTTTCTGTTCTCCATTCGTTAGGGTCGTTTGAGCTGTAGTCACCCATCTGAAACCAACGACACCACATTATTTGTAAGAACACGGAACCATTATCAGACAATGGAAATAATATTGATACATCACTATAATACTAGAAAATAAATACTTACTTCTTCTAACAAAAAACACATTATTTTAGAAGAAAACAGACTAAACAAAAGTTTTGGCGTGAAGTAACAACCAACATCACACATACAGATAGATTGAATGAAATGAAATGACACTGAAGACGCCCCTCAGCGTTCTGTTGTAATTGGGAAGAGTGTGGCTCCAAACCAATAGTAGAGGGGATTTAAACTGGTTTACTCAGTTAAGAAATTCCACTTGGCAAATATTTTCTGTGTCGAATGTGACAGTCAAACCGAGTATAAATATTCTATACACATAGTTGGACGCCGATCAACGTTCCATCAGTTTTAGAAAAAATTATGGAAGACGCCGTATGATGTTGTCACAAAATGATCGGCTTCAAAGGCGCCGTAGAACGTAAATGTCCTTCAACGTGTTAATTAATTTTTATAACAGTTGGTTTAGAAATTAGTTTAGGTATAGGCATGTTTAAAACTATATGTAACAATTTACGCCAGCCGAGTAACAACCAACCCCGTAAGGGGTAGGTTAATCCATCGTATTTTAACATTCAATGAATGTTTTTATTTTATTATCACTTTGACTGCTAGATATTTAGAAGGTATCGTTACAAATAATACTTTGGTCTAAGAATAACTCTTCTAACTCTACTGATCGGCCGGTGATCCAGTTACAAATTTAAACTGTAGCCTCTCCCAGTTTCCTCTACTCTTTGGCAAGAACAAATTTTGTTTGAATGAAACGAAAGGTCTTTACAGACAGTTTTTGTTTTGTAATCTCTTTCAGTTCGGATTCTATAAAGACTAACGATACTGTAACATCTACAATAACATACTGTACATTTTTAAAGAATATACGCATTGCTGTAACAGAGGCCAACTAGTACATTTGCTTTTTCAACAAAACTCACGTATCTCAAAGTCACACTTGCCAACGCAAGGGAATAGCAAGAAACTTTATGACGTCACGCAACGGGTTGATTGCTTTCTGAAGAGAAACGACGACGATTCCAGAGAGCTTCCTTTAGACATTATTTGCCAAGTCTCATCAGTGCAAAGTTGTTCTTATCTCGTCCCTTGGGTCATTAAGGAAGAGAGTTCGTGACGTTAGAACTATATTAGATGTGAAAACAGGCGATCCTTTCTTAAATATTGATCAGGAGAAGTTATGGCTATGTAAAAAGCGTAATTCTTATTTAAAACTAAAAGCGTTTTCTAATTTGTCAAGGTACAGTGGAATAAGGACAATATTCAACATTTAATGAGTATTAACTTCTGTAGAAACATTATCAGTATACAGTGTTTGTGCTTTATTGTACTTAATATATCGTTCGGCGTTGCTTTTGTTTTTAAATTTACATTATAAAAGAGTATTGTGTAGCTTAATGCTGTGATTTTCAACGGCGGAAGAGCACATAAGTGCGCTGATAACAATTTTATACACACGGCAAAACAAGAGAGTAGAATGTAAACGTATCAGCTCTTTCTATATTAAACCATATTTATTCAGTTTCAGATCTTCACGAAAACAAATCTAATCTATGGATATACTAGTCTCTATTCTATTTATGGACAAAACAAATCGACGATAAAAGTCCCAATATTCAACTTGAAAATTCTTTTCGGTTGAATTGAGATTTTAACTACGTTTGAAATCTCATGTTCAGTCATGGTCAACTAATGTTAAAAACTTATAAATTCAAGAAAAAACCTGTAGAAGCACTTTTATAAATTCTATTAAATATATGATGTATTAATTATCGACGGCTTTGTGGCGTAGTTGGTATGCGTGTGGCTACTACGCCCAAGGTTTCGGTTTGAATCCCGATCGGTCCGCTTGAAAATTGTTAAGAAAGCATTTTTCACAAAAGTACGCTCTCGTTCGGATGAGAGGTAACAATGGAGGTCCCGTGTGTAAATCTTGTCACGCACGTGGAACAGCAAGGGTTCCGCAAAATTCAAAAAAAGATTTTCAGTTAAAAAACTCGCTTCCTGGCCAATTGTAGTACCTTCGGGTGGAGCATTGGAAAATCAATTGTAGTGTATTAATTATCGCGATTAATCCAGCAAGTCCAACAATTATAAGGCCGACCATTCTGGTTTTGTGATGTATATATATATATATATATATATATATATATATATATATATATATATGCTGTGAAACCTGCCAAAATCCGTGAACTACGCTTTCGCCTCGGCCGCTCACCTAACTTTTATAAACCTCCTCATTCATAAAATTAAACAACACTTCCTACCACAAACATCAACGTTAACTCTATTTACATCAATATTCAGAATACATTAAATTTTCAAATTAAATTTGAGTCATACAATTCAGTTTCACAAAATTTCAAGATTAATTTTATTATCATTTTAACTGTGCAATCCAGAATTAAAGTCCTTGTTGGATGCCTATTAATTTAATATAACAATATGAAGCAGACCGATGTCTGAGTATAAAGGAGCATCTACACCTTTACGTTAATTAACCAGGTTCGTCTAATTGAGCTCAAAGACATCCCGAATGGTGTCACATATTCCCGAACATCAAATTGGCAAAGATACCTTTACTTAAGACAAGCAAATGTCATCTTTAAATTAAACGTTTATGGTTAGAACGGAATTTCACTAATGTCCATTTAAAGTAAATCAATTATAAAGTCGTTCAATACACACAAATGTCAAACAAAATGGTATAATTTACCTGAAGGTTACTGTCCTCGTAGCTTCAAAGTCTCGTTTCTTTAGTTAATCAGACCATTCAACAGGATTATATTTACGTTTCTGATTCTCTACGCTTTTAAAATTTTCTCCATCACCATCCATTACAAAGTCGTTTCTGGCTTTCCGGAACTCATCTGTGTTATCTGACCCTTGTTTCATGGATCCAGATACGTATTTGAACCATTTAATTATTAACACCCGAAATAGCAAAGAAATTCATGCTCTGTCACCAATATACGCCAAAACTGCCTACTTTTGTGTATACATTCGTCGTTGTAATATTTTGCTAATTGGTACAGTGAAACTAAATTTTATTACCTTGTATCTAAGTGCACTGAAGTACATTCATGTTACGACTGTAAATAACATTACTATTAGTGAATCAACTAAAATATACGAGCAAACTTTAAGTGGCATTTAATCAAACTAAAATGCACGGTTTAACATCTTCAATCAAGTCGCGATGTAGAGCTTTTAACGCATCGAATCGTCAAAAGTCTAAGAGAGTTTGTTTATATTCATCTCGGTATATACGACAAAAGCACTGTCTGTCGGTCTGTTCGACCAATAAACGGGTAATTCTAAAGGCAATTTCTCATGCCATGTTCCCAGTCTGCGCTCACGCGTCGATTTACAATTTTCACTGCCATTCAAATTTCAGCCATAAATTTCACACGGCACGCAATGTCCGATAAACAACTAATTAATTTTGTACAGAAATGTTTACCAATGGATGATTTCAGCAATTGTTACCATTTAAATCGCTTACAATAAATGGCTATGATGGCGATTATCTTCTTAACTTCATGGAAATTGAACCTGTGTTCATATTTATCGACAGATAAATAACCAGGCATTTAAATGTCAATAATAGGAGTTTCCAATGATTTTGAACTATTAATATGGCAAATTACATGGCACATTAAACAACCGGTAGATAACAATAAACAATTCAATAAGACACGTTATCACTGATTTTACGACATTAATTAGCCAATAATATGAGAATAAATGATACTGAACGGTTACAGTTAACGACAATAAATTATTCATAAACTGACAGTATATGGTTACGAATGACAATTAAATCGACAATAATATGGCCTTGTATAATAACAATAAGTGAGAATGAGTGACTATTAATAAAATTGATGACAATTTTTTAGAATGACAATTCAACAAGGAAAAGATTGCTGAAAACATGTGTGGAGAACAGCAATGTATGGCTGTGAAACGTAGACAAGTGGGAGAAGCGACAAGAAAAAGTAAGCTTTAAAGGTTAAAGACGTATGATAAATATATCATAGACAGACAAAGTTAAAAACAAAAAGGTTCTCGAAATGGTAGGAAGAAAGAAATATTTGGAAAGCAGTAAAAATACGAGAAATAGGATGATAAGACATATTAAGGCATGAGGGAATAGTGCGTAATATACTGGAAGCACAGAAAAGGAAAAAGAGAGGTAGAGGTAGATCTAGATAGGACTATTGCACACAGATACTGAAAGATGTAGACTGTGTGAATTTCAGAGAAAGGTGTAGGTTAGCTCAGAATAGAAAACTGAAGACCAAATGATGATGAAACGAAAATTCACAATAACTCGTCAAAGCATGATGATTAATAGCGATTAACGGCAAGAAATAGCAATTAAGTGACAGTAAGGTAATGTAACCATATACACCAATTAACGACGGCGCACGTTACAATATATGACAATTAGTGTTAATTAATGACATTAAGACAATGACTGACAATAGGCAACAATAAACGACAATTAGTTATAATAAATGACTGGGAAAATGACATGAGTTGACGATAAATGACACATGAATAAAGACAAATGACAATCAAATTCCATAAACAACAATTACTATGTACTACGATAGACGACTTATAAAAATAATAAATGACAATAAATGACAAAACGATATTAAATTACAACGTAATTGACGAAGAATGACATTGGATGAAGGACTATATGACCATACATGACAATAATTATTTAAAATGTCAAAAACCACTATAAGTGCCAATATATGACAATCATGGTGATATTTGACAGTAAGTACTGAAATAAAGAAATTAAATTGTAACGAAGTTTAAATGTTTTGAATAAAGGCTAAATAATAAATTTATTTTACTAAACGACCGATTTATTTACGGCTTCTGATTCTCTACGCTTTTAAAATTTTCTCCATCACCATCCATTCAAAGTCGTTTCTGGGCCTTTCCGGAACTCATCTGTGTTCATCTGACCCTTGTTTCATGGATCCAGACACGTATTTGAACCATTTAATTATTAACACCCCGAAAAATAGCAAAGAAATTCATGCGTCTGTCACCAATATACGCCAAAACTGCCTACTTTTGTGTATACATTCGTCGTTGTAAATTTTGCTAATTGGTACAGTGAAACTAAATTTTATTACCTTGTATCTAAGTGCACTGAAGTACATTCATGTTTGCACGTAAATAACAAGCTATTTTGAATCACTAAAATATACGAGCAAACTTTAAATTATTTAATCAAACTAAAATGCACGGTTTAACATCTTCAATCAAGTCGCGTATGTACGAGCTTTTAACGCATCGAATCGTCAAAAGTCTAAGAGAGTTTGTTTATATTCATCTCGGTATATATAGCAAAAAGCCTGTCTGTCGGTCTGTTCCCCAAAACGGGTAATTCTAAAGAATTTCTCATGCCATGTTCCCAGTCTGCCGCTCACGCGTCGATTTTTACGAATTTTCACTCGCCCCATTCAAATTTCAGAAAATTTCCACACGGCACGCAAGCATGTCCGAGAAAAACTAATTAATTTTGTACAGAAATTGTTGTTCTACCTCTGATATTTGCATCCTATTTTCAACCAATTGTGACCCTCGTGACGTTGCTTAAATCCCGCCTTTTACAATATGTGTCTTTGCTTGACGCATTTTCTCTTTCCTTCTCTAACCTGTTCGTATTGGTGCAAATTGATATTCTTTATTATCGATTATTTTAGTCCACATGGAGTGTGAAATAACCCAGCTTTAGCAATTCTCGTAATTATTATGCGACGTTTTCCCCAAGATTCTTTGAAACATTAATTATCTGCAAACTTTAAGCCGAATGTGACATTTAAACTACGCAGGTGTTCAAATATAATATTAATTCTCAGAGCCTTATTCCGTGGTATTTTAATCTTGGATTTTCACAAGTTTTTATAGGTATTATATGTTACTAACGGTTTAATTAACTCCAATTAAATTGATTTCTATCCTTTCATTTTTAGCGAATACAACTTAAATATTAATTATTATGTGTACACTTTGTTTAATACCGGTTACTTAAATAGAGTTAATTAAGATAAATTTTGCACGTAATTTCTCTTTGTTTAGAATAATTACATTACACGCAGAGCTTTTCAATACTGCTTCTTTTGATATAAAGCGTCTTATAAATAATGTTAAATTTCTTATTTTACTGAAACGACCGAGTTTATTTATGCTTCAAGGTTTTAATAACGCGTATTATTTAATGAAATTCCTTATACACGGTGATTAAAATTATTTGATGTGATTATTTAATTTTCTACCCTGGTCTAAATATGAGTATTTTCCCCCTATTTGAATACAAATAATCCCACTTATTTGAATGCAAATATAAAGCATTTAGACAAAAAAATTACAAAAAAAAAAATTGCCTATCTCTCTCTACCCTTATCTATCTAACTTACCTACTTTGTCTCCAATTAAAAAAAAATATTTACACCTACCTATATCCCTATCCTATTCCTAACTCTCACCTAATTCTATAAACTGAAATTATCCCTAACTTCATCCTACTTATCCATCTAATCCTATATACATCCTAGATACTTATCCTATTCCTAACTTTTAACTAATCTTCACTATACTTTACTTCCCCCTACCTAATCCTATATGCCTATCCTATTCTTACTCTATTCCTAACTCTCCACTAATCTTATAAGAAATATCTATACTTAACCTATCTTATTTTCTTCCTACATTTACTCTTTATTCTCATCCTAAACCTATTCCTAATTATCTCCCATACTTATCCTATACCTAGCTTTATTTTCTATAAACACTTACGTCTACTCTTCTATATACACCTATTCTATCCCTATCCTATTTAAATCTAACTCTCTTCTTGACCCTCCAAGTCTTTCTTCTCACCATCCTAATACTCTTCATCCCTATTTCTCCCCCTTCTATATCTACACTTATCCTCCCTATTATCTCACATAAAATAAACTTCTCATCCCTATTATCCTTACTCTTAAATATTACTTCTTCTTCAGTCCCTACACTTGTCTGTTTCTTATTTATTCTTATTTCCTTTTCTGCCGACAAACCAAACGATACTACTTTAAAATTATCGATTTTTCCCTCTATGGAAAATCCTCTGTACCTTCTAGAATTCTTATGTAATGGAATCCGCCAGAATGAATCCTTTAAATCTACTTGATTAAAAACAAACTTGCCATTTAACCTCGTCAAAAATAATTCTGCCTTCACCTGCTCCCGATATGCTGCTGTTGCTTCTACCCCCACTAATTCTGCATTTTCTTGTACTAAAGCTTGAACCTCTACTTTCCTTTCCTCTGGACATCTTATTGTGTTGATCTGTTTAACTTCATCATCCTCTAACTCTACTACATTAATACTAAACCCCGTGTCATCCTCTGTGACTTCATAACTGCCCTTCCATGGCACTACCCTATCCTTAATCCTTACTACCTTCCTTTCCATATCTATCAAAACCCCTAACTTCATCATACAGTCAACACCTAAAATGCTCTGAAACTTCAGTCCAGGTACAATTACAAACTCCTGTTCACAGCTAAACCTCCTATATCTATCCTAAGCACCACAACACTATTTACTACAGCAAACTTCTTTTTATTTGGAGCTACTAAATGGCTACGTTTTATAGGCATAATCCTATCACAAACCTTATCCCTAATTTTGCTGACGAATTCCTCCGATATTAAACTCGCCTCTGCCCCTGTATCAAGTAATACTTCTACATTATTCTCAAAATTTCTAAATTAATAATTGGCAAACATAATTTTCCTCAGTTTCTGGCTCTACTTCCTCCTCAATTTTGAAAAATTCACGTGGATGTTCGTATACATTTACACAGAAATCTAGTGGTCTGTCACGTTCTAAAAATCCTGTCTCATCCTGTTTTCCGTGCTTGGTCCTGGTTGTCCTTCTACAACCTGTGCGTACGTCCTCCTCGTGTTAATATCCGTGTCCCTGTCTCTATTCGGCGTGCTGGTCACAGTCCTGTTTACTTCCGGTAAACTGTTCTGTCGCGTGTAACTAGGTCTTGTCGTCGGTCCCCTAGTCGCACTATTGCTCCTGTATTCCTGTCCTCGTCGTTCCCAATTCGGTCGAAAATTTCTGTTGTAGTCAGGCCGTCTCGGATAATTCGGTGTCCTGTTGTCAAACCTAACTGTGTTAACGTTTCGTTCTCGTATCTCTCTTGTCCGTCCAACACATACATCGTCATATCTCTGCAAATACTCTAAAAATGTCTCCTGTTCTGTGATGTTTTGTAAGGCCACGTGTTGTCTAATTTCCAGTTCAAAATGTCGTGATAGGTACTTGATAATCTGTCTGTCCGTCAATGGTGGATTCAGTTGTTTGGCCACACTGTACTTGCGGATGGCATATTGCTCCTAGAACCTGCAAACTCTCCTTAAATTTTCCTGTAATCATGTCGTCCCTAATCTGATCCTGTTTGTGATCACTCCAGTAATGTTGTAAAATTTGTTTTCAAAGTCCTGATACGTGTCTATGTCCTGTCCTACTAAATTGTACCATGCCTCCGCATTGTCCTTTAATAAAGCCTTTATCGTATTTAGTTTAGTCTGTTCGTCAAATAAATTTCCCACTAGATTTCTTACACTATTAATAAAAATTTGTGGATTTACCCTGTTATCGCCATAAAACTTCATGTGTTGGTCCAATGATACTCCAACCTGTAGAAAATCTGGGACCATCCCCGTTAAATTTGACATGTTGTATTTAATAATACTAACTTCACGTTCTACCCTGCCTAACTGATCCCTACATGAGTCCGTTACTTCAGTCATTTTACGTTTATTTCTTCTTCACAGAAAATGCGTACTTCGGACCTTAAATGTCCCATTTCCTGTCGAAGACCTGTAATATCACGCTCATTTTTTTCAACCCTATTTTCAACTTCCCCCATCTTTACGGTAAGACTATTTTTAAACTCTGTAAATTCTTTAGTCGACTGCTCAATTTTCCCGCTTATCTGCTCTAATTTTGGTTGATTCCTCCTAGCTCTATTAGATTCATCGCTTAGCAGTTCTAATTTTCTGTTAGACTCCTCCATCGCTCTATTCGATTCTTCCCTAGCTAATCGCATTTCCTCTAACATTCTCATCATTAACTCATTTCCTGTTTCTCCTGATTCCGTCCTCGACTGATCTCTACTGCCTCCAGCTTCTTCCATTTTCGAAATTTTCTCACACAATGCACTATCGTCACTTCCAATTTCCACTCCTTGACTCCTTAACCACTCTTTTCTCTGCATACGTTCCAATCACTCTCACACGCTCTAAAATACTCTTAAATTTATACACACACAGAAACTCTCTCTCTCAGATCGCCAGTTTCCTGGAATAAAATCACAAAAATTTTATTTGGAACTCGAGCCTCACTTTTGGGTCGCCAAATTGCTGTGATACCTTTGATATTTGCATCCTATTTTCAACCAATTGTGACCCTCGTGACGTTGCTTAAATCCCGCCTTTTACAATATGTGTCTTTGCTTGACGCATTTTCTCTTTCCTTCTCTAACCTGTTCGTATTGGTGCAAATTGATATTCTTTATTATCGATTATTTTAGTCCACATGGAGTGTGAAATATCCCAGCTTTAGCAATTCTCGTAACTATTATGCGACGTTTTCCCCAAGATTCTTTGAAACATTAATTATCTGCAAACTTTACGCCGAATGTGACATTTAAACTACGCAGGTGTTCAAATATAATATTAATTCTCAGAGCCTTATTCCGTGGTATTTTAATCTTGGATTTTCACAAGTTTTTATAGGTATTATATGTTACTAACGGTTTAATTAACTCCAATTAAAATTGATTTCTATCCTTTTCATTTTTAGCGAATACAACTTAAATATTAATTATTATGTGTACACTTTGTTTAATACCGGTTACTCGAAATAAAGTTAATTAAGATAAATTTTGCACGTAATTTCTCTTTGTTTAGGAATAATTACATTACACGCAGAGCTTTTCAATACTGCTTCTTTTGATATAAAGCGTCTTATAAATAATGTAAATTTCTTATTTTTACTGAAACGACCGAGTTTATTTATGCTTCAGGTTTTAATAACGCGTATTATTTAATGAAATTCCTTATACGGTGATTAAAATTATTTGATGTGATTATTTAATTTTCTACCCTGGTCTAAATATGAGTAATATATATATATATATATATATATATATATATATATAAATACTCATATTTAGACCAGGTAGAAAATTAAATAATCACATCAAATAATTTTAATCACCGTATAATGAATTTTATTAAATAATACGCTTTATTAAACCGTGAAGCATAAAAATTTATTAGTTTCATTAAACATAAGAAATTTAAATTATGTACAAGACGCTTTATATCAAAAGAAACAGTATTAAAAAAAGCTCTGCGTGTAATTTATGTATTCCTAATAAAGAAACAAAGAGAAATTACATGCAAAATTTATCTTAATTAACTCTATTTCAAGTAACCGGTATTGAACAAAACGTACAGATAATATCTATAGAAACTTGTAAAAACCCACTAAAATACAAATCCTAGAAGTGTTAGTTAGAAGTAGGATGTTTGAACACACCTGCGTATTTTAAAAGGCAATTTCAGTTTAATTTGTTTAGATAAACATGTCGATTCTAAGGATATTGGAAACGGTCAGATGCTTTAGCACGAAATACAAAACAGGGTTTATTTAAAAAGCTTTGAGAATTAATATTATTTTGAACACCTGCGTAGTTTAAATATCACGTACGGCGAAAATTGTGTAGATAACAAATGGTTTCAAAGAATCTTGGAGAAACCGGGGCTTAATATTCACGAGAAAGTGCGATACGGGGTTATTTAACCCAGATAGTCCACATGGACTAAAATATAATCGATAATAAAGAATATCAATTTGCACCAATACGCACAGGTTAGAAAAGGAAAGAGAAAATGCGTAAAGCAAAGACACATATAGTAAAAGGCGTGATTTAAGCAACGTCACGAGGGTCACAATTGGTTGAAAATAGGATGCAAATATCAGAGGTAGAATACAACAATTTCTGTACAAAATTAATTAGTTATTACTCGGACATGTTTGCGTGCCGTGAAATTTCTGAGATTTAAATGGAGTGAAAAATTGTAAAAACACTGCTGAGCGACGGACTGGGAAACAATAGATGAAAAAATTCTTAAGAATTCAGTACTGTATTATGAGGACAAAAGTAGTGCACAGGCGTACGTATATATAAAGCCTGAGGTAAATATGAATTTCTCTACTTAGACTTTTGACTATTCGATGCGTTAAAAGCTCTTACATCCGCGACTTGATTGAAGATGTTAAACAGTGTATTTTAGTTTGATAAAATAATTTAAAGTTTGCTCGTATATTTTAGTGATTCAAAATAGTTTGTTATTTACGTGTAAACATGAATGTACTTCAGTGCACTTAGATACAAGGTAATAAAATTTAGTATCACTGTACCAATTAGCAAAATTTACAACGACAAATGTATACAAAAAGTAGGCAGTTTTGGCGTATATTGGTGAAAGACGCATGAATTTCTTTGCTATTTTCGGGGTGTGAATAATTAAATGGTTCAAATACGTGTCTGGATCCACGAAACAAGGGTCAGATATACAAGATGAGTTCCGGAAAAGCCCAGAAACAACTTTAAATAAATGGTGATGGAGAAAATTTTAAAAGCGTTGAGAATTAGAAGTAAATATAATCCTGTTGGAATGGTGTGATTAACTAAAGGGACGATGTACATTGAAGCTACGAGGACAGTAACCTTCAGGTAAATTATACTATTTTGTTTGACATTTTGGTGTTGAATAACTTATAATTGATTTACTTTAAATGGACATTAGTGAAATTGTACTAACCATAAAATTTTAATGTTAAGATGAAATTTGTTGTTTAAGTAGAAAGGTAATTTAGTATTGATGTTCTGGATTATGATAAAAAATGGGTATGTCTTTGAGCTCAATTAGACGAACCTGGTTAATTAACGTAAAGGGTGGTAAGATGCTCTTTGTACTTGATAATTGTTATAGTAATTAGTAGGCATCCTACAAGGACTTATAATTCTGGATGCACTTTAAAATGTTAATAAATTTAATTTTGAAATTCTCTGATATTAAAATTTATGCTGAATTTTATTTTTGAAATTTTAATGTATTGTAAATATTGATGTAAATAGAGTTAACGTTGATGTTTCTGGTAGGAATGTGTTGTTTAATTTTATGAATGAGGAGGTTTATAAAATTAGGTGAGCAGCCGAGGCGAAAAGAGGATCACAGCAGTTTATGACGCCCAATCTGTGGGACTAGAATTTTTCGTTGAAAGGACCCAGTTCAATTCACAGGAGTATATCACATTATATATATATATATATATATATATGATATATATATATAAAACATAAATAATATACCTAAATATTTGTAATTTAAAATTGATTTGTGGGTTTGAGGTCTCTGGATTAAGTTGAAAACTCTTTTTATGGCCTAAATTTTGAATTTATTTAAATTCTTGATCACAGGCTATCTAAAAATTTTAAACGCTAGATTATAAATGTGGTACATAGATTAAAACTTACAAACTTGAGATTAATTGAAAACTAGCTTAACAAACATTATAAAATCTTGGAAAAACTTGTAAAACTAACAAAATTAAACGTTTTAAATATAAATTGTAAACCTTAAACTTGTATATACATCAATTTGATGTCATAAATTTTGATGTAAAAATTATTTTGTTTCATAGGATATAAGATAACTAATTTGTTTGATGATAGAGTATCGAGTGCATAAGTATGTGAGTGTTCATGTATATTATATGATGTGAGTGTACAGTGTGTGTGTGTGTGTGTGTTTAGTTTAATTTTTGTCATTAATTTTGTTCAAAATTTAGTAAATATAATATATGGAACTCAAGTTACTAATATCAGTTTTCTTGTTTATGTTTAGTTTATAATATGATACATTTCCAAAAAATTTGGATTTGTTGTTCTCTATTTCTAAAATGATGGATTTTCAAAATCCATACTGTGATTTTTATCTATTACGTGATGGTTAATGCACATGCTTTTGGTTTAGTTATGTCACTCTTATTTGAGTTATCCTTTGTTTTAATAGTTGAGAGGTCTGCCCAAATTACAAAATGGTGGGTGGCGATTACTAACGATAAATGTCAAGACACATTAATAATTGGCTATAAATGGCATTAAATGACATTGAAACAATAAATAACATTATTGCCAATTAATCATACTGTATTACAATGAATGATAGCAATTGACAACAATTGACAACAATTGAAAATATATAACAAGCAATGACAATAAATAACAGTAAGCGACAATAAATTACAATAAATGACAATGAAAACAAATAACAATACATGACAAATAGTGACAATTAATTAAAATACAAAAGCAATGACACTGATTGACAAAAACACATTAAATGGGAATGAAACATAGCGAATAACGATATATGACAATAATTGGGAATAAATGACAATGTGTGACCGAAAATGATCATAAATGATATTGAACAACAATAAATATGAATATATGACAATAAATTGTGGCATATGATAATAAATGGTAGTTGGCGAAACTCAACAACAATAAAATCCAATAGATACATGATTTGGCATAAATATAAATTAAATACAAAGACGAGTTTATATATAGATTGTAAGAATTTTAGGATGAATAAATAAATATAATAACGCAACTGTCTGAAATTGAATAAAGCACAAAATGTATTAATTGTATAATGACCTTCCATTGTCCTTGCTTCAAATGCTATGATTGTTGGCCCTTGGGATATAATGGAAGCACTCGATGTAGCGTAGCGCCAGTGAATAATAGCTTACAGGTCGAAACTCGGCCAAAAACAAACGGCACGCTTGTAAAGTAAGTACGGCTAAGAGGCCCCGCACGACGTTTTTAAAGTGACAACTCTCACTCACTCACTTGGGTAAAATGTACAAAAGCTTATTAAATGAAATGAATAAACGGACAGCCAAATAAAGCCTATTTATTTTACATTAATACGAAACAATATAGGTAAATACAAATAAACTACAATAAATGACAGCAGACGTCAAATTACAGCAAATGACAATAAATAGTAGTAGATGATACAAACGACATTGAAATCTAATAATAACAAATTAATGACAATATGCGATAACAAATGGAAACAAATAACCACAGATCACTAGAAATGATAGTGACGCTAGTAACAAGAAAAGACAATAAAGGACAACAATTGACGGTATATGGCGATTAATAACGAACATGGAAATAAATGTAAAACACATATTAATATATCATTATGTATGGCATTAAATGACAATAAAATACTATAAATGAAGATGAATGGCAAATGGTAAATTACAATAATTACCAATCACTAATAAATAACACTAAGGAAAATAAAGTAAAATGAATGGCCATAAATAACAACAAATTTCAATAAATGACATTAAATTTCTCTGGTTCATTTTAGATATTTTATCTTTGGTTTTAGTAAAAATATTTTGTAATGTTAGTACGTTTCGTTTAGCAAACTTTATTTTTTCATTTTTAAAAACTTTTATTAATTTTGGTGTTAAATGTTGAATATATGATATTGTTTTGTAAGTGAATAATTGATTGGTACTGTTTTGATTACTGTCATCTAATTTGTTTGTAGCTTCAATGTACCTCGTCCCTTTTGTTAATCACACCATTCCAACTGGGTTATATTTACGGCTTCTGATTCTCAACGCTTTTAAAATTTCTCCACCACCATTTATCTAAAGTTGTTTCAGGACTTTTCCGGAACTCATCTGTGTATATCTGAACCTTGTTTTGTGGATCCCGACATGTTTATGAACCATTTAATTATTAACACCCCCGAAAAATAGCAAAGAAATTCATGCTTCTTTCACCAATATACGCCAAAACTGCCTACTTTTGTGTATTCATTTGTCGTTGCAAATTTTGACTAATTAGTACAGTGATACTAACTTTATTACCTTGTATCTTCTTTTCTAAGTGCACTAAAGTACATTCATTGTAGCACCTAAAAAAAACAAACTGTTTTAAATCACCAAAATATACGAGCAAACTGTTTAAATTATTCTATCAAACTCGGAAAACTAAAAAGCACTGTTTAACGCATTGAATCAAGTCGAAAATCTAAGAGAGCTTGTTCATATTCACCTGGGTACATATAGAGGTTAGCCTGTCTGTCGGTCTGGTCCCCAAAACGAACAATTCTTCAGAATTTCGCATGCTAGGTTCCCATTCCGCAGCCCGGCATGCGATTTTTACGAAATTTGCACTCGCCCCAGTTAAATCTCAGAAATTTCGACACGGCTCGCAACGTCTGGAAATAACTAATTAAATTTTATACAGAAATGTTATTTTTACCTCTCAAGTTTGCCTTTTACTTTCAACCAATCGCAACCCAGTGACGTTGCTCCACTCACGCCTTTTACTATATGTGTCTCGGTCTTGCGCATATTATCTGTCTCTATCTACCCTGTTCTTATTGGTGCAAATTGATATTCTTTATTATCGATTATTTCAGTCCATGTGGACTGTGAAATAACCCACCTTTAGCATTTCTCGTAACTATTAAGCTACGGTTTCTCCAAGATTCTCTGTAACCATTAATTATCTGCAAAATTTACGCAGAATGAGCTTTTTTTAAAATACACAGGTGTTCAAACATAATACTTCTAAATAACATTTCTACGATTTGCATTTTATTGGGTTTTACAAGTTTTTATAGATATTATATGTTACTACTGGTTCAATTAACTAATTAGAAATTAATACGTTATATGATTATAGTGACTCTAATCAAATAATTAATTATTATCTGTACATTTTGTTTAAATACTGTACTTAAAAATATGAAGTGTAATTAATATAATTTCACAATAAATTTCCTATGTAAATAAGTTTTTTAATCCATAAAGACATAAATTTAATAACTGCATTACCTTTTTTTTATACAAGCAAGCGTCTTAAAGTAATTTAACCTTATACTTTATGACAAAAATAAAATAAATGACAAGGGATGACAGTAAATAACAACAAATGACATCTAATTACAATGTGTTACCGTATCCGCCAAAGAGGAATAACTGACAATAAAAGTCGGTAGATTAAAATAAATGACAATTTAAATTAATATAAAAGTTATATGTAATTATAAATGACGATAAATGCAACTATGACAGTAAATGATGACAAATCACAAAATATGGCAACAAATGCCCATACACACTACATTTGATTTTCCAATGCTCCACCCGAAAGTACTTACTATAGTGACCAAACCTTTGCTGTTCCAAGCAAAGTAGGGTCTTTAACGTGCATGGCAACACTCTACACGCTCTCCATTTACCACTCATCCGAACGAGGGCATGTTTTACGAAGAAAGCTCGCTAACATTTGTCAAATCGATCATGTTGGGATTCGAATTGGAACCTTAGGCTTGATTCACGTCATACTAACTGAACGCAAGCCCCCAATAGATACAAATTACAAGAAGCTATACATGTGATAGCATACGACAATAACTGACAATGAAGAGCGTCTAATGACAGTTAATATTTTAAATGACTAAATATGACGGTAAATGAAATAAAAATCAATAAAAGACCATAGGAGGCGACAAAGATCGATAGATGTTTAAAATTTAAAATTTTTCTTCAATTTACTAATTATATATGATTAGTAAATGTTATGTTTTAGGTTTATCTTCTACTTGTTATTGTTTTCAAACCCTGCATCTATATTGCATTTCCATGTTCGACGGAAAACTATCTTTTTGATAGATCAAACATTAGATATGTAAAGCAATGTTCGGTTAACTACAATAACAAATCGTCATAACTCTGTTTAGTCTTCGTATTAACATGTTATTAAACTTTATAGGAAGAACGTCGTAATTTTGTGTATCAACTTGAACCATTCTACTGAAACACATATTTAATATTATAGAAACAAGTAGACTCATAGAAAACAGAACATATTACCGTTATTAAAGTTTAGTTATTCGTATGAGTTAAATGGAACTACAATCCGATCTAGACACATTGTACATTTTATTACTGCTACCATTTTACTACATTACTGAAAGTAGAGTTATTAATATGCTTTGGTTGGTGTATTATTTTCATAAAATATTATAGGCTTGCCTTTTTTTATTTGCATTATTGAGCACTCATAATCTAAAATACCTACACTGGCAATGCATCTATACTGTAAAAGCATTATAAGTAATAATACGTGTCCCAGAAAATGGCGCAATTAGAATAACATTGGAGGGGAATATATAGTGGTGGGGATAAAACGTCTGACTCAAAGGAGCCAATTTTGTATAGATACCTTTGAGGTCTGGACCTCAAAGGAGTAAAATGACCCCAAAGGAGCCAATTATACCACATTTGCGACCCTGTAGGTGGCCCTGGCCAACTATATATATATATATATATATATATATATATATATATATATATATATAACATATATATATATAACATTGTAATTTCTTGGACGTTGGTCAATGTATACCTATAGTTATTTCAAAAAGTAGGTAGAATAACTATAACAATTTTTATTATTTTTATTTTTAAGACGCGTTTCGGTCATCATTATGTTGTGTGTTATTTTCGCCCCACGGCTTGGGCGGACATAAAATGCTGTGTTACTTCACCAGCCCCTACGATGGGCAGCATAAAATGTCGTGTTATCTTTCTGTAGAAAAATAAAAAACCTTTGTTATTCTCGCCCCACGAATTGGGCGCAATAAAATGCAGTGTTAATTTTCTTATTTTTAGCTCCACGGTTGGGCAAACCTTAAATGCTACGATATTCCCTTTTTATTAATCAAGCACTTGTGAAATGTTAAGTTATAGATTTTCTTTGCTTCAACTAGCTGATTCAATTAAATAAAGCAATTCTACAATACACAATACAATGATTAAATATTTACAACCTTGTTAAAATCTTCCCCTTTTTCTGAATATTTACATATGCCAGATTGAAGAAATTGAAGCCAGCAAAACGAGCCTTTTGTTATATTTAGAAACCTTTTGAAACGTTTCAAGATGCCTATTGCCATTCATAAATTTATCAAAGAAACCCCGGTTTTGTTGTCTCTTACATTTTCAAAAGATTATTGAATTAAACAGTTTAGAGAAATAAATTATATCAATATATCTAACCTGGAGTGGTTCAGTAGTTTCTCTGCATCCCCAAGAGTTTTTGTGTCCAGTTTGAATGTTTAGAGTCGAATTTGGAAGTCGACATCAAAACCAAAATGCTATCTAATTCGTTATTCAAAATCCCGTAAGTTAGTCCAATAAAAGGTTTCATCTCCGTAATTAACAAAGCAGTAATAGAACATTTACCATGTCATTGATTACCAAATTTAATTTAGCAGGAGGTAATCTCCACACTCGTCTCCAGAGTCGTCACCAGACTCGTGTCCAGACTGGTTACGTGAATAATTTAGCACTTTTGAGTATCGTGACTACCCAGTTTCAAATGTATACTCTCTCGTTGCTCAATTGTTATCGTATGTATAGGCCTTGCCCCTTTGTTTGGTATTCGTTGTTTTCACGTGTTGGGCGACACTATTTGTCTTATCTCTTTGTGTAGTCCGGGAAATTTTACCAATTGTCTAGTTCAAATGCTTAGAAGAACGCTTAAATCATCACGTATGCATTTACATACCATTATATTTAATTTAGAAATCCCAGGAATCTTTATTCATTAAATCACGTATCATTGTTATTTGCTTATTCTAAACTAAACAGAAATAAATTTGGTGTTTGTTTATTTCCTAGTTAACTTGGATTTTTGAACAAATGTAATACTTTGTCATGTACAATTTATTCAAATAATACATAATTTTGCCTGCGTATATAATGATATATTTAACGCACTTGTTGAATATTTATCTAGCCAATTTATATAGGTTTTTCGTTGATTTAATTTGGATGCATTTCGTTACCTTTTTACATCTTATCTTTACTCGTAACTACTCTTGGATATGCGTTTAATCTCTTGTACTGTTATATACAGTGTGCGCTCAACTAACAATATGTATAGTGACCTATTTACTATTATAATATCTGTAATTATGTCCTGTTGTTATTTGGAAGTTTCTTTTGTTTATTCTACGACCCTATGACTTAACCTACCCCTAAATTAACCCTATAATTACAGCAATATGCATATATATAATGCTATAATTATAGGGTAGTTTAGGGGTAGGTTAAGTCATAGGGGTCGTGGAATAAATAAAAGCAACTTCCAGTTTAACAAAAGCACATAATTCCAGATATTATAAGAGTAAAACGGTCACTATACATATTGTTAATTGAGAGCACACTGAATATAAATTACATAAGATTAAATGCATAAGAACATAGAAATATCCAAGAGTAGTTTACAAGTTGAGATAAGATTTGAAAACGCAACAGAATGCATCAAAGTTAAATCAATGAGAAACCCATATGAATTGGCTTTACAAATAGTGAACAATTGCGTTAAAAAATATCACCGTACATGCAATCTAAATTATGCAGTATTAGAAAATCGTACGTGACATGAAGAATCACATTTTTCAAAAATCCAATATTAGGAAATAAACAAGCACCAGATTATTCAGTTTAGATTATAATAAATAACAAACATTGAATACGTGACTTAATAAAAGAAAATTGTTGGAATTTCTCAAATAATACCATGATATGTGAAAGCATTACGTGACGTCTCAGGCATGCATTCGAATATTTGAACGAAATAATTGGTGAAAATCCCGAAGTTTACAAGATAAAGGTAGAGTTGTCGTCCCAGCACGTGAATGAACCAATGGAAAGCAAATGGAGGCAAGGCTTTAAATACGATAAGGATGTAGGGACGAGTGAGTATACATTCAAACTGGGCTACGACTATGTTCGGAAATACTAATTATTTTACGTAACCAGTGAAACAAAAATTAAAGTGAAATCATTTTGAAAAGTGTACGAATTTGTGCAACGAATAAGCCGATCTATTATAGACGGCTTTTATTACTGGTATGTTAATACTGGTTCTTAACACTGATAATGGGTTTTTAAATTATTTTAATACCAAGATTGAAATGGTCTAAATACCTACATATAAATGGGATTTTAATATTTACATCGAAGTTGTTCTCATACCCATATCCAAAATTCGATTCTAATACCTATATGTAATTTGGATTTGGATTGTAATTTAGTTTTTATGTCGACTTCCAAATTCGACTCTCAATTTGGACATATTCAGACTTAGCACGAAACAACTCTTGGTGATGCAGATCTCGGGCTAGGAGGGAACTACAGAACCATTCCAGGTTAGCAATCTTGATACAATTTATTATTGAAAACTGATTTAATTCAATATTTATCATTTCGTATCTGTAAGAGTCAACAAAACATAGTAGGTTTATTGATCAATTTATGACAAAGGTAATAGGTATTTTGGAACATTCAAAGGTCCCTAAATATAAGCAAAAAGATAGTTTTGCTGGCTTCAAATATCATAAATCTGGATCTGTAAATATTCTGAAAAGGGGAAAATTTTTAAAGTTGTAAATATTTAATCATTATATTGTGTATTGTAGAATTGCTTTATTTAATTAAATAAGCTAGTCGGGACAAAAACCATAACTTAACATTCCACATCATAGGTGCTTGATTGAATTAGGGGTAAATTTCACAACAAAATTTATGACGGCTCAATGCTGGGATTAATATCACAGCAATTTATAACATGCCCAAACGAGGGGCGTAATATAAAGGGGATATCACAGCTTTTATATTACGCCCAAATCGTGGGGCAGAAATATCACAGCCGATCACGCCGATCGTAGGGGCTCGATCCTAATAGAAATATCAGAGCAATATATATATATATATATATATATATATATATACCTGCCGGTCACACAAGACACTTTTCGAGACCTGAGAACAACGTCAACATTTGCAACACATCAAGTCAGGTTACTGGCTCTACTACTCAAAAAATTCCATGCAATATACGACATTTCCCACGCTAGACGGAGCCAGCTACAGTTCTGGATAATGCTATTTGGCTAATTTCCAAAATACTTGATCGGAGACATACTTCCTGTGCACCTAAGAAAGTTTGAGTTTGTTTATTTCGACGATTTAATAATATACCCCAACAGTTGGACCGAGCACCTACATGAGGTACATCTTGTACTTGAGAAGTTGGAGCAACACCAACTACTCTCTGCCTTGAACAAGTGCAACTTTGAAATTTACGCCGTCGAATACCTCAAGGGTATCACCATCGCCTAAGGTAAACGACCCCTGCCAAAGCATGTCGAACAGATTTAAACAGTAGATCATCCAACAGCCGCTCTCAAATGCGCTCCTTCTTAGAACTGACAAACTGGCCTCTAGACCATATTCCGCATACACTGAACTCCAGGCGCCACTCACCAATCTGCTTCAAGTCAACCAACGAGTTCAGTGAAACGCCGAACCAGAGCCGGCCTTCCAAAAAATACCACAAGCTATAGATTAGCCACTGCCTATATACCAACTAAACTTGTACAAACCAAACTTACTGGTTTATTACTCTGGCGCCAGCAAAACGAGTAATAATGTTTAGTCGTTATCTGGGCCGTCAAGAGGTATCAACATATCCGAAAGATAGGCGGATCACACAGTCGCTTCCAGCTATGGTAAGAGGGCCAAAGATACAACATCCAAACTTACCCAATGGTCATTGCTGCTCCGGGATTTCTTTTTCGACATCCAACATTGCTCAGAAGCACAAAACGAGATACTCGACCATTTATCACATCACCTAGTCTACTAAAACATTCCCAGTAAAATCATTTACGAAGAACTTCTGCTGCGCCAAAAACGATCTCAGGTCTACCACAAGCAAATTACATAGCCCTCGCAGACTTGTCTGAACAAGTGCACAACACGTAACAAAATAGTGACGTGAGACACATGATCCAAAATTCCCTCAGCCTCAAGCAGAGGCCCTTAAAGCCCACTCTAGGAGGGCATACGCAAAGATGTTGTGGTAGAAAACCTCATTTCCTTAGTTAGTTCGCGTGTCACTACTAAGCCGAAGGTCTCGGGGTCGATTTCCGACACAGACCGCTTAAAAAATGTCAGGCGGACATATTTTAAAAAATACGCCCTCCTTCGGATGAGTAAAACGTACGTCCCATGTGTGGGTGTTGTCAAACACGTAAAAAATCCCTGCCTTGCTTAGAATAGCATAGGTTTGGTAAAATTCAAAATTTCCGGGTAAAGAAAAACTCGCTTCCTGGCTAATGTAGTACCTTCGAGTGGAGCATTGGAAAATCAATTGTAGGGTGGAAGACGTACCGCAACCCAAAACCGGTTGTACCTGAGGCAGCTCAAACAGACATGATCCATCTACACCTCCCATGACAAAGCCGATCACACAGGTAGGAGGTAGCGAAGAATCGTACCGTGTCCTATGCGAAGAATACTTTGGACCAAAAGTTAATGCTGCCGTTAAATAATAAACCAGTTTCGGACCTGTGCCGCTGCTAAAAGGGGACCATACCGGCAGAGCGCTCCACTTTGCCCACGCCAAACCCTTAGAGTATAAGAGGTCATTTCAGTAGACATTATAGAACACTGTATCCTCTAACGCCGAATCAATCGGCAGATACTGATAGTCACTGACCTGTTCAGCAGATGACCGAAGCATTCCCCATTTCCGACGGCTATTCGTTCACGATCTTCAATTTACTTCCTCATGAAGTAAAATTCAAGGCCCATACACAGAATGGATCACATGCCCTTCATCCTCACCCTCACTCCACCACACCGACGAGATCACACTCTAAACCGCGCTCATATTACACCCTCAAACAAACGCAGTTAAGCACAGGAACAAGGAAATTTAAAAGTAACATGCCTTCACCTCTTAATACGGCGTCCAATCATGGAATAAGAAAATTCCCTAAATTGTGCCATCTACAAGCCAAAAGGGTCGCAACCACCGGGACCACATGCACTCATATTCTCGACATACGAGTTTAATTCGTTCAGTAACCTTGCTCGTATGTCAAATTGCTCGTATCTCAAAGGAATTTTCCTCATTGAAATTAATTAAAATGCCATTAATCCGTTCTAGCTCCCAAAAAACCATCTCAGTTGTTTTTGTTACGTGCTTTTGAATAAGAAAAATGTATTTACAAGAAGAAACATTTATTTATAAATAACAAATACATATTCTATAAAAACATAATAACAGAAAAAGTGAAGTGCGTACGGACACGCTTAATTCTCGTCAATGGTCTTCGATTTTTTCGTCACGCTTTGCTCATTTTCACCTGCAGATCGTTTAAAAAAACTGTCCAAGGAGGTTTGTTTCTTTCTCCCTTTCAGAATATTGCGGGAATGTGTTAGGCAAGTTTTGTTGAACAACTCCGATGCACGACCAGTTGCAACTTTTTCGAGGTGATTTTTATTCACAAACTCTCCAACTTTCTCCCACATTCCCAAGATCTCCTTTATATCTCTTGTAGAGCTAACCCCCTCCATCTCTGACTCCTCTTCAAAACTAATTTTTCGTTGAACCACCGTATGCTTCTGCGAATGTAAGTCGTGTAACTCCTCGGTTGTCAGCTCCTAAGACTGTTCCTCGACAAGTTCGTTCACATCTCTCTCATTCATCTCCAGACCCATGGATTTTCCTCTACCACTGACACTTTGGGTTCCAATCCTTTAAAGACCCTTTCAGCTACAGGCTCAGGACACAGTTTCTTCCATGCAGAGGTTAAGGTCTTCGTTCTAACACCCAGCCAGGCCAGATCAATAATTCTTAGGCATATTACGATGTTAAAGTGGTCCTTCCAGAATTCTCGAAGGGTAAGGTTTGTGTTCACTGTCACCTCAAAGCAGTGCCGAAAAATGTGCTTGGTTTACGACTTCTTAAAATTAGAAATCACCTGCTGATCCATGGGCTGCAGGATAGGAGCGGTGTTGGGTGTTAGGTAGGGATCCTTTATAAACTTGAACTCTTCGAGTAAATCATCGAGATTTGGTGGGTGAACAGGGACATTGTCGAGAACGAGAAGGCCTTGCATGGGTAGGTTGTTTTCCTGTAGATATTTTTTAACACACCAGGTTTATCCACTCCACAAAAAATTTCCTGGTGGCCCACGCCTTCGGATTTGCCCCCCACACAGCTTGCAGTTTTTCTTTTAAAATCTTATGTGACTTAAAGGCTCTGGGATTTTCTGAATGGTATACTAGCAGAGGCTGGATTTTGCAGTCGCCACTCGCGTTGCCGCAAAGTGTGAATTAATCCATCCTTCATGGGTTTGTGACCTGGTATCGTCTTTTCCTATGCTGTTATGTAAGTCCTATTCGGCATCCTTTTCCAGAAAAGCCCTGTCTCGTCACAGTTGAAGACTTTCTGGGAGATGTATCCTTTGGCTTTTATCAGTACGGAAAACGTTTTGATGTAAACCTCAGCTGCCTTCACATCCGAACTTGCTGTCTCACCATGCCTGACGATGGAGTGAATGCCGGTCCTTTTCCTAAAGTTGTCAAACCAGCCCCGACTGGCTTCAAACGAGTCTTTCGATTCCTCGTTTGTGGAAGTGTGTGTACCTGCTTCAGCAAATCATCGTAAATTGCTTGTGCTTTCTCACATATGATGCTTTGTGTAGTAGTTTCTCAATCTTTTCATGGATAGATTCCAGAGCTTAGAAATTATTGTAACGCCCTTAGCTGGCGTTATACCCTGTATCAACTCCTTCTGTTTAAGCACAGTACATATCATTGATATGCTACGCCAGTACATCCTCGCCAAGTCAATTACTCGCACACCTTGCTCATGTTTTCTCTGATTTCACGCTTTAATTTAATAGACATCATCTTCATCTTCGGACCCATGGTTATAAAAAAAATGTGATAAAGCTTTGTAGATGTACAAAAAGCAAAAAACGCAAACCCAACTTATCAAAAATTCTTCGAAGACGAGGGAAACAAGCTCACAGACTGAGGTCTAGTCTGAGGTGGGAGAAACTGTTAGACCCTGCACACGACACCAACATGCGCCCCGCATGTTGGGGTCGTGCGCAGCGAGTGTGCGATTCCTCGTATCTCAAATCTTGCTCTCATCTCAAAGCAAAATATCGCACGCTCGGTGGCTCGTATCTTAAAACATCGTATATTAGGGCACTCGTATATCGAGGTACCACTGTATACACTTCGCTGTATCGGGTAGGTTCTAGAGCAGGGACGTAGAGAAGTAAATATTAGGAAAGAGGTGAGCCAGGGATGTACGCTAACCCCGCTAATTTTTAACTTGTATATCGGAGACTCAAAGAATACTGTCAAATGCAAAAAGACATTTAGAATGATTTGCAGGGAAACGATTGATATGTTTAAATTTGTAGAGGATAAGGAGGTATTAGCATCTAGTAAGAAAGTGTTAAAAGCAGCTCTGATGCGTAGTATCAAACGTGGTTTTAAACTGAAAAATTTTGTAGGAATTGTTCGGTATAATTTTTAGTTAAGACTGCTCACACATTTGTTATTATTGTTTACAATTTTTAGTACACATTGCCCTATTAACTCTAACCACTCTTAGTATTAAAAAAAATTAAAATGCTGTAATTTCAATTTCATTAAGTAAGATTGTACTTCTGTCATAATGATTTGTACGCGAAGTGTGCTTCTCGTACTTAAAATATGTTCATTATTTAAGTTCCTCCTTTTTTAATTAAAGAATTGTAAACTACTAATTTAATTCTCGAAAATTGTTTGAAAAATTAATCATACTCTTAATTCTCTTTTTTTTGTCCTGCGTATTTATTACCAAATAAATTATATGCATACGTATAAAAATTAGTAAAACAATAACTCCGTATTTTTCGTCTATCTTTTAAAATCATTTATTAAAGTCAATTTAGGAATCAAAGTGACGATCTTAGAGTTTGGACATTCCTGTGCCGGTTCGTTTTATTTGTAAATCTTAATCTTATTTGTTTATCCCGTACGCCCATGCCTTCGCGGACCTAACCCCAGCCAGCCATAATTTCTCATTTTGGTGATTTTTTTCACCTTTTTCGACCGTGGGCTACCTTTTATTGAAAAATTACCCGTTAACGTCCTATTGATACTTTCTGGAAAGATTTTGTTGTTGAATCGTTTTACTAAGAAGGGTCGACTAAAAAGATTGCTATACAAGAGCAAGTAATTTTACAGGAATTGCGATCAGAATTTAAAAAAAAGAGTACTTGGTAAACAGTTACTACACGAAACGCCTATAAATAACATAGAGGCTATAAAGAATGATATTAAGACATTTGCACAACAATATGTGCTAAAATAGAAACAAAATGACAAAAATTATACATACAAGAGATCCTGCGGTAGCAATAAGAATTTTAATGAAAGCTTAGAAAACCAAGAATTAAATAAAGTCATAAATAAAGAAAGGGGATGTGAAACAGAATATTATCAAACTGATTAGTATAGTTATTCAAAATAATGAGTAGATGAATATACTTAAGATATAACAGTTAAGGATAGTAGTCCAGAATACAATTAAAACACAAATGAAAATGTTAGGGCGATTTGATAGAAATGATAATTGCAACACAAAGAACAGAAAGTTACTTCAATAGACGGCGACGAGAACATTTTGAATGCTGGTTCTGAGAAGGTACTTAACATCACAGATTTAGAAGTGGAATTAATACTAGCATAGACTAAAGAAGGCTGAATGCTAAAGGTTTGCTCATGATTGATGTTTCTGTAAAATCTATAGAAATCTGTAGCATGATTAAATGCTCAAAAAATTATTTTATTTAGAAGTCGCCAATTAAATTGACCAGTTCTACCACACCTTTATCAGCTGCTGACAAAAGGTCCTAGGAATAGATTTACAAACAGATTAAAACCCTATTAAACCCCAGAGCAATCTGGGTTTACCAAAGACCAACAAGATTAAGCACATGCATTTGCACATTGATCAAAAAGATATCGAATTCAATGTACCTTTGCACCTTGCATTTATCTATTTTCAAAGGGCGTTGATTCATTGAGGTATGCGCAATTGTCGAAGCACTAAATAATATAAATTAGAATCTACATAAATGTCTCATCAAATACATATAAGAAATCTTAGCCATGATAGTGCTGCGGTAGATATATAAAATAGTCAAGATTGTATTAAAAAGATAAGCAAACAAAGAGACACCATGCTCTCCAAACTATTAGCACCAGCGTTTGAAAGTTTTTAAAAATTAACTTAAGGTATTAAGTTGAAGGGTAGACATACAGACCACTTATATGCCAACGACGTCGTTATTGTTACTTATGATTGACATAATTACAAACTACGCTGCAAGAATTATATAATAAAAAGATGAAAATCGGATAACTATGAATCTAAATAAAACGAACGCCACGAGAGCATTAGAAGTGTAATTGACCGATAAGCTAATAGAAAACTCGAAGTAACGCGTCTATCTACGATATTAAGCAAAATTGGACAAAGAAAGACAAGCTACCAAATGGCAGAAATTGGACGGGCACTTTTCTACCCTAAGAATTAAAAACATTCAAATAAACCTTAAAAGAAAAATATTTAAAAAGTGCATGTTCTTATAATGACGTACAGAATAGAAACAATGACTATTGTAATTAAATCGATAAACAAGGTCAGAGTAACAAGAAGTAATATTGAAGAAACAATGTAGGAGATTATTATCTATCTAAAATGAAAGATGTTGTAGCACGAACAACTTTACTAAAATTAAATTGGGAGGCCACGTCGATTGACAAGAGGAATCAGGTACACCTAAACACATTGTTCGATATAGAATTCCAACAGATTAGAGAAGCGCTAGTAAGGCCTCAATTTCGCTGGCTGAAAGAGTGGAAAAGATCATGGATCAAGCGAGGGAGGACTATGTCAAGGAGCGGATCGGAGAAAACTGCTAAAAGAAGAAACACTAAAGAAGTTAAACTGTTAAATGCAATCGTATCTGTTGTTAGACTTTATAAGCGCTAAGTTAAGGTTTATAAAGTTAACCCACTCACTTTAACTGTATGTAGATATTTAGATCCGTGTTAGATCCGATTAGATCCAAAATGGCCCACCCAAAACCGTAGCGTGAAAAATGCCCCTTATAAAGCGGATCTAACGTTATTTTATCTAGACGCAACTTGATCTAACAGGGAACTAACGATCTACATACATTTTAAGTGGGTGGGCTATAATGGTTGAACTAACTTTACAAATCTGCAACATTACATAAAAATAGAGCAAACCAAAAGCTCCTATTGATGAACTTGATTGAGCAGTTCAATTTATGCAATGATCAAAGTCAATATAAAGGAATGATTCAGAATTTAAAAATAATATTGGATTTCCTGTGTAGTTACAGTTATAACGGAACCAAGTGCCAACCTAGGTATGATCTGTGTACTCTGGCTTCGCCATGCAACAGCTTACTTTTATTCTACCCATATGAGTCCTTTATATTTATGGTTTCACGGGGTTTTTGCAGTTTCAACTTGAGTTATCTAATAACTGCATGAACTTCAAGACGAATTTTTAATTACCTTGTCCATCTGGTCGCCTACATCTAAAATGCTTAACGAAAAATAATGACGGCAATCAAACGTGGACGAATGTGCGTGTGGAGGAATTGGTAGAGCAACAACTTGTAGCTTTGTTATAGGACTAGTCTCCTGAATCTACTTGTCTATCAAACCAACATCTTAAAAGCTAGAAGTTTTGATCATCCTAGAACCGCAATAAATTAAAGCTCAAAACTACAGTCGTTGTGCCGGGTGATATACTTTTAGAAATTAAAAACCTTATAGAAATCCGTCCAATAGGCAGAAAATTTTCAGGATGATGTTTCCTGTATTTGGGGTTGCAATTATGGTTCCAGGTTACAAATTTCCTAAAAACTTAAATCATCGGAGAATTTTACCCGGAGTTTGACTTAGAACAACAAAAAATTCTTAATATATAGCAAAATTAGAATTGGAACGATAGGTACAATAAAATGGGGGAACTTCGACATGTTTTGAGCATATTTTGCCTTCTCCACAGGACACCGACCACTTTAGAACCGTCGCTGATATGCTATCATAACAACTGATGTTTTGGCTCTTTATTACCAAAAAAGTATTTTCCTCCACCCCCTCCCTCTTTTTTAAAGTTCTATTTTGGTGTCGAAGCTACCCCAGCCAAGGCATAACTTCGACTCAAGATGCAATTAAGGGAAGAATGCGAAGTTACGTCGCTTTAGGGCAACTTCGACATGAAAATATTGTATAAATTATTATAACTATCGAATGATAGATATTAATAAATAATCTGAAGCTTAAAACAAATGTGTCAAGAAAAATCGAATTTGCATAAAGTTATTTATTATAAAATCATAAAAAACAGTATAAAAATAGGTACCTATCAAAACTAAATATATTTCTATGATAACTATAAACCCTAGAAGCAATCTATACAAATAATCTACCTGGATAGGTAAGTATATATAAAAATAGAACATAAAAAATGTAGGTATTTTATTCGTCGTCGAAGCATGCGGCGCATTCGTAGCTCATTTGCTTGGAACCCCAGTTGCAATGTCCACACACCCATTTTCCACAAGTCACGCATTTGATCCAGGCATTCTGATTTGTGTACTCGGAGAATTGTATCAAACAAATGGAACAAGAATTGCAAGTAGGGCATTCATACTGAAGGTTATTCGAGCCAAGGTTGCAAACCCCACACACCCACTGCAAACAAGAAAAACAACAAATCTTGTCTTTGTCGTCAGTATAATTTGCATAAGAACAAGTGCATATAGAGCAGAAGGAGTCGTCATTAGTGTCTGTAATTCACTTTCTTGTTCCACGAACAGTCGATGGTCCAGGCTTATCAACTTTCTTTTAATTTTAGGTTCAGGCTTATCACTTTTAGGTTTAGAGCGACTGTTCACATTTTTTCTTTCTTTTTTCTTGGTCTTTTTACTATGAAAAACACCGGATCATCAATTTCTTCTTGTACTGCTTTTTGGAGGAGTGGATGGAGTGCTCGTTTCAGATGGCGTTACTCGCATTGGTTGACCTGGTCTGGTTGTAATTTTTTTCCCTTCTTAGAAGGCATTATACATTTTTTGCTATATCCTTTCGATTCCTTTAGAAACTCTAGTAGACTTGAACCTAGGTCGCTTTCGGAATAAGATATTTCGCTAGGAATTTTACTAACACCGTTTAAGGACTACAAGGGCTTAGGCCTGTTGTCTGAAAACCAGATTATAGATTTGTAGCAGCATTTCCTTCTAGGTGACACCATAATCGATTTAATAAATTCGGAAATTGCTCTTTGCTAATGCTCCCTTTTTGACGACTTTCCTTCCTCCATGAGCCTAAGATGTCTTGCCATTTGCGTTTCATAGGAGCAAAAAACTCACATTGAGGGGCTGCATTAAGTGAGTTGAATTAGCTGGTAATGGAGTCATATAAATATTATTTGCTAATGTTGCTTTTCTCCAATTACAACTTTTTTTTGCTCTGTGGTGCTAATAGTGTTTATGTGGGGCATCAAAATTTAAAAAAACCACGTCTCAAATGTAGTCACATCAACCAACTACTTGACGGAACATTATACCCTGTGCCCACAGGACCACCTGACGTCCAATTGTCGTACAAATGCGGTACCTTGTAAACCACCTGGGTAGGCAACAAGTCGCCCTTAGCTGTTTCGCATACCATCAAATTCACAGATGTGCTAAAGTGCTCCTGATCACGCTCTACTCTTTTAGCTCCTCTGGGAACCAACACTTTTTTTGCACCAGGATCATCAGTTATGTTGGTATCATCGTAGTTATAGATATGATCGGGCAAAACATTTTCTAAGGCACTTTTAATGTTGTTAAAAAATTCTGTTAGCACCAGTTTACCTACAGCAGCTCGTTGACGTTTTATGTTGGTAGCCAAACGGCTAGTCAATTTGTTCCTTGAAGCAAAGGCTTGTATAAAATCTATACCGGGTTGATTGTTCTTCCATTCCTTAATAGTCCTGCCCTGTTTGGTAACGAATTTTGCTATCACGTGACGAATATCTTGGTGTATCATTGGAAAGCCCCAATCGTTTACCGTACCAAGTGTTTTTGCTATTAAATGTTCTTCATCACTAGTTAACACACATGGACATCCCGGTTTTAAAGGATGATGTCCATAAATTTTATCGATCAAGGTTGTTTTGGGGACTTTAAACTTTCTACACGCTTCTAGTGTCGACATACCATGTTTTACAGCATCGATGGCTTTTGTTTATGTTTTGCTTGTTATAGTTGAGATAAGTCTCCCTCCCAAGTTTTTCACGTACTTATGAGGCATTATCTTTATAAAAAACTGATCTGAAACAAAAAAAGCTAGGATAAAGAATAACAAAAACAAAATAATATTAATAACCATAGTAATGACAAATATTTTTATTGTTATTATTATTTTTGTGTAATCAACAAAAATAGTGTAGAATGTAAAAAAGAATCAACAAATCAATCAATTACCTGAAACAATCAATAAAAAGAATAAAATTTTATCCCGAAGTTACCCCGACTGTCGAAGTTCACCCATTCTACGGTAAGTCCTGGTTAAGAGGGGGCAAGCGGTGGTGCTAGTTTCTCCCATTGTCGTCTACTCAAGCGGTGAGACATACCTTTGTACTCCAATAATCGATAATTAACTAGAAATCGCCTTTTCGTGTTTAAGGAACACTGAAGCACAGAACTTTTGAAAAAAAAATCGGATTTATGTTAATTTGCGCTATTTTTTATAAAGTTGTTAATACTTTGGATTGAGAAAGCTGCAGAGACGTATATTAAATTATACGTAATTAGAGGTCAAACACAATTTGAAATTGATTTCTATAGCTCCGCAAGCATATCAATCACCTTCGTTCGAGCCCGTTGCACATGGAGGTATTTTAAAATTTTATTACACCTAGTCTGCATCAAAATTAACTCCCCAGTAGCAAGCAACAAGCAATAAAAATCTTATTTAATGTCTTTAAGAATACAATGATATACTTGCATCTTGGTCGCACCAGTCCTACATTAAACAAGCGGGCATAAAGAATAATAAAAGAAAAGTTATTAACGCATTTAAAAGAGCAGCAGTAAATTGTTCTTGTATTTACGTAACCACTGTTTTTCATCGTAATTATAGTCGTAAAAACAATCGATGCAGGTATTCGCAAACCCGATTCAATTACTTTACTTCGGGCTAATCATGAATAAGTTTACCCAAACAAAAAACTTCATGGGAAGCAAAGATGAGCGAGATAAATTGGAGACTGCGCTAAAATCGACTGAAAAGGTCACAGTAGAGCTAAAGATAGAGAAATAAAACCGTGTTCACCCTACTTGCCCTCATCCCTTTCAGCGTTCTTTCAAAGATAAATTGAAGTAGATATCAGGTCACGGCGAGCGTCGCTGTTTTCGTTTTTAAAGAAACGGGTAAAATTTTCTAAAAGATGAGAAAATAAAGTTTGATGGAAAGGCGCGTATAATTCGGCTGAACGTCACAGAGATTGTATTTATAGATCGAAAACAAGAATTTCACTGAATGGTCATAAAACCAGTCGGAGGCAGATAAATTGAACAAGTTTTCAAACAAGCAAGATTAAAGATAAAGTTTCAAACTACATAAAATAAAATTGAGTGCACAGAGTTGCTGCAAAGTATTTTTCGATATGCTATGTGATGTGATGGCGTGCGGGTTGGTTGTTCCTTACATTGATTTGGAAAGGGCGTTGGCCGCTTTATATACACTTAGTTGAGCAAACCTTGAAGAGCTCACTGGGAGTACTCTAAAGCATAAACATGGGCGGCAAATTTTCCGTTGATTTAACATTGAAAGTGTTCTAGACAGAAAGGCGCCGGGAGTTAAAAATTTACTCTGCAGACAGCGACGCGCACCAGACAATTTACTTCTGGAATTCCGCCCTGAAACCATAATTCTATACTTAAACTTCAAGTCAACGTCTATTGTTTTAGTATCTTGGGAGCTGAAGTAATCGTCTAAATGCCTGCTTCAAATCAAATAATTTTAAGATTTGTAGCTGCTTAGATGTAATGCAAATGGCGTGGTTTTAAAAGCCCATATGAAAGTGCAGGGAAGGGTAGCTGAAGATTCTAATTATTTTAAGATACCTATGTTGTATTACTCTCATAAAAGCTGTATTATGGGAATCGAAACCGAATCTAAACCTAATAAAAAAATTTGCACATAAATAATCATTTGTGTAGGTTTCTAACGCCTTTTGTTAACCCAAAAATTACCGCCATCGATATACGAGGCAAAATCAACTTTACAGTATTAAATATAGCGGGAGGTTCTTTTTGGAAATTAACATTTGTTTAATGAATCACGAATAGTAACATATTCAAAACCTAACTAAATACGTAAACATTCAATTGTGTAATTAATATATTAATTTTGACTTGCTTATATTTGAAAAAGAGAACAACCAACAACGAGTTACGCTGAAATTGCAGCTCGTTAGGTTGGTAATATCTCCTGCCACAAGAAGTACTGGTCAAAATTAAATAAACTAAGAATTCAATTAAATCATCATGTAGACGATTGTATCATGTGCCTACCAATAAGCGAAATTAATAACACCTTACAAAAGTTTAACGTATTCCATCCAAAATTACAATTTATGTATGAAAAAGAAATAAACCGTAGTATTGACTTTTTAAATATAAAAACTTTATACAATAAACTAGGAAAGATTTCTACAAGTTGGCATACAAAATACATCTGGTCAGGTAGACATCTAAATGTAAAATGTAAATACTCAATATAAAACTAACATGGTAAATAATCTGGTAGACAGTGCTATACGTCTTGCACATACAAAATTTAGGCCCAAAAGTTAACAACAATAAAGCAGATTTTACAACAAAACAACTATCTTAAAAAATTCTATGATACTGTTATAAAACAAAGGATACATGATATATACATATAACAATAGTAAACATAAAAAAGAAATATTATAGCACAAATGAAACGTATGTAAGTATAGATTATAATCCTAACCTTTCCCATAAAATTAAACAACCTTTTAAAAAATTCGATAATACAGTAGTACATAAACGAAACAACTATACAAATAAATTTTACAATAAATTAAAGCCAAATGTTTCAAACAAAAAGAGAACACATATCATAAATAAAATAGATTGTATAGAATGTCCATGAGGTACCCACGTTGGAAGTACAAAACAATATAAAAATATGCAATATTGTGAACAAAAATATTTTATAAAAATAGACAACAAATGTACTGTTCTTTCTAATCATGCAATAAAAAAACTTCATAATTTTAGTTTTAAAAAAGTACACATTTTAGAGTGGCAGAGACCATAGGGGTCGGTATGGCATTCTAAGACACATTATTGTGAAATTGAAAGCAACGGGAAACCACCACATTGTTTCCCAAGTACACAGCGTACAAAATTTTTTATTAAAGACGATGGCATCCTTTGGGTGTAAAATTCAAGAGGTTTAATAATCCCCCATTCGGATCTCCGGGAGAGGCCTACTTCGGGGGATGTGACCCGAGAGTATAAAAAAAAGTCGTAAACATTCTGCGAGTCGGAGCGCGGAATGTTAGAAGTATGGAACACGAGGTCCCGGGTTCGAATCCCGCCACGGTCCGCTTGAAAAATGTTAGGCGAGCATTTTTCGTAAAAATACACCCTCGTTCGGATGAGAGGTTAAATGGAGGTCCCGTGTGTGAGTGTTGTCACGCACGTTAAAGATCCCTACCTTGCTTGG
Source organism: Platerodrilus igneus (assembly GCA_036346225.1). NCBI lineage: Eukaryota > Metazoa > Arthropoda > Insecta > Coleoptera > Lycidae > Platerodrilus > Platerodrilus igneus. The sequence goes on along the minus strand of JARFIW010001452.1, from coordinate 1,505,862 downwards.
AACGGCGAGGGTTCGGCAAAATTCCAAATTCCAGGTAAAAAACTCGCTTCCTGGCCAATGTAGTACCTTCGGGTGGAGCATTGGAAAAATCACATGTAAAGTATGGAACACGAAGGTAAGCTAGAGAACCTGAAAATTGGAATGGATAGGTTAGCACTAGACATAGTAGGGATCAGCGAAGTTCACTGGACAGAGGCGGAAATGGAGACATCCGGGTAATTCATACAGGATCAGAGGAAGGAAATTTGGTGTGGAGATAGTTAAGCGAAAAAAAATTGGACGATGTGTAGAAAACTACTTACGAAAGAACGAAAGAGTACTCGTGGTTAGATTAAAATCTAAACCGGTAAATACAGTAATAATACAAGCATACATGCCCACCTCTAGCTACAGTGAGAAAGAGGTAGAGGCGATCTACAAAGATATCGAAGAGATACTAAGATACATAAAAGGATATGAAAATTTAATAATTACAGGGGATTTTAATGCAGTATTAGGCGAGAGTAGGAAAGGAGCGGTAGTAGGTTTATTTGGTTTAGTTACGAGAAATGACAGGGAAAATAGGCTTGTAGAATTTTGCGACAAGAACAATTTAACCATCACAAACACACTATTTCAACATCATGCTAGAAGACAATACACGTGAAAGATGCCAGGAGATATTGGCAGATATCAAATAGATTACATTCTTGTTAGACAACGGTTTACGAATCAAGTAAAAGACTGTCGAAGAAACCCAAAAGCAGACATAGACACCGACCACAACATCGTAATTATGAAGGTCGCTCTTAAATTAAAAAAATTAAAAAAAAGAAACGGAAAAAAGCAGTTTGACCATAAGATACTAAAAAATAAAGATATCCACAAAAGATTTGAGAAAAAGTCAAATGAATTGCTGAAAAATGTCAGAAAAATTTCTGATATTAAAGAAGTAGAAACAGAATGGAATAAGACTAAATCCAGCGTAGATATGGCGGCCAGAGATATTCTGGGGTATACACAAAAAGAAAATAAGAAACCAGAATAATATAGGATAATAAAGATCAGACAAAACAGGAAAACTGAACTACAAAGCCATAAAATGGGAAATTATTAGCAAATACAGGGAAGCTAAAGAACAATGGATTTATGAAATGTGCAAAGAGGTGCAAACTAAAATGGAAATACGATGGACAGACGAAGCATACAAACTAATTAGAATGAATTTTAGGGATATAAAACCATATAGCAAAAATATAAGGGACGCGGGAGGAAACGTCATAATAGAAAATGTAGAGAAAATGTTTAGATGGTATGAATATATAGGTAATTTATATGCAGGAAAAGAACTAACAGCATTAGAACAGGAATCAGACATTGAAAATGATGACGAGAAATCCTATACTGCGAGATAAGTTTGAATTAGCATTAATATATATATATATATATATATATATATATATATATATATATATTTCTGTGTACCCTTTATAAAATCGACAGAGTAAGAAAAAACATTCGAGGATTCTATTAATTTTACCCAGAAATCGTCATAAATTTCACACACCGGAAAAATTTTCAAAAAAAAAAATTTCTTACCTAGATTCCTCTCTTCACACTTTAATTCTTCAACCGCTTCCCTGGCTAGCTCAGTTGGGCCTCCTCTTAGATACCTAGATTCACTATCGTACTCTTTATCGTTCACGCAAACTCCCAATAAAACCACAAAATAATACAACAATCATACAATATTTATTTACCACTATTTACAAATAATAATTCAAGATTATGTACATTTCGGTGGTCAAGTTACACCTCAATAAATTATATTTTTTTGTAAAGTCCTTGAAATATCAAACACATTGAATGTAACCGGAGTAAATGGGCCCTGAGTAATACCTTATTTTTCTTTCTTTATTTATAATTAATTTTAATTAGGAAACTCGGGAGTATGGTCAGCTCATGATAACCCAGTTTTTTTTTATGATTAATGTATGCTTTTTACTTTGCATACTCTTATTACAAACAAAAAAACCCATGTACTTTTAACAATAAATTTAAGTTCCTGATGGAACGTTAATAATCTTTATATACACCTTGAGATTTATATTTAAATACCATAATAAACGTTAGTTATACGTATTATTTTTAATACGCAAAATAATGCAAAATATCTTCATAGTTCACTCTCACACATCACAATGATTTTCATAGTTTATACAAACAACAAATTCTAAAGCGTTACCTGGAATTTCTTAAAGATCCCTTCTCCGTTGACGATGCCGTTAAGTTGTTTCGCTCTCGGTTTCGTGGTTCTGCTCTGCTTCCGCCTCCAGCTATTTGTAGATGAACACCCTCTAAGTTGTGCTGCAACACGATACATCCAAATTCAAATCCAAATATTACACTTCTTTTATAATTGCTTAATTTAATTTACGTTACATTACGTCACTTCACGAGCTTGTTAAATTATATGTTGCACTTCAATAAAATTTAGACTCGTCACACTCCGCGTATCAAATTATGAGGCCAACACAGTACTATTTAATTTAAAAAATGTTATATACTTACAAGCTCATGGTAACTTTCTGTACGTAGTCTGAAGCGATGAAAATACTAAGAGAGAAGTTAAAAGAGAGCGATGTGAATTTTTTTAGAGTATTTATATAATTCGAAATGCCACCTCTCGGCCACTCTTTACGCGAAATACTTCATTTAAAATAATACCTCTCAAAATTTTGGTTCAACCGTTTTTGAAGTCTTCGAAATTCAGCTCGTCGTTCTGATATTTTCCGAAAAACCCGCATTAAAATTTTCCCGTGTTTGTCTGTTGTAAAACTAACTATATAGACCAATGAGATATTTCGTGACGTCTTAAAAACCCCGCCTGTATTAACGCTATTCTTCTCTTATGCATATTCTATGTTTCCTTCTAACCTTCTTTGAGTGGTAGAAAATCAATATTACTGTCCGCGTTTTAAACTAACCCATGTGCACTGAATACGTGCGTTTCGAAGTGGCATGTTATTATGCCTGCTTCACTCCGAAGCATTTCACTGATTGTCCATCCCTTCCGCACTTTAAGGAAACTTTTAGTTAGCCTTTATGCGAACCGTCCGACCGTTTACCCGATATACCTCCAATACTGTCTTTAATCTACACAAATAAGGGGAACATAACATTTAGAAAACATGCAGGTGTTCGATTAACAAACGTTTTAAAACATCCTTTCTAGGAGTTTACGTTTCAAGGTATTTTATATTCAACGGCTGTTCGTTTGTTAGCAAGGCGTTTCACCTTGGTATTATCGATTTTTCAAGCTCTTATGCGTATTAGACGTAATAACCCTTTCAACTAAACTCAATTAAATTAATAATTGCATTGGCTTCTACAATTTATCTTCTTGACGAACCTAACTAAATTTTAATCACTACTTGTAAAATTTTGTTAATACTTGTTACTTTAAATTCACTAAATGAAATAAATTTCGCACGTAAATTCTGGTTGTTTCCTCTATACAGGGTGTTTGAAATTGCCTTGTTTATACTTAAATATATCCCTTTAAAACCACTACAATATATATATATATATATATACCTTATATATATATACCTTAAAATTGTCGTGATACCCGATTTTAGGATTAACGAGCCCCTACGATAGGCGTCATAAAATTGCTGTGTTATTCTCCCCAGCGTTGGACCGTCATAAATTTTCTGTGATATTACCTGTCTGATTCCTTTATTATTTTAAGCCCCAATATTATGAAATGTTAAATTAGGCTTTTACCCCGAATAGATCTTATTGAATCAAATAAAGCAATTTTATAATACACAATATAATCATTGATAATATTTACAACTCTTAAAATTTTCCTTTTTTATAGAATATCTACATATACCAGATATATGGTTTTCTGAAAGTCAGCAAAAATATTTTTTACTTATTCAGGGACCTTCGAACGTTCCAAGATACCTATTACCTTGTCATAAAGTGTTAACTGACCCTTTTTGATGACTCATACAAATACGCAATGTGATAAATATTAAATTAAAAACCGTTTTCAATAATAAAGTGTATTAAGATTGCTAATCTGGAGTGGGTTCTGTAGTTCCATCCTAGTCCATGATCTACATCCCCTGCATCCCTGCATCCCAAATTAGAGCCATCTCAATCAAAATATGTCTCCAATTGAAAGTCGAAATTAAAAGTCGATATTAAAAGCCATAATTAAAGTCCAGGTTAAAAGCCCTGTTTTATTGATATTAGAAATGGATTTTAATTAAGTCGTTTTATTTACGTCTATTTATAGATCGGCTTATTTTCTTTGCATAAATTCTCGGAATTTTTAATTCTGATTTACTTTGATTTTTGCTTCACTGGTTACGTAAGTTCTAAACACTTTTGAATATAGTCGTTGCTCAGTTTTGAATATAGACTAAACCGTCGCTCCGTCACTATCGTATATAAGCCCTACCTCCACTTGATTTCATTGGCTTATTTACATTCTGGAACGATACTTCTGCTTATCTCACATACCTTGGGATTTTACCAATTATTTAGTTTAAATCTTTCAATGCATGCCTTGACTGTCACGTATGCCTCACGCATATCGTAGTATTATTTGAGAAACTCCAACTTTTGCCCTCTATTAACTCACGTATTCGGATTAAATTTTATCGCCTAAATTGAATCGCCTGGTGCTTGTTTATTTCTACAAAATATTGGATTTTTGAACAAATGTGATTTCTTCCAGTCACGTAACAATTTTCTAATAATGAATTATTTAGAATGCGTGTACGATGATATTTTTAACGCAATTGTTACATCTTTGCAAGCCAATTTATCTAGGTTTCCCGGTGATTTAATTTTGATGCAATTTGTTGCGTTTTAAAATCTTATCTTTACTTGTAAATTACTCTTAGACCTCTTTATGTTCTCATGCATTTAATCCCATGTATTTTATATACAGTGTGCTCTCAATTAACAATATGTAGGGTGATCGATTTACTCTTATAATTTCTGAAATTGTGTGCCTTTTTTAATGGGGAAGTTGTTTTTATTTATTCTACGACCCCCATGACTTAACCTACTCCTAAACTACCCTATTATCATAGCAGTATATATATATATGTATATATTATATATATTGCTGTAATTATAGGGTTAATTTAGGGGTGGGTTAAGTCATTGGGGTCGTAGAATAAGCAAGGAAACTCCCAAGTAACAGAAACATATAATTATAGATATTAGAAGAGTAAATGGGTTATTATAAACATTATTAGTTGCGAGCACACTGTATATAGCAGTACAAACGATTAAAACACATATCCAAAAGTAGCTATTAGCAAAGATTAAAATTTAAAAGTGTAACGAAACGCATTGAAATTAAATCAGTGAAAAACCTGCATGAATTGGCTAGATAAACATTCAAAAAGTGTGTTAAGATATTATCGTAAACGCACGCAAAAATTATGTATTATTTAAAAGCGTACGTGATCTAAAAGAATCACAGTTGTTCGAAAATGCAATTTATTAGGAAATAAACAAACACCAAGTTTATTCGATTAAGATTAGAATAAGGCCAACAAACAATACTACGGGATCGACATGAACGAAAATTCCTGAGATTTCTGAAGTGGATGTAAGGTATAACATTTAAATTACGTGACTTAGAGCACCGCGTTATGCAATTAAAATACATACAATTGGTAAACTTTCCAAAATAACAAGTGATAATACGCTTGGCCTCGCTTAGCACGTGAAGCCAATGAATCACAAACAAAAGGGGGGCGATCCTATAAATGTCTTGAAAATTGAATATCGAGTTAGTATACTTTGAAACTGGGTAGTTACTATACTTGAAAGTGCTAAATATTTACGTGAATAATAAATTAAATTAACAGTGAAATTCTAGAGTGTATAATTGTGCAAAATGTGCCGTACTAGTTTTTGAACTGTTTTATCTCAATAATAATTTAAAGTGTAAGAGCCGACAAATTGGGGTTTTCTGTGTAAATTTATGAAAAGCATAGACATCTTGAAACGTTTCAATAGGTCCTTAAAGGTAAATAAAAAAGCTAGTTTTGCTGGTTTGATTTTCTGAAAATTTGACAGAAGTCTATGATTTAAAAAGGGAGAAGATATTTAAAAGGGTTGTAAATATTCATTCATTAAACTGTGTATTGTAGAAGAGCTTTATTTAATTGAATCAGCTAGTCGAAGCAAAAGAAAATTATACATTAACATTTTCAAAAGTTCTTGAGGGGCTGCGAGCAACACAGCAATATATATATATATATATATATATATATTATATATATATTATATATAAGTATTTAATTATAATAAATTTAATAACGGGGTTTATTGGTCCAATTTTTTAATCGAACTTTTTGTTTTTTCGCCAAGTTTTCGATTTATTTTTTAAATCTTCATCAGGGTCATATGTAAGAGAAGTTATGAACATCAACTATACTAAGAAATTACAAATGCTTACAAAGCATTAGTACTAAATAGTTTAAAAATAAATAAATATACATGTAGCAGATTTAGGGTATAGCTGACACATTTATAAAACAAGAATATAATTCCTACATTTAAAATATTTAAACAAACTCTTAACGTCCATCATTAAAGTAAAACAAGTGTATGCTAGACACATTTGTCACAGAATGTCACCAAAATTTTATGGCTCACCTAAGCTGCACAAAAACAACGTACCCTTAAGACCAATTGTAGCATCTATCAATACTCCCACACATAAATTGTCGAGTTATAAAGCAGAGATCCGTACCAAATTGTTTCATAATACTAATAATTATAACGTTAAAGACTACCGTAGCTATGCGAAAGATTTTCAAGGTACAGTGATTCCAGTAGAATTTGTACTTGTTTTATTGGATGTTTTGTCCCTGTTTACAAGTATCCCGATTGATTTGGTAAAACACATTATAATACAGAAGTGGGACAAGATTGAGATTAATTGTAATATTACTCTAGATTTGTTCTTAGAATTTTAAATTTTGTTTTTTACAATACTTACCGCTGGTTCAATAGTAAATTTTACCTCCAAATTTTTGGAACACCGATGGGGTCTCCCCTGAGCCCCATTATTGCTACCATAGTTATGGATTTTCTATTTGATAATGTTATCCTTTTATTACCCACACCGCCAACCTTAATCAAGAAATTTGTTGATGATGTAATTTGCTATGTACCTACCAACGAAGTTAATATTTGTTTAGAACTTTTTAATAAATTTAACGAATATATACAGTTCACAATGGAACAGGAGCAAGACCTCAGCATTCCCTTTTTAGATATGAAAGTCATTAGAAACAGTGATAACACTATTATATTAGATTGGTATAGGAAACCAACAAATTCTGGTAGATATATTAACTTCTACTCAAATCATAGCATCCACCAAAAAATAAATGTAATTATTAATTTAAAAAATAGAATGAAACAATTGTCACATCCTTCGTTTCATTTAAAATTTTTTTATATATTAGCTAAAATAATGATAAACAATGGGTACCCAAAACCACTAATAAATATACTGATTTTTCATTTCAATAACATAACAAAAGAACTGACTATCCAAACATAAAGCACAATCTTAAAAAAACTTCCTCTAGTCAAAAACCTAACTAATAAAATAGTTAATAAATTAGCGGATCGGTCTATCACTATAGCTCGGTATATAATCCATTTAAGGTAGGAACACTTTTCTCCAAATTAAAAGACAGAACTCCAATGCTGAACAATTCTAATGTAGTGTACTCCACTCCATGTAGAGATTGTAACCAAATCTACATAGGCCATACCTCACAATGGCTGCTGAGTAGAATTGTTCAGCATAAAAGTGATTGTAAAATTTCTAAAAATTCCTGTGCATTAGCGCCCCATACCAAACAAACTGGTCACATACCTAAATTTGAAGAAGTAAGTATTTAGACAAAGAAGTCAGGTACAGAAGCAGAATTTTCCTAGAAATGGCTCACATTAATACATCTAAAGATGTCCTTAATTTTAAGTCTGATACGAATAATTTAAACTCTATATATTCGTATTTGTTAAATTTTAGAATCCTCAATAACAGTAACAATAATTCGACTTGATCAACGAATATATGTAAAAATAATTAAATGCAAATACAATTGGATCACTTTCAAGTGTAAATACAAAGCTATTCGTTTGTAATAAAAAATACAATTACCGTGCATAAAAATAAATAATTTTGTGTATTTAAAACCCCAATTTTAATTTTAACTTTGTGTCTGTGAAAGCAAATATTTTCTTTAGAAATGCACCTCGTTTGCATTATAAAGCTTTAAATTAATCATATAAATTGACTTTCGTATTACTTAAATTTATTTTAAATAAAATATGTTCTCCAATTTTTGAGAGGAAGATACAAAATGCGTCATCTGAACTTAGAACAACGTAAATACCTAATTAACGTATTAAACATTTATTCTAAAAAACAGCAGGAAAGTTTAAAACTGATAAAATTGATGAGAATTATTTATTAGCTTTTGCAATCTCTGTAGGAGGGATGCGATGCGACTAGAAACCTTATATGTGTTAGAGAAGGACAAATCAGCGCGCGTTACTATTATAAATCCATCACGCGAGTCACGCTAATGAATTTTTTTCGAAAATCTTACGTCATTGCCGTGTACTAGATTCCATACGAAACTAGAACAATGTAGAAGGCGTGACGTAAACAAGATAAATTGTATATAAACTAAAACGTTGATTAAAAAGATTTCATTCATTAATTCGATTGCCAAAATGCTATTTTGATTAAGTCGCAAGCTGGGTGCCATGCGAAAATGATATTTTACGTATGCAATAGGCATATCGTAAATAATAATTAAAATATAACGTTGTTGATTAAGTTAAGCGTAACCTGTATATTAATATAGACGTTATTAAATGTAATGGACATGGAAAATTCTTCAAGATAAAAAGCTATTTAGTAATCAACTTAAATAATGAAGCCGAGGATGGATGCACATTGGTTCCTAAATGGAAATTTTATGCCTGATTTTGTAAACTGCGATTAAAGAATGGAAGCGGAAGACATTTAATACTGTTAATTACGAATTGGAAAAGCGGTTCGTAGATTTGTCCAAGTATTAGTTTTGTTATATTGTTTGTAACTGATATTTGAACATTTGTCATTTAAATTTATGCTAGAATAGGTCCTAATCATTTTATTTTTATGAGTATCTTGAGCAGGAAAATTTGTGATCAGGGTTCCAAACACTCTGACTTTTCTTTTTATAGATGTTGATATCAATGATATCTTTTGGCCAATTTTTGGTGAATTCTATAAATTGTAAGAAACTCGAGGTGAGGAACATTTTTGATAATTAAGGACTTGTTAGGAATAATGTTATGCTTGAAAAAGATTAAGCTGTAACTGCTCTATATCCTTTTGTATGAAAAAAATATATTAGACTGTATAGATGCTCTGTGAAATTGCTGTGTTTGATTTTATTTTATAAATTTCATTATTTTCGTTGAGCTAGTCAAGCAAAGAAAAGTTAAGAAGCTAGGTAAGTAAACAATTTCAAATTTTACAATTTGCTGTATCTGTATCACAGCACCCTTTTAACGACGACTAACGCCGGTCGTTGTCACACCAATATGTATATGTATATATATATATATATATATATATATATATATATATATATATATTATATTGCAACATTTTATAATTATTGCTCCCGTAGTTGAACCTTAATGTAAGGAATTTAGATAAGCTTGCCTCAGTGCCAAACGCTAATATTCTGAACACACCTGGAATTCCTAAGAATTAGAGATGAGCCTAAGCATGGGAAGTTAAAGGGGTGACTATAAAAAAATAGAAACAACACATTACTTAAAATATACTAAAACAGTTAATTTATTTACAACAAATATTATTCGAATTAGACAGACCTGGCTTGTTTGGATTGCAAATAAAAGAGGCAAGGACAGCATATGCTGTTTATTACATGATAAAATTTAGCATATGAGCAACAAATAGAAAAGTTTTATTGAGGATTTTTCTAAAAATATAATTCTGCTTATGGAGCAGCTGCAAAACCTCTAATTTTAAAACTTATTTCATTTGGCCGAACCAAAGGCAAATCCACTCATGACAGGTAATACACTTAAACTTATATATAGACCAGTCTGTCCTGCCAACAAACATTTGGATATTAAAGCGGCAAACAAATGCGCAAAACTCTTGAGAGTCTCTGTAAAACTAACAGCAACATAATTTAATGCTATTTATCCTAAAACAACAGAGAAAAATCTTGTACATCCAAGTGGTTTGCTGAACCTTCGAAAAGGCATTTACATACCACAAGGGCAATACATTCGGTTGAATGTACACACTGCAATTGCTAACATGTGGCATGCAGCTATAATAGTAGGATTTCTACTTAAGTAGGATAATGCCTATTTATTTAAGAGTAAAGTAGATCCACTGAAAACGTACCACAATAACAAAGTGATCCGCTATAGAAACCACTACATTAATTTTGCACGTATATTAAGTATAATTATCACTGTTTGTACTACCGATGTTAATATGCAAATTTCTCATATATAGGAATCGGATCCTTCCTTCTAAAGGAAAAGTTCAACTCTAATACTTTATTTTTTGTACCATGCCGGTATGTATAAATATCAAAAATAAAATAAGCTCCACACATTCTGCTGTTTATTGTTCTATTTTACAAACCCCACTCCCGTACACTTGCGCCAACACCTCATAAGATTTATAAGTAAAGGGACAATGTATTATTCACTGTTTCAAATTCACCTTACTTGAGATGCAATAGAAATAAGAACTAATAGCAAAAAAACGGATTATTAACTACGAAATTTCAAAACAACGAAGCATATTACGATAATATTAGTATTTATATTAACTGTATAATACTTAGGACGAACTGTAAAACCAAGGCAGCATAATTTAATCATTTTAGCATGTTACAATATTGACGTGATAATGAAGTCAAGAGAGGTCATTTAACGCCAAATTCTATGAAAAACTACCACCTATAGTGAATTAATCAGAAAAAGTTTAAATTTCCAGATATTTATTTTTAACCTCGTATCAATATAAGTGTGTTTCTTTGCTATTAAAATACAAAGCCATTCATTACACTCACGTTATTACAAAACATAAAGGAAATCCTTAATTAATTAAATTCCGTGCAGAATGAGAAAAGAATCGTGAAACGATTATAAACTAAAAGCCGTGTGTGTAAATAATTCTATACTTAGTAAAAACGAGTTTCATTATACGATATGCATGTTACGCTGAATCACTAAAATATAAGTTGCATTTACAGCCATTATGTTTGCTGTAGTAACAAATTCTGAGCTTTCATGCAACTTTATAAAAACAAAAATAGATTCCGTGTATAAAATATTCGTCAATACAAATCTTATTGCATTTATAAACCAAGCCCTCGTTAGAAATATTAAAAATATGTTTAAGCTATCCTCTTTAAAATATGCATTCGTACCCTGTTAGAATACAAATTTATGCAAGTGTTATTGCATTTACAAAGTATAGGGAACTCATTTGTGAGCTTCTATTATGTAATTAAATTCATTGTAAGAGTTTCATACAAAATATTTTAATTCTAGAATTTTCGAATGGGTTACGTTACTAAGAAATGTTTTTAGACTTCATTAAGCGACCTATTTTCTATAAATAAATAATTGCCCTATAGTATACTTATGGCTCTCTTTTCGAATATATTTTCATTTCTACCTCACGTTTATTTAATTTAATACAACAATCGCTGCCCTTCTAACTACTCCGTTTAATTTTCTATTACATACTCAATCATTCTCAATCCATTTCAATACAGACAGGTAGAAAGTCCTTAAAATGCTATCTTAGCAATATCAAGTATTACGCGAAGAACGCTATGATTGCATGCATATACCTAGTTGCTACACAATAATGCAACTTATTTAATTAATTCAGCATTTGATACCTTCCGGCTTTGTTGCTCCTGGTTGTATCACATATTGCATGATGTGTAAGACTATTAATTATTTTACTAGAATACAAAATCCGCGATTAATAAAAAGCGATAAATAGATAAGAAATATTATTAATAGCGTTCCACAGTACAATAAGAAAGAAAGAGACAGCAAATATTAACTCCGTGTATTAGAAGGAGATAAACGATGTAGTTAAGATAAAACATAAATCACGCTACTGACACTAATTAAATCGTGAAAAGGCAAAATCGGTGTAAATTCTTACATCAGCGGTAACTAATCTTTCTAAATGAATCAGGAAAATCTCGCATATTACGTATTTATTTAAATTTTGTATATAAACTGGAACTGGATTAGGAGGAGTCATTCGGTAATTCTTTCCTAAATCAAAGAATATGTAACATTCATTTTCATTTTATGAGATCGACCAGGTAAGTTTGATTAAAGAGTAATTCGAGATTCAGTATTCGGCATGCATACAGTATTTGATATTTAAGATCTAACTTTTGAGCAAAGAAACAATTCATTCTTTCTTTCTTAAACCAAACAATATGTAACATTCGTGATTCAATTCATTTTACGAGATTGATCATATACAAACAGAGTTACATCATTTAAATTATTTACGACATCAAACTTATACCTTTGAACATTTTGAAATCTATTTCATTGGCGTTCCACAAGTAACATAGGGTTATCAAAAAAGATCACTACTGCCGAGTTTAATCGATAAAAAGATAAATATGTACCTTAAAAACAAATGGAGATTTAAGATGGAAGCAATTAATGCTGTTGGTGATAATAGAAAAAAAGTTTTGATAAGCGCTATTTTTTGCAAGTATAAATTTTGGATTTTTTTTTTGGTTTGTAACTGATAAAAATATTCAAATATTTGTAAGCTAGAATAAGTTTCTTAATTATATAAAATTTTTAAACGGTTTATTACCAACAAATTTTGAGGTTGGGGTTCGAAGGAGTTTGAACTTTACTAAGATATTTGTGGAGCATCATTGGCCAGTTATACCCACGAACGTGGTAGCAAAGATAGATAAACTTTCCACAAGAAAAGAGATTTGAGTACTGTAAATTTTAACAAAGATTAGCTAAGAATTATTTTAGTAATAATTTAAGAATAAGTTTATGTATGAACTTAAGCTGTAAGCTGTTCTATATTCTTTTGTATGAAAGAAAAATGTTTTTGAATGTATAGATATTTCTGCAGATTGCCGTGTTTTATTTCATTTTGTAATTTCCACGGTATAATTTCCGTTGAGCTAGCAAGTCAAAGAAAAGAAAAGAAAAGTAAGATAGTAATTTCATATTTATTAGTCGCAACCTCTTAAGTGCAATTCGCTGTATCTAAGTGACAGCAATAATTTTTGCAAACCTCAAGCTTTGATACAGCAAATTTAGCGGCGTCCCAACCTAGGGCTCGATTAAATCGTCTGAAAATTAGAGTTTCTTGTCTCGTAAAATTTGGTGGATGTTCTCTTTTTCTTTGTAATATCTGATTGATTCCCAGTATGACTAATAGAATGAAAGAAGTTTGCGAGAGTTTAAGAGCTGAAGGAGTGTAAATTGGTTTCTCAGGAAAGTGTTTATATGGAAGAAGGAAAAAGGGAGAATCGAGAAGCCACAAAAGTACAGGGTGTAAGAGAGTCCCAGGAGTTAAAATTGATGGCTCTTCTATTAAATCTAAATCAAAGTATGCAGGAACAAAAGGAAAATATGAAAGAAATGAGCGAAAATAGTGAAAGAAGTTTCAAAGATATGAGGGAATTGGAAAAGAATAAGAACCAAATGGTTACAAATTTGGTGCGGTGTCTACACCTTATCAATAGTACTATTTCGAAAACTGTAAATGCAACAACAGTAGTTGTTTATTTTCAAACCAATTATTCAAGCCTTTTCAACAATTCTTAGTTACAATGGAATTGGTGAAAGCTCTATGAACAATTTATTTTCAGCTAATCGTTAACAGTACAATTACTAGGTTTTTAACACTACGGTGCTATCTTCTAAATTACTATCAAAGCACTATAATTAACTTTCTATGCACTAATTATTAATACATTTAATCACTACACTTATTTGTCAACAGTAATTTAGATCACAATGTACAATGTACAGTCTATAATGTTCAATGTACAACCATCAAAGCTTTAAATGACAACTATAATCAAAGCTTCCCTCAGAACAGTATCAACGTTTCAATTAGAACTAACTTTTTATATTCATGTACATTTCAATTGTATTAGTGAATTCGGGACTATACCAGAAATTATTCAAATAACAGTTTCGAGACCTCCTATTGTAATTTAAATAATTCGTAAATGCAAAACCCTAGCATCTGTCAGTAAAATCCGTCATCCGCAGAGACCGCCAATCATCTTTTGTGTACAAACGTCTCTCTTACGTTCTAATGTTATTATTCTGATCAGAATCAGCCCGATCGGCGTTACAGTACTATTGCTGTACTGCATGATTCTCCGGATTGACGGGATTGGTAGCGTAAAAATTTCAATTTGATATACTAGTTCGAGTTACTTCTAGTTTCCAAATGTCTCTGTTTTCGTATAGTAATTATATACGTTTTTGCTTGAGTTTACTTTACAATAAGGACATGTTCTTGAATGATGTGACGCATAAGGACAGTTACAACCCAACATTCTTTAGTACTGCAATCACTAAGTATTAAAAACTATTTATTGGCGTGTACAGAATAGATTATTTGACATTGAAAATGTGTATTTCTTCTTCTATAGCGCGTTTAACGAACAGATTCAGTAAGTGCTCCTCCCATACATAAGCCCCAGAAATTTTGTGTTGGTTGGTCGGATTCACACAACCACTCAATTCGGTTTGTATTGCCAACCTACAAATGTCAATTAATATTTCACACGTATTTGTAGTTGCAGCAATGTGTTATTTTGTTCGATGCGAATCAAGTTCTTGCATAGTTTGTACAGCGTAATTGAAGCTCATCCTATTATTCTAGTTACTAAACCTGTTCGTTAAACGCACTATAATAATCTACTTCATAAGTGAACCAGGCCAATTTAGGACTGCATTCTTGCAACAGTTATTTAGAATAATTGAAGAAATACATGACGCAAAGATTATGAACTGGACAGGATTACTTTGGGCATTGTAATAAATGTTTCCTAAATCCGTAAATCAAATATATAAAAAATAGAATTTAAAACCCTATTGAATATTATATCTTTGTTATTTAATCCTAGATATATACCTTCTGTATATAAAGTTTAGTGATTTATTTTAGAGGTTTTGTTGTCGATGATGTTGTTATAAGTATAAAAGTAATGTATTTACGGGGATAACAATTTGTCATTATTAATTATCAATCAAACAAGTCAAGCTGAATCTTACTTATTAAATACAAGAGAGGCAGAAGCTACTTTTAACGCAAACGAAACATTCTCTTCGAATTTATTTGTAGGATAATTAAAAGAACGAATGCGTGTAATAATTATTATAAACTGTATCAATATAATTGGAGGCGTTGTAGTAGCCATTGCGTAGGTCAAATGTGTAGATTCGCATATCTTCAATTAGAGATCATGAAACAGATCATATCTATAATTAAAGCGTTTATTTGCATATCCAGTTGTGAACACTATAGAGGAATATAATTATTATGACTAATTGAAATAGTCTATTTTTAATGGTACTGTATTTAATTGTGTTTTCAAAGTTTTATACTTAAATTATTTATTCAATAAAAAATAGGTTAGGTTTCTTTACTATTTATAAAAATTTATTATATTTGTAGTATTGGCTAGATCAACAAACTGGATTCAGAATAAGAATACCTAAGGTTGAAGACAAAAAATTACCTTCGTAAGTATCAGATAGTAAATTGGAGCACCATAAATCATAAACCCTTACCTGATATCACAAGGTCGAGAATTTCTTATTAACAATGGAAGCCCAAGGTAAAGTTGGATGGAAAACGGCTTGAGGAAAAGAAAAACTCTTTAGACATAGACGGCTAGTAGAGTGTTAGATCTGGGTAGATCATGAGCTTGGGTCATGGGTTGTCAAATGAACAAAAATATAGATAATGAGCGCCAGCGTATTTTTCAATACAACAACCTACAAAAATTATCTGTGCTTGTATTAGGAGAATGCGGAAACCTTAAATCTACACCACTAATATAGCCACAAAACCTGAATTTCACCTTTGTAACGCACTTACCAAAAATCTCAATTACCAGATGTCATACAGATGTCTCGACTCAACCTGTGAACAAACAAATGCACAAGGTGGACACCGTTTGTGTCCTCAAAAATATTTACCAAAAATAAAACAATAGAATTTAAGTTCCAAAAGTATACACCCAGGGTATTTGTTATCATTACACACAATGTTTGCTCATGAATGACCATTAAACCTTGAATTATTTAATAATAAAAGAGTTATGCAAAAATGGATTCTATTCAATTAAATTCACTTGATTTGTTTTAACATAATCTGTTTCATCTAATATGTTTATAGAACAAAAAATTAATATGGTTTTGTATTAAAAAAAAAAAAAAAATCTCTAAATTGAATATTTCTGAATAAATTTACTAAAAAGTATGAGCTCTCTTAATAATTCATATTACATATATTAATCTTTAGCCATCTGTAGTACTATGTTGACTTCACAATTAAATTTAATTATTTAAGTTCTCGTAAAATAGCATGTTTCAACATAGAGTTAGTTTTACTTAATATGTATAAAAAGAATCATCGCGTTGTTTAAGAATCAAATTACATGACCTCCAAATTGCTAAATATATTTCTAAATTAGAGTAAAATAACATGTGATATTTAAATTGTGTAATTAGATATTTTTGACATCATATGTCAATAACAACTTTTTCAGTGTAATTAACGCTAACTGTTTGTGAAATAATTACGATAAGCAAACTTCATAGCCATCTTTTAAAATTTTGCAAGGTTACAAGTTTATAACGGAATCTTTCTTTTACTAAATAATTTTTAAGTTACTTAAATCAAGGTAAAGCTTCAACCTTCTATCTTTCGTAAAACTTTTAAATAATTATAAATGTGATTAAATACTAAATATCACTCACGTGTCGAAGTACAGTACGACAAAAAGAAATCGAGCTATGACATCAGATGTGGGATATTCCATAACCATCTGCGATGCACAAACAGGAAACATGATTACGAATGAATTTATCGCTGGAACTATGAGAAATCTTCTGAACAAAACATTATTTAACCAAACCAATTCCTCCTTAAGTACATCCTATAAATTTCTTGTATTTCGAATCACAAACTGAATTTTCTTTTCAGCATTATATACGACAATTACGATATTGATTCCTAGATATTATCTACATCCTTGATATTAACTGCATCCTTGATATTGCACTAAGAGGAAAACATCAGTAAAATTTATTTAATTAATTATACCAACTGTTTTAATGATGGAGGAACCTCTAATACGACCAGCAGGAATCGATTGAGCAGCTACATGTGGAACACAAAATGAAATCTGCACGCTACAACTGCCAAGAATCACATTTCGACACGAAAGTTAAAACAATTCTATCTTCTTGCAGATCGTATTACAGGCCATGTGCCTGTCTAACATCTTGACTTTATGCCGCTGATAGCAGCTTACCTGTTCAGACGCTGATAGAAAAGTGACACGAAATGACAACCTGACGAAGCTTATTGTAGGAACTTAGACCTATAAAGCGGAGGAGCACATATGCTATTGTAAATTTTATGAATTATTTTTAGTGATCAAAAATTTATAAATTATATTTTTATTTTATTGCGATATTATTTTAGATTAATAAGCAAAGTGTAACTGCGTAAAAAAATACGTTACAAGGTAAGTTGGGGTATCTATAACGCATTCGTTGGCATGCAGAGCCGGATTGAGAAATTTTTCCACCGAGTTTCTGTTTGCTCCGATACCCTGGCGAAGGGATACTAGGAAGCCCGTGCAGCCACTTGAAATATGAAATAATATAACGGTAGCATATATAAATATATAAAACCCTAGCACCTTTCTCAAGAAATACATATAAAACGTCCAATATTGATATTTTTATTTTATAAGAACTTTAAGTAAAAATAGCGAAGTCGTATAATATTAAAATAAAAGATTTCCTAAAGTAGTCATATCTTTACAAATTCCTCGAATAATAATGTAAATGTATAACTCCCTTTGCCACAATTTTTTTCTATGTAACACCTCTGACAGTTAAACTTAAATTAAAACTAGTTTCACTTCTGAGGATATTCTCCTCACCAAATATAGGCTGAAGTGAAACTTTATAATTACTGGAATTAAAGCTAGTTGCTAGTTTTCACTTCTGAGGATTTTCTTATCATCAATTAGGCTGAAGTAAAGTTTTATAATTACTAAAATTAAAGCCAGTTGCTAGTTTCTACTTCTGAGCATGTTCCCCTCGCCATTTAGGCTGAAATGAAACTTAGCAAGTACAGAATGCAATAAAGAACTATTGAATTTTATACTTGCTAAGTTTCACTTCAGCCTAATTGGTGAGGAGAACATGCTCAGAAGTAGAAACTAGCAACTAGCTTTAATTTTAGTAATTGCTAAGCATTACTTCAGCCTAATTGATAATAAGAAAATCCTCAGAAGTGGTAACTAGTAACTAGCTTTAATTTCAGTAATTATAAAGTTTTACTCGGCCTATAATTGGTTAAAAGAATATCCTTAGAAGTGAAAGTAAACACCTCTTAGTACGTATTTTGACTAAGAAGTGGTCATTATCAGTTGAAAACAACTAGCCTGCAATTGCAAAACTGACAGTTAAACTTAAATTAAAGCTATTCTTTCACTTCTGAGAATATTTTACCACAAATTAGGTCGAAGTGAAACTTAGCGAGACAAATTTCAATAGTGAACTATTGAATTTTGTACTACTTGCTACATTTTGCTTCAGCTTAATTGGCGAGGAGAATATCCTCAAAAGTAGTAATTGTAAAGTTTTACTTCAGCCTAATTGATGATGAAAATATCCTCAGAAGTGAAAACTAGCAATTAGCTTTAATTTTAGTAACTATAAAGTTTCACGTCAGCCTATAATTGGTCTGAGGAAAATATCCTCAGAAGTGAAATTAGCTTTAGTTTCAGTTTAACTGTCAGTTTAGCAATTGTAAGTTAGCTGTTTTCTACTGATGATGACTACTTAGTGGTCTAATTACGTATTTAGAGGTGTTTCATAGAAAAAAATTATGGCAAAGGGAGTATTAATTTTACATTAAACATAACGCCTCAAGGTTCTTTTGATATTTTTCGAATAATAGTCTCGTTTTTAATATTTACTAATACATTTTGTTCTTTTGACACTGGTAAAAAATTTTCTAAATGTTCTTGTGTTAAACAACTTCTTAAACGATTCAAAATATACTTCAATTTCGAAAAAGCTCTACCACACGAAACCGGACTATGCGTTAAAGTTAATACAGATTTATAAACAATGTACAATTTTTAGTATGCTGCACGTGTGAAGCTTGTATTTACACAAAACATTAAAAACAGATAATTCACAATTTTGGTAGTTATAACGTTACACTAGCTCGTTCTTTTCTTCACCACCACCTTCTTCAATATTTAAGCTTTGTAGTTCAATATCAATGTAAATGTTTTATGGAATCCCATTTCGCTGCAAAATCTTTTAATTCCGCTTATATTATATCTATAGATGTAGTGGGTAAAATTTATTTAAACATTTTGTTTAAAATTTAAATTCCTAGTGTGAAAGGTTTTTAATTATGCTAAAATTATTTGGATCGAGCCAAAACATCTCTACATAAGTACACATACCGATTTATGTATCACACATCTATTTTCGATGCTGTATACCAATTTGTCATAAGTTGTATAGTAGACGCAGAACACGGATTCTGATGCCTTCTCCGCTCCCCTGCAAACTCCTCCACATATCTCCACATTACTCCACATCCCTCCACATCCCTCCACATACCTCCACATTCCTCCACAACTCTCCACATAATGCCACATCCCTCCACATCCCAGCACATTCTCCACATCCCTCCACATCTCGCCGCATCCTTCCACATCCTTCCACATCATTTCACATCCCTCCACATTACTCTACATTCCTCCACATCTCTCCACGTCCTTCCCCATCTCTCCACACCCCTCCACATCCTACCACATCCCGCCACATTCCTCCACATCCCTGCACATCACTCCACATTCCTCCACATCCCTCCACATCCCTCCACATCACTCCACATTCCTCCACATCCCTCCACATCACTCCACATTCCACCATAATCCTCCACATCCTTCCACACTTTTCCACATCCAGTATCTTTCACCCACTTCATGCCTCCACATCAGTCCGCATCCCTCCACTTCCACATCACTCCGTATGTACCACCTCTGGGCGAACGTTAGGCGTATTTACTAACCCCAATTCCGAAATGATTATTTCTTTTGGAATTGTAGAATATGGTGTTGCAGATTGTGTGAAACATGTACTACCTGCTTTAATGTAACACTTGTATAAGATTTTTATTATATCTTCGCTGTCTTCCTCCTCTACTATCCGCCAAGATTAATAAAAAATCTTTTATATAACTACGAAGCTCCTTTGGACAATTATCTTTCTAATGTACACCCAAACAACTATGTCGATCACGTTGAAGATATTCAAAAATACGGAACAATTCCATATATTGAAAATTTAACCTCAAAATTAGAAAATGTGATAAAAAAATACAACATAAGAATTGCAAAGAAGAATGTTTGGACTTTAAATACCCTTTTTTCAAAATTAAAAGATAAAACACCACTATTACAACAAAGAAATATCATCTATAAAATTACTTGTTTAGACTGCAATTTAAAATACATTAGTCAAAGCTTTCAATATTTAAACCGACGTATCACACAACACAAAAGCGACATGCGGATTATACCCAATGCCTGTGCATTGACCACACACACAAATACCAACAAACATAGAATAGACTGGGATAACGCAAAAATACTACAAATGGAAGGTAAGCGATCAAAAAGAGAATTTTCAACGAACTTCGTTCGTTTATGAAATCGATTTGTCGTCCGTCTGTCCGTCCGTCCGAGGCCTTTCTAATGGTCGGACATCAATGTGTGATACATCAATCGATTCAGCTCGGTGTCCAGAGCTTAAGTTTTGATGTCAGTTAAAATCGGGCCACGGGGGCGCCGTGCCCCCGCGATATTCCGTCGGGAAAAAAAAAAATTCAAATAGGTCCAAAATTAATGTGCGATACATATTTGGACTCCCCTAACATAGCTGAGTCGAAATATGGTACCCCCCACAAAATCTGACCACGGATACCCCCTCGGGAATTAATTTTTATCAAAAATTTCAAATAGGTCCAAAATTAATGTGCGATACTGTAACAATTTTATTTTTGCAGTAGGAGAATCCATTCATTAAACGTACAATGAATAGTAAAATACCTTTATTAATTAAAATAAATATTCAAGTAACAATCAAACTTTTATAGTATTATAATATCAAGGATTATTAGTCGAGTTGTTTCCGAGTTCGGTGTAATTTCACAGCCACTGGCGCGCGCGTGAGAGGTTCGAGAACTAAAATCCGGAACCTCCCACCATACAAGAAAGCAGCGAGCGCACTCGTCGATAGTTAAAAGTAGCGTCAAGATGCATTCTAAGAGAATGGCGAGTGACCTCCGAGTCGCTCTATGTTTGTGAAACACTTCCTGAGTAACGGTTAGTACCTAATCCACATTTTGTATATTCGTTGTCATATTAGCTAATTTACAAAATTTATTTAGCGCAACGACCCATTTGAACTCGCAACGACCTATTTGAACTCGCAACGACCCATTTGAACTCGCAACGACCTATTTGAACTCGCAACGACACATTTGAAATCCCAATGAGAAATTAGAAAACTGCATGGATAACGTATATATCGCACACCACGTCGAAAATCGCAACTGTAAAATTTGAGACAACATGATCCCTTTGAAGTTACAATTTAGAAAGCTTAATTTGTTGGCTACGCAATGAAAAATTATTTTAGTAAATAAATTTAGACAACGGAAGATTACGTTACAAAGTAATGCTGCCGTGATCCAAGTAAGGAACCCGCTTTGCTCCTACACCTGTGTTAAAGCATGGAAAGCAAGTATAATTAGTTGCTGTTCCGCGCTGCGAGGTAATTTCCATTACATCAAGGGACAACTGCTGCTCTTGGGTTCGTAATAGAATTAAGGATTTCCTGAGTACTTTCCTTCTGAAAGTACATTATTTCATTTTGTTTGTTAGACGTACAAAAATTGTTATTCAGTTTACCTGTAAATAAGCTGGTTTTCCCCAGTATTAAATTTGCTTTCACTTAGCTTCGTAAATACGTGATCACACGTGGCTTCAACGTAATTTAACAGCTGCTATTACATCACCTGTTTGTTTGTTCACTATTGTCAACAATTGCCCAATGGCTAACACATGTTTAGCATTTTAGTACAACCACTATAGATAACATTAGAGAATATCTTGGTGATTATTTTGACTTCAAACTAAATTTAAGTTTGTTAACCTAAAGAGAAAATTTCGTATATTCATTTGTAAATGACTCACACAGATCTGATTGGGTTATAAAGAAACTCTAGCATTTTTAGTTACATAGAATTATAAAATATTTGAGTAAGGATTAGTTGATAACCTTTACTACCAGTTTTGCAAGTACTTCAAATTTTTATTTTTATTTAATTACAATGATACTTTATTTACTGAAACCAAGAAAATTCTTATTAGTAAATTAATATTCTTCATTTAAAGTTTTTTTATTCTGATCTAGTCTGATCAGACTTGGTAAGCAAACAGCAATAAGAACTAAAATTTTATGATCCCATTATGCAGAAAATATTCTCTATACTTTTTAGGTATACTTGAGGGACGCAAATAGTGTTCCCATTTTTTATGTGACTTAATTATTATTCTTTCTTACAGGAACAGCGTCTTATTCTGTTAAGACAAGTTTGTGTATCAACGAAGGCGATCTCCTTTTTGGGTCTCCAAGTCCGCCCTTAAAAAATAGCTATGCCCTAAAATAAATCAATTTGGACTTGGTGGCGCCTGTTTGTTTTTTTGTTAAGTGTAACCCTCCATAGATTTCGACTTACCCCCATTGCTCATAGCTCTACCCAAGGAATAGACCCTAGTTACGTCGGAAGACTTTGTTTTGCTGACCCCCAACTTCTAGAGTCAGATGTATGTATTAAGAAGAGAGCATTAGTTAAGCTCAATTTAGGAAAGAATGTGACCGTTTGGGGTTAGCGATCAAGAAATTATAATACGTTTCAATACATATTTGGACTCCCCTAACATAGCTGAGTCGAAATATGGTACCCCCCACAAAATCTGACCACGGATACCCGACCCCCCGGGGAATTAATTTTATCAAAAATTTCAAATAGGTCCAAAATTAATGTGCGATACATATTTGGACTCCCTAACATAGCTGAGTCGAAATATGGTACCCCCACAAAATCTGACCACGGATACCCGACCCCCGAATTAATTTTTATCAAAAATTTCAAATAGGTCCAAAATTAATGTGCGACACATATTTAAAATCCTCTGAAAAACTGAATCGAAATATGATGCCCCTTATTTACACACACACACACAACACACATACATACATACATACATACACACACACATATATAGCTTTTAAAATATTTATTCAATAAAATAAAATATATTAAAATGTCTCTTTTGTTGTTTATAAATTTTTGTATTTTATCTGAATACTTATAATTATTACAACATAATAATTTTAATTTCTTTAAATTGTTTTAAAGTAAGTCTACATTTGGAAGTTCGTTGCGACAATGCCTTGCATTTTCAACTTGTTGGAAATGTGTCACATATTTGAAAACACGGGTACCATGAATAAAAGAACATATCTAGATCAACTAAGCTGTATATACACGTATCTACTAATTTCAAACCTAGAACTAACTTGATTAGACCACTAGTATAACACAGGAACACGTACGTGCGCATACACACAATCCACACACACACAAGCGCGCGCACACACACACACACACACACACACACACACACACACACACACATATATATATATATATATATAATTATATATACATATTGATATGATAACGCCGCACGCCGATGTAATAAATGTCTAGTTATATACATAATTCATTTACTAATAACTTGATCATCCCATTTTTGCAACATTCGGAATAATACAAACATGTAATTATATTATTATTAATAGAGAAGAGTAATCCACATTTGGAATGTATGTATGTATATAACTAGATTCAATTTCCTTAAATGCAAGACGTAATTGAAAATCATTAACAAGGGCCAAGCTTCAGTAGTATTAAGTATAACATCATCTAAACAATTAGGCTAGATAGCTCAATTGGTTAGAGCACTGATCCGGAGAATCAGAGGTTGCAGGTTCAAATCCTGCTGTAGCCGTTCTTTTAGTGGTTTTCAATTACTAGTTCGATTTGAAATGGTAATTCAACTTTAAATACAAAGTTGGGTTTTCATTTCATCTTAATAACTATATATATATATATATATATATATATATATATATATATATATATATATATATCTCAGTTTTCATTATCACTGTTAAAGCAGTTAAGACTGGCTAAAGAGGTAACTTTACTACTTAGAAAGTGTTGTTTTGCGCAAACCTACCCCTTGCTACTGGTTCAAAATTTATGCAACTTATATTATATAAAGTAGAAGGTGTAGTCAACTGTTTCCCGTTCTATTTATGCTGCTATCATTATTGCCTGAATTCACATTGTTAAATGAACGTTGTTTAGATATATATGTATATAACGTATAACCTATAAATAGTTATTGTTATAAATTTGGAAGTTGTTTACCAATTGTTTTTGGTTGCTAGAGCCTAAGTCTTCCTATTAGACAGGTAAGGTTGATCTTTTGTTATAAACGCCGTCTGCTAGGAACCAACCTTGGTGCTCAACAAAGAATAGTAATCTCACCCCTTAACCGCGACCCCTTGTACTTATGTCTAACCGAGGTACAGACGTGCAGCATTTTATTTTGTTCCAGACCGTGCAATTTTAACCCCGTTGTAAGAATTTAGCGTAATAGTAGGGTTTGTAGATCTTGAAAAGCATTCGCGAATGTAAAGTAGAAATAGTGTTGGAAATACTAAAAAAGATAGGAATGAGTTATAGTGATATGCGAATAATACATAGGGCTGGATCGGCGTATCGATATATCGATACGTATCGATACGACCCCCGTATCAACCCCCCCGATACAGCAAAAAATAAATATCGATATATCGATACTCGATATGTATCGATACGTATCGATATTCGATATAGAATATGTATCGATATTCGATACGCAAATCCCGTATCGCCCACCCCTATATACATACATATGTCACAAATATTAAACTTGAAACTTTAATTATTTTGATAACAAACAATTTTAAGTGAAAGATCGAATTGTCAGTAAATACATTATTTTAAAACGATCTTGTGATTTTATTCCCAAAGAAAGAGTAGAAAAATTTATAGATGCGTATCGATTCGTACCGACAGGTATCGCTACGTCTCGATATGTATACTTAATCTACACATCTAAACGTTCCGATACGAATCGCTATATATATCTATACGTACCGCTACGTATCGATATGCATCGATACGAATCGATACGTATCGATACGTATCGATACGCATCGATACGGATCGATATGTATCGATACGCACCGATACGCATCGATACATATCGATACGCATCGATACGTATCGATACGTATCGATATATATCGATATTCGATATATCGATATAAAATATGTATCGATATTCGATACGCAAAATCCCGTATCGCCCACCCCTAATAATACATAGATTATATAAAGATCAAACAGTATAGTAATAGGATTAGAGCAGGGACTTAGAGAAGTAAAAATCATGAAAAGGGTGAAATAAAGATGACCGTTATCCCCATGACTTTTTAACTTGTGTATCGAAGATGCAATGGATACTGTAAAATGCAAAAAACATTTGGAATTACCACGAATGGACAAACGATTAATTTACTCAGATTCGCAGACGAACTAGAGGTATTAGTATCTAGCAGACAAGAGTTAGAAGGACATTGTTATTAAATGGAGATAATACCAACAAAGGGATACGGTATGAAAATCCAGAAAAATAAAACTAAAGCACTAGTAAGCAAAGTAAGAGAAAAGTTAAAAAGCAGAATACAAATAGTAAGCCGGAATTTACAAAAGGTTAAGGATTTCTGTTACCTAGGAAGCCAAATAACGGCAGATGGGAAAAGTACATGAGATATAAAACATAGATAAGTACAAGGCCATGCTGTATTCAACAAGAAAAAGCAACTCCTATTTTGAAGACAACATTCATTGAAAAGGTAAATACTGCTGAAAGCACGTATGGAGTACAGCACTGTACAGCTGTAAAATGTGGACAGTAGATGAAGCAAATATGAAAAAGATTGAGGTCTTTGAACTGTGATGCTACATATGATCAAAATATCATGGATAGACAAAGTTAAGAACAAAGAGATTCTAGAAATGGTATAGGGAAAGAACGAAATATATGAAAAACAGTAAAAAAATAAGAGAAATAAAATGATAAGACACATACTAAGGCATGAGGATGCACTCCACCAGAGAACCCTAAATGTGTTACAAGAAATAAGAATTGTAATACGCCACGAGGATCAATCTGAAAATTTACCTGTTAACAACTTACCATTCATACACATTTTGAATGGGTAATTCAGGTAGACTTTTTCCGTACGCATTTTACTCGTAATCTAAAACGATGTTTTTGTATTTCAACAAGAATAATAGAAAAGACACCTTTTACATACCAGGTGCGACATCTTGACTTTAGAAAGAACTTCTTTATCGGGAAACGGCATGTGCTCAGGAAAGCAGTCCGATATCAAGAGCACGAGAATTTATTCTGGTTTGAAGATAACCACACATTTTGAGAGAGGGACAAACAAGAAAACCACTTTAAATGACAGATTCGTGTATACACACCACTTGTGTATTTATGGACATTATTCAGAGGTTACCAATTAGAAAATTACATAAGACCATAATTATTTATATTATTTATACAAAAGGAGAAACATTAAATTAATTTTAGTGTATTATTTTATAATACTAAAGAGAAATGTTACACAAATCCAAGGTTACTTGTGATTGTAAACGGTATTAATATAAAATTAAAATGAATAATACTTTTATATGGAAGGAAGTGGCGCGCTCAATGTAACATAGCGAAGCAACGGCGAATTGAAATGTTACACTGCCCCGGACCAAGGTAAAAATAAAATATGACATTAGGAAATATTTTTTGTAGTAAGACAATACGTTAAAATTTGAATGAAAGGAGAGGGAGAATAAAAAAAATAAATGTGTGGGAGAAAAAAAAATTTCATCATGAAAAAACTGAAAAAGAACAACAATGAGTGGTGTGATAACTAACGAGTATCGAACGTCCCAAAGGGATACACAATCGGTGGGGTAAAAAAATCTG
Organism: Platerodrilus igneus; assembly: GCA_036346225.1. NCBI lineage: Eukaryota > Metazoa > Arthropoda > Insecta > Coleoptera > Lycidae > Platerodrilus > Platerodrilus igneus. The sequence continues at coordinate 1,478,215 of JARFIW010001452.1, read as the reverse complement.
GAAAGTCATAATCGGTGAAGTCATAATCGATGAGAACTATCCACTCATTGAAAGAAAACATGTAAAGAAAAAATTAAGCTATTATTGGTTATACGAATTAGATAACAAAAAAATTAACAGAAAAAGCATGGCGGGGGGGGGCGAGGTTTGATTATACAAGAAAAATTAATTTATGTCAGTATGAGTATAAGGTTTAAGGTCCTTGATGTGCCAATTATTCGTTTTTGACACATCAGGATTAGTGAGATTATATACAAGATTTCACAGTTTTTTATTAACAGTGCACAAGATATATTTTGGTGCAAGCTTAGAGGAAAATTCATCTGCTCCACTAAATAAAATTTTGTGTGTTCTCCAGACAGTATCTCCGACTTTAAACAAAATTTCTCCGCGACGAAGATTGTATCTGTTAGCCATACTTTTGTATGCTAAATGAAGTTTATTACGGATTTCTTTAAAAAGAGCAAAATGCCTTGATGGTCAACGGCATATGCCTCCCTATCTTCTGACATAACATCCTCGAGGGTTTGAAAAACGAACTATGAAATTGACCAGAGATAGGTACATGATGGTCAAGGACAAGAAAATTTGGTGTGAAACCAGATACTTCATTTTTTTGCGGAATTTATTGCGTATTGTATTTTAGACAAATTTTCATCCCACATATTGTGTGAACTAATGTATAACCTGATGACAGTGCCTACGGTTTTATTTATCCTTTTTACGTTACACTGCGGTGAATACACTGCGTTAAACCAAATTTTTTCTATATCATATTTGGAACATACATTTGTAAAGGTATGGCCAGTCAACTGACTGCAGTAACCACAAATTATAAAGCGGGGTACGCCGTAAGTTAGGAAGACATTGTTTTCTAGATATTTTTCTATGGTATGTGCCTGAGCACTACGTAGTGGGTGAAGTAAAGTAAATTTAGAAAACCAGTCCACCTATGACTGGTATCCATTTGTGACCTTGTTTGGAACGAAGAAGAGATCCAATAAGATCGAGAGCTAAAGTATGGAAGGGGAAACGCACATAATTTTCTTTTCCAAACAATCCTAATGGTGGTAAATTGGAAGCTCTTTGTGCTCCACAGATAAGACAGTTTAGGCAATATCGCATAATATCAAATTTCATTTTTAACTTTTACTCTGGATAAAGTTTTAAAATAACCAAAATAACTAGCGGTAGGCGGAACATGACAATCACTAATTACGTTTTTTCTTTGTTTAGTAGGTACTAAAAGTTTCCACTCAGAAATATTTGAAGAAAATGGTAGGTTAACGGGTTCAAATTCAAATTTATAAACTAAGTTATTTTCGACTTTCCACTGAGGATAACTATTTGGAGATTTGATGATCTTGTCTTTTAACGAACTATAGAAATTATCGACATTATTTAAATCTATTTCCTAAATATTTAAATGAGATACTAACTTTTCATTTAATATTTTGGACATATATGGCAATAAGGGATAGAGATGTTTACGTACCCGTTTATGATCACCAGTATCGATATGCATATATATTTTATCAGTTCGACCTAGTTTATTGTTCGTACTAGCAATACTAGAAAAAGAATCGATAATTTTTTTAACTTAAGAAAATTCAGTTGAAGACAAATCTTCTAATCAGCATAGGTTATTATGTATTTAAGCAGTTTTTGTACAAAAGTTAAAATATGTTAAAAGGACCGTTGATGAAAAAACTCCAAGGAATTATTTTTAAAGTCCAAGGTAAGTTCAAATTTTTGTGCGAAATTAGTGCCAAAAATAAAAGAATGCGAGAGTGAGGGAACAACTAAGCAGGTAACAAACGAGAAAGTTTTCCTACAAAAATGGACAAGTCTACGGTGCCAGATATTTTTGAGGTGTGCCATCTGCAGGAAATAATTTATGTTCACGTAAAGGAAAGATTTCTAAGTTTAAATCATTTATTATTGAAATATCACGTGAGCCTATGCCAGAAATGTTATTTCCAGTATCGAAAAGTGCAGTGATATCAATATCTCAAATTAAATTTTTATGTAGAGTCTGTTGTCTAAAGGTTTAGAAATAAAACTAAATGTTTTTATGTAGGAAGTATTTTGTTTATAAAAATTTTTTACTTTATTTAACCAATTTAACCAATATTGACTATTTTCAGACTTATTATTGTTTTGGTAATATTTATTTTTAGCCTTATTACGATAAGTACTAGATCGGCTATTTTTCCAGTACTTCGATAATAGTTTTTTTGAACAGTTGGGGCACGAAGAAATTGTTACATTTAGGTAACCGCACTTATAACAGAAAACTTTTCTTGTATATTTACAGGAAGCATAGGTATGTCCTTGCTCTTGGCAATTACAACAGGAAATTTGTGCTAGCTGTATATTACTTGAATAATACATTGTTTTATGTAAAGGTAAATTTTTTATTGGTGCATTTTTATTGTTAGAGAAGGTAGATTGTTTTTGAGAGGGTTTAAAAGTATTAAACTGTGTATTATATTTTAATGTATTAATTTGAGACTCTTGTCTAGGGAAGTGATATTTATCCGTATTATTTTGTTGCGGAAAATAATTTATTTTATCTAAGGATTGTGTGTATGTAGGAATTTTTTGTTTATAAAATTTATTCTGTAAGGTATTTTTATTTTGATTAAATGTTGTGCTACTTGATTGTTTATAGTTATTTAACAAAAGTGCTTGGTTTTTTACTCTAAAGGAATCTTCGAATCTTTTTGTAGCTATTACTAGGTCTGAGATTGCATTTATTGTAGGTAAAATTACAGAGAGGGATGTAATAAAATCAGGTAATAAGTTTTGTGATATTATTTGAATTCTTGTTGATTCTAGTGGTGGTTTTTGAAATCTACGAAATAAATTTTGCATTTTCATTATATAAATAGTTACTGTTTCGTTTGGTTTTTGTTTTCTGTTACGTATTTCTTTCCACAACATAGTTTCTGCATTTGGAGGTAGGAAATCTTGTTTTAGATGAGCAATTAAGCAATCCAAATCGGTTACGAAATGTTTTATTTCCCTATACCAGATAATTGCATCACCGTCAAAGAGTTCCATGACAGACGAATACAACTCTTCTTTAGAAATTTTTCTTGTTTCAGCTAATTCAGTCACTCTTTCAAAAAATTCATATAATATGTTTTGTTTATCGTTAAATTTAATTGACCAGGAAGAAATTGGTGTAGGGTTAGATATATATGTTACCGTAAGAGGATGAACATTTATGGTGGGGATTGAATTTATTAAAGAAACTTCATTTATGCCAGCAGATAATTCATATTTTTCTATTTTTTCATAAAGATCAGCTTCTAATAGTAGTGCTGTTGCATAACTTTCATTTTTGAAAGTTGTTGCATCTTCATTATTAATTTCATGTATAGATAAACGCTTTATTCTGCCCCAAACATGTGCCAGGCGTGACTTTATTCTTTTAAAGGTAGCGTCATTACTGTTTCCTTCGAAATCATTTAAGAAAATAGTAAGAGACTTTATTGTACTAGTTATCTCTTAGCTATCTTGTCCAAAAGTTATATTATAATTTAAAAGATCTTTATGAGGAAGTGGTTTAAAAACTTCTTTGCGTAATAGTCTAGCTAAAAGCTTTCGTTATTTAGCATAGGTTTTTTTTAAACTACTGATCTTATGTAAAGTTCATATTCAAGTTCATCAGATAATAAATGTGCTGCAATAAAATTATCTTCCATTATAGAAGTTTAAGAAAAAATTTTTGAAAAGAAATTGTTTTAGTGAAATTTATTTTGAAGAACTTTATAAGTTATGTTTTTGATTTTAATTTATTTATGTTGTTGGGCGCCAGTTTCATATATATATATATATATATATATATATATATATATATATATATATTCGATTGGTATTTCTTGACCTTCTTTTCATATGGAGGCGAGATAGAGCGAGTAAACGTATGTGTATGCGTAGAGGTATGTACAGATAAATACATATACAGATATATATTTAAATAAATAAACGTATTGATATATATTTATACATAAAGTTAAACTTACCCAATAAGACAAATATACATAATTGTAGAAAGTATTACGATTTTAACCTGTTTTTAAAAAGTGTCTTTATCCAGTCATAAGAAATAGAAATTCGGATAAATCAAGCATTAGTCTTCAATCAAACTCTGTACTGAACATTTTAATATACATGTTTACTAAATAGTTCGAATTTTAAATTTTGACAATTTTAGCAACTCGCATCAAGGTGGACATAATTTATACACAAAAACGATATTTTAATTTGTGATGCAAATGATTTGTACAATTTTAAATTAAATCAATTAGATTGTAGTAACCGTACCATATGTTTCAGTCAATAGCTCAATTTATACTACGTTATAAATATATAAAACTCTGTATATGGGTAAACATTTTAGATATTTGTTAAAATATAATGTACATGTATTGTATTATAGAGGAAAAAACATCATCGATAAAGACCATCTAGCGACGGTCGAAACGTCTGATTAACAACATATAAAGTAAAAAAATTTTTTAATTTATTTAGACCTTTTTCTCAAGAAACAAACTTTCGAGTATTAGTATATATATATATATATATATATATATATATATAAGATGTATCTGTAAGCAAACTCTTATAAAATAATAAGAGCTTATTGATGAATACAACTCGGGCTAATAGTAGCCATTAACAAAACAATAGCTTTATTACTTTACAGGGGAGGAAACATCCACTAGCCGGCCGGTTTCAGCTTCCTTAAGCCATAGTACAGAGATTGCTTCGAAATCATATCAGTATAATAGCGTCGATTACTTCATAGGGTTGAAAACTAATTCACTCTGAAGATGCTTAAGGAAGCTGAAACCGGCCGGTTAGTGGATGTTTCCTCCCCTGTGAAGTAATAAAGCTATTGTTTTGTTATTAGCTAGAAAACTATTAGCCCGAGTTGTATTCGTCAATAAGCACTTATTATTTTCATAAGAGTTTGTTTACAAATACATCTTATTCTATATATTGTTCTACACAATTTCTTATTGCGGACAGCAAATAACTTGTCTTATATATATATATATATATATATATATATATATATAATAAAAGACAGGTTCTTGGAAACTATTTCACTCTGAGGAGGCTTAATAAAGCCGAAATCGTCGGTCAGTGGATGTTTCCTCCCCTATGAAGTAATAAGCTAATGTTTTGTTAATGGCTATATAACTACCAGCCCGATTTGTATTCGTCAATAGGCTCTATTATTTTCATAGAGTTTGTTTACAGATACATCTTATTTTATATATATATATATATATATATATATATATATACATATATATATCTTTGACAAAGGATTGAATATATCCGAAAGCTTAGATTTATAAAAAAGAGTACTGATTATTTAAGAAGACCTGAAACCTACAAAAGAATACCATTTTATATTGAAATTAAGGTCGTTATCTTTATAAAGAATATATATATATATATATATATATATATATATATATACTAATACTTGAAAGTGTGTTTCTTGGGAAAGATGTCTAAATAAATAATAAATTTTTTTTACATTATATGTGTGTTAATCAGACGTTTCGACCGTCGCTTTCAAGTATTAGTATATAAAAGAAGGTCAAGAAATACCAATCAAATATTATATATTTATTTAATGCTGTAATTATAGGGTTAATTTAGGGGTAGGTTAAGTTATAGGGGTCGTAGAATAAGCAAGGGAAACTCCAAGTAACAGAAGCACGGAATTACAGATATTAGAAGAGTAAATAGGTCATTATAAACATTATTAGTTGAGAGCACACTGTATATAGCAGTACAAACCATTAAAACAGATATCCAAGAGTAGCTATGAGCAGAGATGAGAATTTGAAAAGGTAACGAAACGCATTGAATTTAAATCAGTGAAAAACCTGCATGAATTGGCTAGACAAATATTCAAAAAAATGCGTGGATATATCATCTTAAACGCACTTAGAAATTATGTATTATTTGAAAAGCGTACATGATTTAAAAGTATCACATTTGCTCAAAAATCTAATTTATTAGGAAATAAACAAATACCAAATTTATTTGATTCAGATTAGTAGGGTAAAATCAAGAAACCCACCGCCACATTTCCACCAGCATCCACATTTCCACACACATCTGGACCAAAAGTTTTCTTCGACTAACCATTTTCATCTTTCGAGAAAATTAATTTTTCAAAGATTTTTAAAATAAACCCCTTTTTAATTTTTTCCCCTTTTTTTAAAAAATTTTTTTTTTTAAAAAATTTAAAATTTATTTTAAAAAAAAATTTTTTAAAATTTTTTAAAAATTTAATTTTAAAAAACCCAATTTTTTTCCCCCAAAAAATTTCTTAATTTTTTTAAAAAAAAAAAATTTAAAACCGGGTTTTTTTTGGGGGTTTTTAAAAACCTTTTTTTAAAAATTTTTTTTTATTAAAATAAAATTTTTTAAAAGGTTAATAATTCCAAACCCTTTTTTTAAAAAACTTTTTTTTAAAAATTTTTAAAAAAAAAATTTTTTTTTTAAATTAAAATTTTTTTTTAAAAAATTTTTTTTAAAAAATTTTAATATATTAAATTAAATTTTAAAAAGGGTTTTTTTAAAAAAAAAAAAAAAAAAAATTTTTTTTTTTTAAATTAATTTTCCCTTTTTTTATTTATATAAAAAATTTAAAAATAAAAAATTTAAAATTTTTTTTTGGGGTTTTAAAAAAATTTAAATTTTTTTTTGGGTTTAAAAAAGGGGGCCCCCAAAAAAAAAAAAGGTTTAAAAAAAAAAATTTTTAAAAATTTTTTAAAAAAGGGTTAAAGGGAAAAAAAAGGGAAAAAAGCAAGGAAAAAGGAAAAAAAGGAAAAAATTTGAAAAAAAGGAAAAACCCATTAATTGGAGAAAAATTTAAAAAGGTAAAAAAAAAAACCCAAGAAAATTTTTTTGGGAAAAGGTTTAAAAAAAGAAACCATTTTTAAAAAAAAAGGAAAAAAAACCCAAATTTTTAAAAAATTTTTAAAAATTTAAAAACCCAAAAATTTTTAAGAAAAAAAAAATTCCAAAGTTTTTTAAAAAAATTTTAAATTTAAAAATAAAAAAATTTAAAAGGGGTAAAAAAAAAACCCCCCTTTCCAAACCCCCAAAATTTTCCCCCAAACCAAAATTTTTTTTCGAAAAAAACCCCTTTTGGTAAAAACCCAAATTTTTCCCCTTTTAAACCCTTTTTTTTTCCCCAAATTTTTTAAAAATTTTTTGATTTCCCTTTTCCCGGGGAAAAAAATTTTTTTTCCCCCAAAAAAATTTTTTTTTACCAAGCCTTTTGAGGTTTTTTTTTTTTCAAAATAAATTTTTTTTAAAAAAGGAAAAATTTTTGGCAAAAAGGGAAACCCCCCAAAAAATTTTTTTAAAAATTTTTTTTTTTTTTAACAAAAACAAATTTGTTTTCCTTTTTAAAATTTTTAAAAACCCTTTGGGCCAAAAAAATTTTCCCAACCCCCTTTTTTTTTTTTTGTTTTGGGAAACTTTTAAAAATTTTTCCCCCAAAATTTTTTTAATTAAATTTTTTTGGAAAAAAAATAAAAATTTTTTAAAAAAAAAAACCCCCCTTTTAAACCTTTCCCCCCTTTTTTAATTTTTAAAAAATTTAAAAAATTTTTTCCCTTTTTTTTGAAAAAAAAAAAATTAAAAAATTTTTTAAAAAATTTCCCCGGAAAAACCCCGGTATTTTTTTAAAAAAAAAAAAATTTTTGGGAAAAAAATTTTTTTAAAAAAAAATTTTCCCTTTTTCCAATTTTTTTTTAAAAAATTTAAAAAATTTTAAAAATTTTTTTTTAAAAAAATTTTTAAAAAAACCCTTTAAAAATTTAAAGGCAAAAAAATTTAAAAAAACCCTTTTGCCAAAAATTTTTAAATTTTAAAAAATTTTTTTAAAAATTTAAAAAATTTTTAATAAAAAAAAAATTTTTTAAAAAAGGTTAAAAAGGGGTTTTAAAAAATTTTTTTTTAAAATTTTTAAAAAATTTTTTTTTTTTTTTTTTTTTTTAAAAAAAGTTTAATTTTTAAAAAAAAAATTTTTTTTTAAAAAAAGGGGAAAATTTTTTTTTTAAAAATTTTTTTTTTTTTTTTTTTTTAAACCCAAATTTAAATGGGGTTTTTTTTTTTAAAAACCCGGGGCCGAAAAAAAGGGAAAAAAACCCCCCTTTTTAATTAACGGGTTTTAAATTTAACTTTTCCAACCAAAAATTTTTTTTTTAAAAATTTTTTTTAAAAAATTCCAAAATTTTTTTTAAAAAAAAAAAAAACCCCCTTTTTTTAAATTTAACCTTTAAATCCCTTTAATTTTTTTTTCCCTTTTCCCCAAAACGGGGCCCTTTTCCTTTTTTTTTTTTCCCCTTTTTTAAATTTTTTTCCCTTTAATTTTTTAATTTTTCCCCCCCAAAAATAAAATTAAAAAATTTTAAAATTTTTAAAAAAAAAAAAAAAAAAATTTTTAAAAAAATTTTTTTTTAAATTTCCCCAAATTTAAACCAAAAAAAAAAAATTTTTTTTAAAAATTTTTTTTTCCAAAAGGGCCCTTTTCAAAATTTTAAGTTTTAAAGGGAAAAAATTTTAATTTAAAACCTTAAAATTTTTTTTAAACGGGAAAAAAAATTTTTTTCCCAAAACTTTAAAAATTTTTTTTTTAATTTCCCAAAATTTTTTAACAAACCAAATTTTTAAAATTCTGGAAATTTTAACAAAAATAACCTTTTAAAAAACTTTCCCTTTTTTCCCTTTTCCCCCAAAAAAAAAAAATTTTTTAAAATTCTTAAATTTTAAATTTCCTTTCCCAAATTTTCAAAAATTTTCTTCCAAAAATTTTTAACCCTTTAAATTTGGCCAAAAATTTTTCCCAACCCTTTTTTTATTTAAAAATTTTTTTCTTTTTTTTAAAAAAACCAATTTTTTTGGGGAAAAAAATTTTTTTAAAAAAAAAAAAAAAACCCCCCCCTTTAAAAATTTTTGGAAAGGGGAAAAAATTTAAAAAACCCAAAAAAAATTTTTAAATTTTAAAAAAGGGAAAAAACCAAAAAAGGGAAAATTTTTGGGTTTTCCCCCTTTAAAAAAACCAAAAAAAATTTTTTTTAAATTTTAAAAACCCAATTAAATTTTTAAACCCCGGAAATTTTTTTTTTCCCCCCGGAAAAAAAATTTTTTTTTAAATTTTTTAAAAAAAATTTTTTTTTAATGGGTTTCCGTTTTTTTCCCCCCTTTTAGTTTTAAAAAAAAATTTTTTTTTTTTTTGGGGTAAATTTAAATTTTTTTGGTTTTTATTTTAAATTTAAAACCCCAAATTTAAAAAAAAAATTTCCTTTTTTTTAAAAATTTTTTCTTTAATTTTTTTTCCCAAATTTTTTTGGAAAAAATTTTTTTTTAATTTTTTTTTAAAAAATTTAAAATTTTTTAAATTTTTAAAAAACCCCTTTTTTTAATTAAATTTAAAACCTTTAAAAAAACCCTTTGGGAATTTTAAATTTAATTTTTTTTAAAAAAACCCAAAAAATTTTATTTTTTTAAAAAAAAAAAAATTTTTTAAAATTTAAAATTTTTAAAAAAAAAAATTCAAAAATTTTTGGGGGGGGTTTTTTTTAAAAATTTTTTAAAAAAAAATAAACCAAATTTAAAAAAATTTTTTTTTAGGGGTTTTGGTTTTTTTTTTAATTTTAAAAAAAAGAAATTTCCAAAAATTTTTTAAAAGGGAAAAATTTTAAATTTTTTAAAAAAAATTTAAACAAAATTTAATTTAACCTTTTCTATTAAAAAAAAAAAAAATTTTTCTTTTTTTTTTTAAAAAAAAGGTTTAAAGGTTTTTAAAGTTTAAATTTAATTTTTAAATTTTTTTTTGGGGAATAAAAAAAAATTTTTTTTTTAAAATTTTTAAAGGAAAAAAAAATTTTAATTTAAATTTTTAAAAGTTAAAAAAAATTTTTTAAAAAATTTAAAATTTTAAATTTTTAAAAAAAAGTTTGCCAAAAAAAAAAGGAAGGGGTTTTTAAAAAAAAAAAACCCAAAGGGGGAAAAAAGGAATTTAAAAAAACCAGGGAACCAAATTAAAGGAATTTAAAAACCCCCAGGAAAGAACCAAAACCCAAAAAAAAACCAAAAAAACTTTTAAAAACCATAAAAAAAACCCTTTTCCAAAATTAAAAAATTTTTGAAATTTTAACCATTTCCAAAAATTTTTTTTTCCCCAATTTTGGGGTTTTTCCCCCAAAAAAAAAAAATTTTTAAAAACCGGGGGAAAATTTTTTAAATTTTAAAAAATTTTTTTTAAAAAAAATTTTTGGGGAAAAAATTTAAAGGGAATTTGAAACCTTTTTAGGGATTTTTTCTCAAAAAACCTTTAAAAACTTTAAAAAAAAAAATTAACCCTTTTTTTGTTTTGGAAAAGGGAATTAAAGGAAAAAAAATTTTCCCAAAAATTAATTAAAAAAAAATAAAAATTTTTTTTTATAGAATTTTAAAAACCTCAAGATTGTTTGAAAACAGTATTTGTAAACAAGTTGAGTATATGGAAGAATACAACAGGTTTCCATTCCACGCATTTACGAGCGATGTTTAAATTTTAAGCCAAAGACTGAAAATTTTGTAACCTTTAATTACACTTTTGTTTTCTTATACGTTTCTAAATTGTTGTATTTCAACTACAGATATTAATAGATGTCAATAAAATTATGTTATAGTTTTAAATAAAACGATTCTGATTAATAATTTTGTAAAACGTTTATAACTAAATTTTATACTCAATAAATAAATCTTTGTTAAATCGATCTTTTATAATTACTTAGTACAATTTATTACTTTGAAATTTGGAAAATTAAACCAAAGCCAATTTGTAACTTTAAATGATTTAAAAACGTATACCAAGGAATTTTCAAAAAATTTCTTAAATGATTAACATTTTTGAAACAATGTACTCTGGTGGTTAAATTTTTAATTTTAAAACTTACAATTTGCGACCATCTCATTTAAAGAAAAGAGATAAAAACGTTACATTTCTGATAAACAAACAACCTAATTTAAAACTGCGGAAAGGGCCGGAAGTCCTCTAAGATGACACAAAACCTTTTCTACTCAGATGGTAAAAGGTTGATTTGTTTTTAAAGGAAGTTTTAAATTTCAAAAACAAAAGTTTTAATTTTAAAATTGTTCTTTGCAAAAAAATTAATGCCATCCAGAGCTAATTATGAATCAATTCTAGGATTCACCCCAAATTTTGAAGATGGAAGCAACACAGGAAAGAATTATTCAAGGACTAAAATACCGATGTATATAAAAAAATGTTGGTTTTAAAAATAAATTCTTGAGACCTTCAGTTATAAATTATTATTTTAATGTTTGGGTTGAATCAAAACCTCATTTTCTAAACTTTGGTTATCCAATTGGGTTATATCATAAATTGAAATTATCTCTATAATATCTAAACTTCGACGGAATTAATAAAATTGAACGACCGGTTAATGGTATATATTTATAAAAATTTTTCGAAATTTAAAATTGGTAGTTGGGATTTTTGCATTTTGTAAGTAAACATCGTAATAAAAATGAGCGGGGAAAATTAATTTTTAGATGCTATAAAAATTTTAGAAAAGTTGTCATGGAATGAAAAAAGTTTTTCAAACAATTCAATTAAAATTAACTTGAATGGTATGTCTAATGAATCTTTAAATTCTAAAATGAAATTAAACCTAACATTGATAATGTTTTCAAAATCAGAAAAACTCCAAGTCAGACGTTTTTAAAAAAAAAAATTAAAATATTTCGGATTTAAAATAAAGCCATTTCTTTAAAAAGGATATTACTGGTTAAAGGTCCGAAATTCAATGTTAAAAGCTACCCTATACAAACTCAGATTAAACAAATTCGTTTCCAAAATTTTTAAGGTTCCTACAATTTCCCAAATTAAAAGGAAAAAGTGACTTTTTGGTGTATTGTATAATTTAAATAAAAAATTTCTATTGAAAATTTACTTTTAAGGATTTGAATTTATTATTGGGTTTCAAACGGTTGGTTTATTTATATATAATGGAATTTATACAATTACTCGGAAAAACAAGAATCTTTTTATGTAATATCATAACAAACAAAAAAAAAAATTTAAACTAAAAATTGGTTTCAAACACTTTTGCCAATTTCAAAAATTAAAGTAAACCTTTTTAAAATTCTTTTAAATTAAGAATTTAGATAATTTTTCATTGCGGGGATATTTTGAAAAAAACAATTAATTGGAATGAACCGATTTTATCCAATTTGTGTAACGAAACCAACCAGTAATGGGTTCTTTGAACTTGCCACGCATCTTAAATGGGCATGGTTTTGCCGGAGGACCACATTACAGTTAGAGGCCTTGGTATAAAATTTCCAGTTTATGTTAAAATTTTCTAAGTCAGAACTACTAATAATTTTTCCAAGCCCCAAAATATTCAAAATCTAAAAATAGTTACAAAATGTATTCATTGTTGTTGGAGACCTTCCTTCATTCACTAATAATGTGAACCCTAATACAAATATACTTTAATTGCTTATGATGGGACATTTTTAAAAACCCATTCCTACATTTTTTGATTTGAACAGTTTTCCATTAAAACCTTTTGGACCTAAGGTTTAATGGAAATTAAATGGTTGGGTCCGGTTGCCCGCCGGGTCGGGGCAATAACTTTAATAAATTTATTTTGGTAAATGGGGAAAATTCTTAAACATTAATCCGAATGGGCTCCCTATAGAAATTTTGGTAAAGTTGATTTTGGTTTTGCCAGGTTTGGAGCAAAACAAATATGTTCGGGTTATTCAAGACCCTGATTTCCGGGCAACGCTTCGGGTGTTTAAATGCGGTCCTTGGCCTGTATTGCTGTTATCGCGGTTGAAATGGTGTTGAAATTTCGAGGGTTTTTTGTTTGGGATTAAGGAATTTCTTTGTAATTTTAAATTTTTAAAAATGATCCAAAATGAAAACTTGTTGTTTTTCAATTTAAAAGCCACGTAAATGTTTTTGTTGTTAAAAATTACGCAATGCCGGTATTGTTTACTGTTCAAAGTTTAACGTAATTTGGGTTGGGCTGAACCGTTGTTTGTGGTGTCTTTTAAAGGAATTTTGCAGCTGGTTCTTAATTTTTCGTGGTGCGTAAATTATCTGTTGGTGTTCCGGAATTGATTTCGTTTTTGGTTTTTTGATGGCAACTTCGGTGTATTCTGGGTGTTTTATTGCTTTGAAAATTAACAATTGTATTCCGAAATGTGTAATAAAGGTTTATATTCCTTTTTTTAATATTATAGTTCTTTTAAATTTGTTGCTCCTGTTGAATTAAAGAAATTCCCTAACAAATGCCTGTCACCTTTTCCTGATTATTGGCAAATTGTATTTTAAACGCTGGTGTAAATTCGTATGGAACTTCCGTTTTTGCGGGTCATTTAATTTAAACTTTTTGCAACTCGGTGTTCTTTTTTTTAAATTTTATGTTGGTTTGTTGGCCCTTCTTTTTCGTAATCCCTGGCGCTTTATTGTGTTCTTTAATTCGTTTGGCTTCCATTCCGTCGGTTTATTAAATTTAAAACCATCCGGAATAAAATGATTGCTTTGGAAACCGATCGGGTTAATTGGTTTGGTTCCTTTTAAAAATTTAAAATTTTTTGTTAAATATTTCCAAATTGTGTTGTAATCTTTTAATAATTTAAAAAGGGTTTGGTTAAAAATACGGTCCCTTCAAAAACTCCTTTTCCGTAAGAAACTTGTTTCGAACTTTTAATACCTGGGATAAACAGGTTGTTCCGTGTTATGTCTATCACTTTAAATTGTGGTTTTTCTTGTGTTGGTTCTGGTGGGTCCCAATTTAAATATCCCCGGTTGGAATCCCTAAAAGGCGAATTTCCTTCAAATTTCAAAATTATTGGAATTGGGTTTTGGGGTCTTAATGTTCCAAAATTTGCTTGGGTAAATTTAATTCCCATCACTCATTCATTAAAAAGTGTTTTAAATAAAACGCAAAGGTTGTCGGCATTTTAATCTTGGATTTTCAAATTGCCAACGCCAATGGGGTTGTTGTTTGGGGAAGGGTGGGGTTTGTTACCCGTGAGGATCAAGTATTAAATTTAGTTTCGAAAATGGTGGTTGGGGCCCAAACGAAAAATTTTTCAAAAAAGAGTTCCGGGGGTTCAAACTTTGGGAAAGGCGTGTTTTCCTTTCTTATTGCGCCTTGCGGTTTTTTAAAATCGCCAATTTGGTTCCCACTTTGTGTTTCTCCTGAAATTAAAACCAATTTCGTGTTTGTTTTCGTTCCCATTCCAAAAATGGCCCTTTTTTTGGTTTAAATTTGCAAAAACACTTGCAGCAAAAAGGTTTGGGGTTTCATTTCTGAAAATTTGATTGGAATTACGTTGGGTTGATTAAAGGGCTTCAAATTGTTTGCTGAAAATAACGGCTATACCCAAAAGGACTGAATTCGGGTGGGTAAATTTTCCAATAAAAAACATTGGTTTAAAAATGAAAAACTTATTTTGTTTTATACCCGGTATTTGATGCCGGCAATTTCGGTTTCCAAAAATTAAAGAAATTTGGTGTTTCCCGTTGTGTTTTAACTTTGGGTTTGATTTTTAAATCGTTTCATCGGGGAAACAAACAAAATTCTTTGAAATGGGCATTCATTTTAACTTTAATGGTTGGAAATTTCCATTTAAAAAATTTTAATTAACCAACTGGGGTACCTGCAAAGTTGTAAGTTTTAATTCAATTTTTCCAACGGGAAATTTGGTTTAACCGCAAATTTTTTTTGAATTTTAAAACCATTAATTGGACTAAAATCCCTTAAATTAAAAATATTGGTTTGGATGGGTAACTTGGAAATTAAATAAATTTTTAAACGGGTCTTTTGTTGGAAAACTTGGGAAAAACCTTTAATTTTCAGTGGCCAAAAATTTTGCTTTTAATTTTAAACAACCAAGGGGTTTAAGACCGGAAAGGGACCGTTTAAAAATTTGATTAAAGGTTTTGAAATTATTTAAAAATCAAAAATTGGAAAATTTCAGTGGGTTTTTTTAAAAAATTGAGATTTAAACCAAAATTTAATTAAAAACTTTCTAAATTTTAAATTAAAAGGTTGGATTGTTAAAATGCGGGTGAAACCAATTCAAATTCCAAAAGTCAAGGGCTGCAAGTTTGCGCCTCGCATGGCAAAGGGGTTCCCGGGGTGCTTAAAATTCCTAAACATTCGGGTTTGGAAATTAATAAATTTAAAAAGATGGTTTTCTTGGTGTTGGCTTAACAAAGAAAATTTGGTTTGAAGTGGGGCAAAGGGAATTTTCCTCAAAGATAAATGGTTAAGTTGGTTTTTTGGTCCAAATGTTGCGGTAAAACTTAAAAAGGTTTTCTTCGGTTTGGAAAGGGTGTATTTTTCAAAGTGAAAATTTAGTCGAAAAAACTTTGGCCGATTTGGAAAGGGAGTTGGTTGGAAATTGGGGTTGGGTTTTGTTTTCCCCTAAAGATTGAATGGCAACCCAATAACATTACGTGATCGATTAAATGAAGATTCCTGGGATTTCTGAAGTAAATGCATAGGTATAATAAGAATTTACGTGACCAAGAGCATCGCTTCATGCAATTAAAATACGTACAACTGGTAACATTCCTAAAATAACAAGTGATAATACACTTGGTCTCGCCCAGCACGTGGAGTCAACGAATCAGAAACAAAAGAGGGCCGATCCTATAAATATCTTAACAAATGAATATTGAGTTAGTATACTTTAAACATGGGCAGTCACTATACTCAAATGTGATAAATACTTAGGTGAAAGTTAAGTGAAAATTATTTTAAAGAGTGTATAATTGTGCAAAGAGAGCCGTACTTCTAAAAAGACGTAAGTAAATAAGATTTTGTGAAATTAGATCATTTCTAATAATAAATAAAACAGGGCTCTGGTTAAATACGTTCTGAATAATTACCACCTGATTAAATACCTTCTGATTAAATACGTTCTCAAGAACTACGTTCTAAATTACATTCTGCATAACTACGTTACGATTCTTGTTAAAACTTTAATAACGATCCATTACGATCTTAAATACAATTTTGGATACGAAACTCTGGAAAATGCTGTCTGTTTAAACAATTTAATAATCTCTAAATATGGTAAATATTCTATTACGGAAATGAAAACCCTTTCATTGGAATAACGATTTGGATAATAAATTTTGGTTGGATGTCGACTTCAATTCCTAGGAAGGCAGAGCTCCTACAAAACCACTTCAGGTTAGATATTTTTTATGATTTATTTTAAAACTATTTTATTTCAATAATAATTTAAAAGTATAAGAGCCGACAAATTGGGGTTTCTTGAATAAATTTATGAAAAGCTATAGACATTTTTGAAACGTTTCAACAGGTCTCTAAATGTAATAAAAGCTCGTTCTGCTGGCTTCATTTTCTAAAAATCCAATTGATGTAAATAATTCAAAAAGGGTGAAGATATTTAAAATGGGAAGAAGTTGTAAATATTTAATCATTAAACTGTGTAATGTGGAATTACTTTATTTAATTGAATCAGCTAGTCAAGGCAAAAGAAAATCATAAATTAACATTTCCACAAGTGTTTGAGCAAAAGAGGTTAACACAGCATTTTTATGTACGCCAAGCCCTGGGGCGAGTTATCACAGCAATATATATATATATATATATATATATATATACAAAAATATAAATAATAAATTTTATTTAAATGAAAAAATATCTTCTTAAATCGGTAAAGATAAAAAAATTAAAAGTGTAACATGAGAGATTGTACTTATAATTAAAAAGAAAAAAACACACAAATGTATAGGCTTTTTTTTTAAAAAAAGTTTAATAAATTTAAAGTTGAGTGTCCATGTGTAATGTAGTATATAGCAAAATTTAAGAAAAAAAGATGTTGAGCGTGAAAGATGGGCGTCAAAGTGTTGACTATTACGGGAAAAAAATGTAGTAAAAATAGTGGCATTGGGCGCCAAAGTGTTCCCTTAAAAGGACGTTGGGTGTAAAAGTGTTGTCCGTAAAGAAAAACTTTAGCAACAAAAAGAAATTTAGCATTAAGCATAAAAGTGCCATGGCGATAAGGGCGGAGGAAGTGTTGAACGCCAAAGTATTGACCATTAAGGACGTTGGGCGTCAAAGTTCAGTGGCGATAAAGGCATTGGGCGTTAAAGTGGTGTGGTGTAAAGAAAAATTTGAGAAAAAAACGACATTGGGTACCAAAGTGTATTGTGGTATATAGAAAAATTTAAGAAAAAAACGACGTTGGGTGCGAAAGTTTGTAAGAGGGCGTTGGGCGGCACAGTGTTGAACTTTAAGGTAAAAATTTAGAAAATATTTGTTGGGCGCCAAAGTGTTGTCCGTAAAGCACGTTGGGTGTCAAAGAATCGACTAATAAGGGAAAAAATTTTCGTTTGGCACCAAAGTGTTGTCCATTGAAATAAAAATTTAAAAAATATAGTGGCGTTGGGCGCCAAAGTGTACCCTTCCCTTATTTCATGTAGGAATAGGTGTACAACAGAGTTTAAACAAAACTTTGGCGTGACTAGCATCGAACTTTTGTGACTGCGGTAGATTGCAAAAGACTATATTTCAGGGGTTTTTTACTCTTAGATATTTTGAGAACAAAGTTAAATTTTACCCTGACAAGTTATAGGGATGTAATTTAAAATATGACAAAAGAAAATACCTTAATACAACTCATATATTGACGTTTATTTAATAACATTAGAGAAACAAAATATATTCCCTTATTTTCTTACCACCACGCTTTCATGTGATAAAATCACCAAGTCTAGTACATATTATTACTCTCTCATAATTTTTAAAAATGTCTTAAACTACCAGATAAGATAGAAAATCTAAAATTATTGTTATACTTAAACACAATTTGAAATTAACTTTCAAAGTAAAAAGAAATCATAAATACGCTTAGTTGAATTAAACATAGTTAAAAGAGTTTGTAATAAGCATTTAAATTGAAAATAACCTCTTAATCCACAAAAAGTTTTATGAAAGCTTTTATGTTTGCACTTGTAAGGTTATACCAGGAAAGTAAATCTAATATTAAATTAGTTAGGATAATAGGTAAGTAAAAGTATGACTTTATATTTGAAATGCATTATTCTTCTAGATATTTGATTCTTTCACAAAAGTAAGTAAGATAAATCTCGTACCTGTTTTTATGCAATTTGAAAGAAACGTATACTTAAGTACTGAGCTCCGGCTTATTCAGAATTAGAAAAGTTTCGGTTTGTTCTTACGGCTTTGTTAAGGCGAACACCATCCGTATTTATTAACCTCAAACTTCAAATTTGTACGAGCCACACCTTTTGTTCCACAACCATATGTTTTGTTAACAGATGTTTAATTTATTTTTAGAAGATAAATAAATGGCAACAAAAAATTCTTGTACGATAATAGATAATATTTGTAGGAAGTAGAATTAATGCATTAGGCTTAGATACCTTAGCATGTATAGTTAAATGCTCCACCAGAGAATACTCCACCAGTGAATTCTCCACCAGAGAACCCTAAGCGTGTTACAAAACTAAGTATTGTAATACGCCACGAGGAAAATGTGAAAATTTATCTGCTAGAAACTTACCATTCATGCACATTTTTAATGGATAATTCAGATAGACTTTCTCCGTACACATTTTACTCGTATTCTAAAACGATATTTTTGTATTTCAACAAGAATAAAAGAAAAGACACCTTTTGCATATCAGGTACGACATCTTGGCCTTAGAACGAACTTCTTTATCGGGAAACGGCATGTGCTCAAGAAGGCAGTCAGATACCAAGAGCACGAATATTTATTCTGGTTTGAAGATAACCACACATTTTGAGAGAGGTACAAACAAGAAAACTATCCTAAATGACAGATTCATGTTTATTTATGGAAATTATTCAGAGGTTCACCAATTAGAAAATTACATAAGATCATAATTATTTATATAAAAGGAGGAACATTAAATTAAAACTAAAAATCGACGTATTTAGTGTATTATTTTATAATATTAAAGGAAATGTTACACAAATCAAAACTAACTTGTGATTGTAAACGGTATTAATATAAAATTAAAATGAAAAATACTTTTATATGGAAGGAAGTGGGTTGCTCAATGTAACATGGCGAGGCAAGGGGAATTGACATGTTACAAGGGAATAGTGCGGAATATATTGGAAGCAGATAAAGGAAAAACTAGAGGCAAAGATAGAACTAAATCAGACTATTGCACGCAGGTATTGAAAGATATAGACTGTGGGAATTTCAAGGAAATGTGTAGGTTAGTTCAGAATATGAAACAATGAAGCTGCGCGTTCAACCAGTTCCAGAACTAAAAACCTTATACTGATAATGTCCTACTCGATTCGCCCATCTGACCGAAAAAGAACGCGTTTCGTATTTTAAAATAAAAGTTATCATTTCAATAGATACTGCTTTAAATAACAAAAATGTTGTATTTATCTTTTTGTATACGTCATCGATTAAAATTCAAAACCTTTTTCTATTATGTAGTTATAGTAGATACCGGAAAAAAGAAATTACGTTATAGGTAATCGACTAAAATCACAACATACCTTTAAGGTTCTTTAAACGATTAACCATGCATATGGTAAGCGAGGCAATGCAATTTGTACGTATTTAAGTAAAGAGAGTATGTTGTGAATTTAATCAGACACTATGACCTGGTTTCTGCCATTATGTAAATTTATTTCAAGGAAGGTTCATTGTTAAGGGTTTTGCTATAAGAAGAAGCTCACGTGTATAGTTAGTAAAGTAACCACTGTTCCGAAATGTAACAAAGCTTTTAGTTATATTTACACGTGAATCAATACCCTCCAGTAGCTTGACGCGACGCTCTCAGCGTCGTTATAGTGCCTTGTAACTCTTGTGAGTTTTTCGGTTTGTTGATATTTTTCTCTGGTGAGTTGTTGAGGTGATAGTAGATCTTCGTAAATAAATATGTAGGTCTGGATTCCAAGAGACCTGCTCCTGGAATCCTCTTGTTTGGATGCAGTGAGCAGTTTCCCGGATCTTCCTCTTGGTTGTCCTCCAACTCCTGGGTCCACTGGCCTGTGGTTTTCGACCTACAGGATGGCTACTCGCCACAGGCCGCTCGATCGTCAAGAAACTCGTCTAAACAGGACTGACGGATGTGCATACCCGACGACTTCAATTGTGTACCCATTCCTCGGCACCCCGTATAGCTGTAGAACTCCCTCAGGTCGTCACCGTTCCGCTGCTCACCTTTGATCGCCCGGAGGCGGTGGTAGATGACTGATGTTGCCTCGTCGTCGTCTGGGCAATAACCCCCGTGAATCAATACAAGAAAATTATCGTTTTAAGGGAGCTTAATTTCTATATATTTCTCAAGGTGTATGATCTAGTAACAAGATATTTCTTTAAAGTTAATTCAGGAATTTAGTCAGTTCTTTTAAACGTATCATTATCTGTTACATAGCAATAAATTACATTTCAAGTCATTACCTAACCATCATAATCACAAGTGATAAATTTTCATTAAAAGATGTTTGTAAGTTTTCGTTAATTATTAAGGATACACTTAAGTGTGTACGTATTATATTCCCCCCTTTAATTAGGCATAAATCAGATTCTACATAAAATTAAAAAAAATTATGTCTAAATCTTTTGAACTGACAGAGCCATTTCCAGCATATTAATTAATTCAAGAACTGGCAAGTTGCAAACATCTAAATTTTAAAGCTTCAGTATGTTTAAACAATAGCCAATATACTTACAATGTAAATCTAACTATTATGAAAATTTCGCCAGGATTTATAGCCTGGGTATCAACAACCTACATGTAAAGTGTTTCTAATTGGCTTGATTTCATTCAGGCTTAAATAGTTATCAGTAACTAATAAAAATGATTTAAATGTATATTGGATCAGATTACATCTACCTGTGTGGCAGAATATTTTAATTAAACCATTATACCAAGATAACAGAATTTTTTAATGCTACGTCACTAATATTAATTAATTTTTTTTTAAAATATAAAAAAAGAAAATAACTCGTTTTACCTCCCGTTGCAGGTATTATTATAACTGGCGGCGGAGCCTACTGGATTCCAGATTAAAACAGCAGACGATCGCCTTCTAGCACATTACAAATTAATAGTTCTATCTTTTTCACTCTTGGAAGCCATGTTCTATCTCAGCTGACTTGACCATGCCGCTTAAAATATTTTAACCTACACTAAGCCGAGTCGCATTCAAGATGGTTTCCTAGCGAACATATCAATAAAATTATAATGTTTTAGTTGTTTTTGTTTTTTAGGGGTTAAGTGTGACTTCGTCGCGTTGCGCGTTACCAACTCAAACATAATTAAATGCAAGTAAGTCTTTCTTTTAATTACATTTCTAGTGTACTCAACTAGTTTACGGAAGTAAAACCCGTCGCGTACTAAATCCACTTCCATTCAAAATTATGCGGTTTTAAAATCAACCGCATTTAACAAAAGGCCCAAATTCTTACATTTAAAAACCTCTGGGTAAAAGTGAAACTTTGTGGATGTAGGTAAACACACAAATTTTAAGGGTCGGTTTTATTGCATATAAAAAAATTTACGCCA
Organism: Platerodrilus igneus; assembly: GCA_036346225.1. Classification (NCBI taxonomy): domain Eukaryota; kingdom Metazoa; phylum Arthropoda; class Insecta; order Coleoptera; family Lycidae; genus Platerodrilus; species Platerodrilus igneus. The sequence continues at coordinate 1,456,569 of JARFIW010001452.1, read as the reverse complement.
ATTTGCATTGCGTTTATTTCACAATTTTTATGTGTTTATTGCTTGTCTTCATCCAATTATGCGAGAGCGGCGTCGGATTCTAGTTTTAGATAAAGACAGCGCGCTTGTTGCACCCTTAATCCTAGGGGGGTCGACGTTATGTTTATAGTCAACCCTTCGGGGATCACATCCTTGGTTGGGTAACTCTAAGCGTCATGGTTCAATTCACTTTTAATTCATAGCGCTATTGTTAATAATAGTTGCGCTTTTTGTGCTGTAAAAGAGCGTCCTAATACAAAGTGGCGAAGTTTGGAAGTGAAAGTGTTCAGCTATTGCAAAAGGCACCGGAACGCAAGGTAAATAAATTGTTCTTTACATTTTATTGGAAAACTGGACTATTCTGTTCATGTTCACTTCAGGCTAGTATTTTCACTTGAATATATTGGCAACACGTGCAAGAGGCATAAATGTAGTGTAAATTTCCGTCAAGGTTTTCCATATTTTACTACCAGTACTGAATATTTATGTTTATCGTGTGTTTTCTCATATATTTAGGGTTTTGTGACTGTAACGAAGGCGTTGGAGGCGTCGGAAATGCGACGTGCGATGCTTGGGATAACTTGTTATGATGAGTTTTACGCTCCTTTCCAGTGGTTTTGACTTAAAATATTGCTCGGGTGAGATTCAACAGTGGCAATGAACCCTTAAAATAAAATTATTTAAATTAGTTTTGAAAATAGATACAAAGTTTATAGTATTTGAAAAATTTAATATTCATCAATATCTTTGTCGACGTCTAATATTTCTTATAAATGATAGGCAGCTTTTTCTGTTAAACTTATAAAAGTCACAACTGCGTTGTTTAATATTAGACGCAATAGGGCCCTAGCTTGTAACGTATCAGATATGTTCAAATCCTCAATCGTTGCAATTAAAATTTAAAAAAAACAACAGTGTTTGTGATTCGTGTCTGTGCGCTAAGCAAAATTGCACTTTCTTCAAAAGACTACTTTTACTTTTTCTGTTACCTGAAGATGTTAAATGAAAAACCTCATTTTACAAAAAAAAGACTAAGATTTTCTAGTATAAAATATGATAACTCATATAACATAAATCGCGCATTAACTTTTACATTCGAAAAAATTTCTTAATGTTTTAATCAGAAAATTGTAGTTATTACTTATTTGCAGGATTTTATATCCAAACATTTAGTATTATATGACGAAACTATTTTCTAAGATAAATTTTATGTCGCCAAATATTCTTTACTTTTCCTTAAAAGGAACACAATTTTTATCGTAACTCATACAACTTTACTCAAGCACAACTTCATTCGAAGAAATCATTCTGTAACTTTTAATATGAAAATTCAGGCTTTTACACCTTTTTAAGCTATTGAATTCAGTAATCCGTTATATTTTTGCAAAACGATTTCTGATTTAATTTTGCTGCTGCTAAAAATCTCAAATATCCGTTAGTTTCTCTAAAACATACGATACCTTGTTTAATGTGACTTATGAACGACTCGTTCAAAGAGTTCCATTATAAACTGATTTTTTAATTATAGTATTTCCAAAATTCAAACTTTTAATCATTTTTAAGATTTTGTTTTTACAAATGTTATAGTAAGATTAAACGGCTCTCTGATTTAAATCTCGTGTTGCTAGAATCAAAGGTATCCGTATTTTCTCTAAGAAATACGTCTCTAAGGTGATTAATGTATATATATCCTTGCATTTGAAAGAATTCTTCTAATTCTATTAATCATTTTTTAGAACAATAAATCCCGAGATGCCGATTGTATGACCAAAGTCATTTTTTATATTATTTTCTTATTTTAATTGTCAAAATCGAAATATTAATTATTTTCCTTAAAAAATACAACACCCCTTTAAACATGACCCAGGTACGACTTCGCCCATGAAAGGTTTACTCGAATCATTCCAATTATAAATTCAAGGTTTTTACTCATTTTTCTTAATCTTCTTTGGGAATTAAACCGCTTATAGTTTTTAAAATTATCTTTATTTACCTATCGATCCATTACAAAGGATCGTTGTCAAAATTATTTTGGATCAAAACGTAAATAAAGATGATTTTAAAAACTATGAATGGTTTAATTTCCAAAGAAAATTAAGAAAAATGCTAAACAAACCACAACAAACACAAAGGGAGTATTTATGTTTTTACTCATTTTGAAAAATTTGAGATGTACACATACAAAATACAAATATACCAGAGTTTTTTACCTTCTGGTTATGGAGAAAGAGTGCGATTCTACCGGTTTTTCCTTCAAAACCTAGATAACAAGACGTATTAGAAGTGCACCTTCTTTGCCGACGAAGCTTCTTATTACCTAAAATTAATGTGGTCAGCAAATAACACAGGTTACTTAAATGAAGCTAACCTGCATCCATTCGAAATTGCTTTTGGGGTAATATTTTAAAATCGATTTTTTGTTTCACTAATTGGTCCACATTGGCACAAAATTAATCAAACAAGAATTATATCCTATATTAAACAGTGCATCAATGGTAAGAGAGACAATAGAAATGGGTTAGTGTGGACGACTATCGAAGGGTTTAGTTTTGAGCTTTGTAGAGGCAGAATTACGATAATAAAAAGCATATACGTTTTTTAACCAACTCGGCCATTCAAGTGGAGTTGTACGACGCGTTTCCGTTGAGGAAATGAAAATTCTTATTGAAGGTAAGTTAGTAGGAACAGGATCGATATTTCTCGGTAAGGAACGCAAAGGTAAAGTAAGATTTAAATGTAGTTTATGCGATGGAAAATTGGTACATCTTTGAATGAATATACATGTATTCTAGATTCGTGTAATTATCACGTGATGGTCTTGTTTAGCGGTCCCCACTATACATCTATAGCTCTAACGACCCTCTTACTATTTAGAAATGGCTATTACGATACGGTTTAGTAATAAATATTTAAATAATATCGATATTTTGAAACACGGATACGGTTTTTGTGACTGCTGCTTTTGCATGTACTTACGAAGCGTGTAGTATCCCTGAGTTTGGGCAACCTTTATTAATAATAATTATATGTAGTAATTTAGTTAGCCTTCTTTTTTGAAATATAAACATAAATTTGTAGACAAAAACTAGTTTACATATTAAATAGCTAACCGATTTTTTATGCTTATGCGTCTAACCTTTGAAAGTGCATATGAAATTAGCAAAAGGGAATGAATATCCTTAAATATTTACTAAATTAACGAATATACGTTTTTTAGGTGTTAACCCAGTCATTGTAGGACAATAGAAACTATGGAGTTCGTGTGTGTGACCGTATAACTTTTCGATAGTAGTGTATCGAGCTGGAAGTTTCATGGATCCTAGCCGTAACCTTCGCTTATGTAATTACTGCTTATGAGTATCTTACAATAATTTATTGCAAAACTAAAGCCATTATGTTTTAACGGAAACAGTACATGAACTTCTTCCTGTAATGTGCAGCTAAGACCCAAAAGACTTTATTAAAAAAAGATTTATTACTATATCAAACTATTAAATTCATATAGGGATGGATATATTATTAATGATTTCCATTTTACAAAAAACAGTTGAAGAAATGACAATGTAGTACGAATTACTAAAACTAGTCCTTAATATGGTCCGTCACATTGGCTCCCCTCGGTACACCAATTATCTAGATGTTGTGGCGCTAAATACCTAACACCTAGCACTAGCTAGCACCTTAATCCTAAAGCTAGAACCATTCAATTGCAGCTGATATAACTAATTATTACCGCGCCAGGGTTAGGGAGGGGGTGTTTACATAAGCTCCCATATCACAATAACTCCAAAGTTTTAGTACTAGATAGCCCACACCTAGCGCTATCTGGCACCCAAATTCTAAAGCTAGCACCACTCAAATAGCGTCGATATAACTGTCGAATACAGGGGAAAGGGAATTCGTGTGGCGCCCCACCCCCCATAACTTCAAACTTTTAATGCCAGATAGCCTTCACTTAGCACTAGCTAGCACAAAAATCCTACAAATCTAGCACCACTCATACAGTCTGGATATGTATGCCGAAAAAGAACGATCGGTTCCCTATTTTTTGAAAAGATACCAATGCCGACATCCATGGTCAAAATATTCTACAATCATTTATCTACAACTACAGGACGGCAAGTTTAAAATTAAGTTTTCCAGCACAATTCTAGACAACGTCTCGTATTGTTTATTGCTACTTGCATACGTGGATTTTTTGACGTTTGGATTAATAAATGCAGACCGTTTTGCGTATGGATATTGCGACTTCTTCTTTGAACTTCTTTTGATTTCCATGTTTGAAGATTACATGGTCAAGTTACAAGATTTAATAGTGACTGTTACTAACTAATGTAGATTACTCAATGAAAATATGCAACAAATGTATCTAAAAATATAACAAGCCTTATTAATTTATGCAAAAACGATAGGGAGATTATTTTCACAAATTACGGTAAATAGTTGAACTATGGAAAAAGTTCTGCGTTTTGTGTTGATGTTTTTGCTTTACCAATCTAGAATTAAATTTGTATTTAAAATTGAAATAAAATAAAGTACTAAGAAATTGTTTTCGTTTTTTTGGAAATGGTTTTATTTACAAAAGTCAGGTTCAATAATTTTTGTAACGCAAAGTTCGATAATAGTGTTTGATTCCACAATCACTCAGGATTACTTACAATAATTGCTGAAAGCCTCTGACAAAATTTTTTTTAAAACCATATCAGTAAACTTGCTTTTAAATAAATAAAATTAGAGCGTTTGTTCAAAACTAATAATCGTCAACTAAATGAAGTATTTACAAAGATTATTTTTCTATTTGTATCATCTTTTTACAAAACGGATTTCTGATTTAACTATTTTGTTGCTAAAATCCCAAATATCCGTTAGTTTCTCTAAAAAATACGATACCTTGTTTAATGTGACTTATGAACGACTCGTTCAAAGAGTTCCATTATAAACTGATTTTTTAATTATAGTATTTCCAAAATTCAAACTTTTAATCATTTTTAAGATTTTGTTTTTACAAATGTTATTGTAAGATTAAACGGCTCTCTGATTTGAATCTCGTGTTGCTAAAATCAAAAGTATCTATGTTTTCTCTAAGAAATACGTCTCTAAGGTGATTAATATATACATCCTTGCTAATGAACGGTTGCATTTGAAAGAGTTCTTCTACTTCTATTATTCATTTTTTAGAATAATAAATCCCGAGATACCGATTGTATGACGAAAGTAATTTTTTATTTTAATTCTGTGCTGTCAAAACCAATATATTAATGGTTTTCCTTAAAAAATACAACACCCCTTTAAACATGACGTAGGTACGACTTCGCCCATGAAAGTTTACTCGAATCATTTCAATCGTAAATTCAAGGTTTTTACTCATCATTTTTCTGAATCTTCTTTGGGAATTAAACCGTTTATAGTTTTTAAAATTATTTTTATTTACGTTTCGATCCATCACCTAGGATCGTTGTCAAAATTATTTTGGATCGAAACGTAAATAAAGATGATTTAAAAACTATGGGTGGTTTAATTCCCAAAGAAGATTAAGAATAACGCTAAACAAACCACAACAAACATAAAGGGAGTATTTCTGTTTTTACTCATTTTGAAAATTTTGAGATGTACACATACAAAATACAGCAGAGTCTTCTACCTCGTGGTTATGGAGAAAGAGTGCGATTCTACCGGTTTTTCCTTCAAAACCTCGACAAGACGTATTAGAAGTGTACCTTCTTTACCAACGAAGCTTCTTATCATCTAAAATGAATGTGGTCAGCAAATAACCCAGGTTATTTAAATGAAGCTAGCCTGCATCCTGGAAAATAGAAACCTACTCTCATGTATCCCGAAAAAGAACGATCGGTTCCGTATTTTTTGAAAAGATACCAATGCCGACATCCATGGTCAAAATATTCTAGAACTATTTATCTACGACCTCCAAGACGGCGAGCTTCAAAATGAATTTTTCGGGTTTTCCAGCACAATTCAAGATACGGTTTCGTATTGTTTATTACTACTTGCTTACGTTGATGAATACCTATATCATTAAAGACCCTAAGTGGTTTTATTTTCAAAAAGGAGAAAGGAGAACACGAAACCAACCACAACAGAAAGTATTCATAAACAGATATTAGAATCCATATTTGCAAAGCAATACGTTCATTCTATTTGCAACGATGTTGTTATTCAAAATGCAATTTCGGCCTTGTCGCAAGTACTCTCCATTTTCCTGAGCGCTTCTAGGGAGCGGTTGGAATCGCTTAATTGTAAAATCGACCTTGATTCGCACACATTTTCTTAACTCGTCAGTGGTATTGTATAAATGGCGGTTGTGAACGTTCCACAAACAATATGTGACGAAAGTACAAACAATCGACCTGCATATATGGTACGAAACTACAACAACTCGTAGCACAAATTAAATTGCATGTGCCTCTTTAAACATTTCCAAACTTTGTGTCAAACACGTGAGGCATTTAATATTCTATTTAGACCACAATAAAAATTTAAATGTTAGTTTCAATTTTACTTCGGTCTTGAATAATACAAATTTTTGGAGGCACTATACCAAAAAAAGAAGGGTGAATACATTTCAAAGTTTTAGAACAATAAGTTGGACAGCAAACGTGTCAATAGTATTAACTAGAATTGTACAAAAACTGATGGAAAAACGTGCTGCAGAAATACTAGGAGAAGATTAATTTGGGTATAGGCGAAACAGGGGAACACAGGAGTCTACTTTAGCTATGAGGGTGATAATGGAGAAGTCAATAGACAAGGAGAAAGCGTTTATATATGGGTTGTAAATTTAAAAAAAACAATCGACAATATAAAATGGGAGAAAAGTTCGAAATACTCAAAAAGATTGGAATGAGTTTTAGGGATAGACGGATAGTACGCAGCTTATATAAAGAGCAAACAGCGGTAACTGAATTAAAGCAGTAACGTAGAGAAGTTAATATTAGTAAAGGGGTGATTCAGAGATGTTCCCTATCCCCGTTAATTAATAACTTGTACATCGAAAAGGCAAAGAATACTGTCAAATGCAGGAAAACATTGGAATTATTATGCAGGAACAAAAGATTGATAGGCGTAGATTTGCAGATCATACAGCGTTATTAGCACCTAGCAAAGAAGAGTTAGAAACTGCTCTTAATAAAATGGAAACAGTTTTAACAAAGAGATACGGTATGATAGTTACCATAAAACTAAAGTACTTACTAATATGTAAAGGGGGGGGGGAGAGGAATAAATCAAAAACTAGAATACAAATAGGTAACGAGAACTTACAAGAGGTTAAAGATGTCTGTTACCTACGAAGCTAAACAACGCAAGATGGGAAAAGCGCAAAGGCTATAAACAAAGATTAGCACAAGGTCGTAGTACATTTTTTAACAAAAAAAAGCAATTACTGTGTTCAAAGACAACAAACCTAGAAACAAGGAAATATTACATAAAGTGTATATGTGGAGCACAGCACTGTATGGCTGTGAAACTTGGACAGTAAGAGAAGCGGACAGGAAAAAGATAGAAGCCTTTGACGCATGGTCTACAGACTTATGATGAAAATATCATATACAGACAAAGTTAAAGAAAAAGAGATTCCAGAAGTGGTAGAGGAAGAAAGAAATATGCGCAAAACAGTGAAAAAAAAGGAGAAAAAGTATGATAAACCACATACCAAGGCATGAAAGGATAGTGCGGAATATATTACAAGCTGAGATAGGAAATAAAAGAGGTAGAGGTAGATTTAGATTAGATTATTGCACACAGATAGTCAAACATGTAGACTGTGAGAATTCGAGCAAAATATGTAGACTGGCTCGGAATGGAAATCAATGGAGATACGTGCCCAACCAGGTCCAAGACAGAAAACCTAATGACGTAAAAAATTGTACTTGAACCTGATGATTGTTATAAGCAACTACAAGTGTTGGTTTTTCAATATTATCAACTAATGTTGATTGTGTCAAAGGATTCATTGGAAAACTATTAATTCGGCAAATGGTTTAGTGATGGGGATCTTGGTAGCCGCAGATTGGCTAACCCTCTTCACATACCACTGAATATCGGTGAAATAGGGTATATATTTAGAAAAATAGAAGGGGAACAGAGCTCTATTTAGGCTCTAGGAGTTTCAGGGAAATGTGTAGGTTTGCTCAGAATAGGAAACAATGGAGGTACACGTCTAACCAGTTCCAGTACTGAAGACCTAATGATGATGATGCAGATAATTCACCATACTATCTTAATTCCAGGACATGGTCCCTTAGAAGGAGACACTGATGATGGAACAACAAAAAACTGAAATAGTAATTTGTCATTTTCAATGATTGGATAAACAATTTATCAAATCGAATAAGCTATACTTTGTCGTATAGTGTAGAGGAAATCACAAAACTTTTTAAATTGCGTTGCCTTTGAAATAGTTCTAAATTTTTACAAATACCGGCAGATTCGGATATCAGTCTAAAAGGTTTTAAAAACGATGCCTGGGTTAGAAGAAGAGCCCCGTTTGCAATACCTATTACGATTCTGCTTGTATCAAAATAGCTATTCCCAATTTCAAATGAAGAAAAAAAAGGATTTCTTTATTTCCTCTTGATTTGAATGTTTTTCATGGCAGGTATTTAAATTAACAACAGCACAATGTCACTTCAAAACGGACATTCAAAATGAATATTTACGTTCATCAAATTGCAATTCGATACTGCGCCTAGCTTTTAGAACGTCATTTACCTTTTTAAGTCATTCTTAATCACTTAAATTATCTTAACGTTTTAATGTCCAAGTGGCGTGTTTATCTAGTTATTGTATTATTATATGGAAATAACATCGTCTAGTGATATTTATATTTTTATCAACTTTTTTCTTTTCCATAAAATTGTAACTTCTTTTTTAAGCCGATAAGCCCTACGACTGGTCCTGCTTGCATTTTTCATCAACAGTGTAAGTTTCGATAATTGCTATATAGCTTCAAAATGCCAGTTTCAATGATTCCCTTTTTCCATTTCTTCAATAAAACTATATTGTATACAATAGCTTTCTTAATAGATCTGTATAAATTTGAAACGCTACATAAACAAAAGAAGACGTAATAAAACCATCTGTGTCATTGCCATGATGATAGAAATATGTTTTACGACTAAATAAAAATCCAGACATGTTTATTATGATTACTAGATTCCTAAATACTATTGAGAAATATTTATGTAGTGATCTTCTTTATGTTACACATCTGTATTTCAAACTATTAATTCTCTTTTTCATTTTTTCAGATTCTCGTCACGAAATCCTTCAGGAAGTTCACGAGCTGGCCTCTTCTCACCGGTAAGTTTAATTGCTGCATATAAATGTATGTCTATAATTGTCCTTAAAGACTATTCAGATAGGGTGTATCAAAGACAGTCGAGGTTATAAATATTACAGAATATAATTTACAACCTGTATTCCACCTGTGTAATAATCCAACATGCCGACTCATTCGCCACAAGATCCTTTCATTTTTAAAACGAAAGCTACTATACGTTGCAAACATTTTACTTTGTCTCAAACGCCCACTACTACGCCTTTAGCAACGTATACGCGTAGGTCCCTTATGTAAAATATTTTACGTGTTCGTTTGCAATATTGTAACAAGAACGATTAATTATCTTTAGCACCTTTTCTTGAAATATGTAATACCCACATTCTACCATCATATTTCAAACTTGGCGAATTTTTAGTATTTATTATGACACTTCGATTACTTTTTGCAGTATGTTAATAAGGTGTATTAATAAATTGATTATATTCAGAAATTGCAAATGGCGGTTTAATTGTATGCTAGAAACCCCGCAGCTTTCAGTCATTTCAAACGCTTTTGTTCCCAGACAGGGACAACTGAAAGAAATCCGTAGATACAGTGGAAGAAATTGAACTAATTTTGTGTTCGTATATGCAGCCATTCTGATACGAAAGGTACATTTCAAAGTATTTTCCTAAGGGCCGTTCAGGTATATTTTGGTACAGTGATATCTCTCATAGAATGTTAAACAATTTTTACACAATTATGCCTTTCGAAATTAATAGGTGGATAAACTCACCCTCTCGTTTCGAATGATTTGGACCGGTTATTACGCCTGACATAAGTAGTGGAACATGAATTTAAATTAAACGTTTAGAATTATTTTCTAACCTACGTTAAAATCAAAGCATATATGTTGGAAATGTGTATTTGTCTTTTGATTATTGTACATAAAACAATCAACATAGGGTAATGACGATAGTTATTAACACTGCTGCAGTGGTTGACAAGGTAGACTTTAATCATCGTCATCATTAAGTCTTCAGTCCTGGAACTGTTTAGATGCGTGGCTCCGTTGCTTTCTATTCTCAGCTAACCTACACATTTCCCCGAAATTCCCAGTTTGCATCTTTCACAATCTGCGTGCAATAGTCTGATCTAGGTCTACATCTACCTCTCCTTTTTCCTATATCTGCCTGTATATAGCCCGCACTATTCCACAAAAAATACTTTAGAACGAATCCCGTCTTTCTATTTCTCCTATTTTTTTTTGTTTTCCACGGATTTCTTTATTCCTTTACTATTTCTATAAACCTCTACGTTATTAATTTTATCTGTCTAAGCAATCATCATCATATATCTGAAGCATAACATTCCAAAGGCTTCTTTCTTTTCCGGTTTGCTTTTCCCACTGTCCCTCTTTTAAAGGCGTACAGTGCTGTGCTCCACACATATACTACCAACAATTTTTTCCTTGTTTTTATGTTTGTTGTCTTCGAACATGGCCGCTGCTCTATCTTGTTAGATCCAGTTCGGTTCCCCTTCTATTGTTTTGTAAATCAATACCCTATTTCACCGATATTCAGTGGTATGTGAAGGGGGTAAAGAGGCCTGTGGCTACAAAGATTTTCCGACATAGACATTTTATGAATTAATAGTTTTCCAATAAATCCTTTCGCACAATCAAGATTTGTTGAAAATATTGCAAATCTATCACCTTTAGTTGTTTATAATATTCATAAGGTTTAAGTGCAATTACTATTTTGTCATTAGGTTTTCGTCTTTGAACTAACTGGTTCGACGCGTACCTCCAACGTTTTCTATGATGAACTAGCTTACACAGTTCTTGACATTCCTACAGCCTAGATACAGCTTGGGTCCCCTTCTATTGATTTCTGAATATGTGCCCTATTTCACCATTCAGTGGTACTTGAAGGGAAGGCGTCGCCGTGAATCAATGTAGTTAGGGTAAGACTACGCATTCCAAGGTCTTGGGTTCGAATCCCGACACGGCCAGCTGCTTGAAAAATGGCAGGTGAGCATTTTTCACAAAAATTACGCCCCCGTTCGGATGAGACGTTAAATGGAGGTCCCGTGTGTGTGTTGTCACGCACGTTAAAGATCCCTACCTTGCCGGAAACGGCAAGGGTTCGGCAAAATTCAAAATTTCCAGGCAACGAAAAGCTCGCCTCCTTGCTAATGTAGTACCTTCGAGTGGAGCATTGGAAATGTAAATGCACGGTGCCTGAAGGGAGTTGAACAGTCTGTAGCTACAAAGATCCCCCAACTCAGACATTTGCTGAATTAATAGTTTTCTAGTAAATTCTTCCACGCAATTAGGAATGTTGCAAAACCTAAACTTGTAGTTGCTTATAATAATCATCAGATTTAATTGCAATTATTTTTTTTATCATAAAGTTTTCCGTTTTGAAACTGGTTGAACACGTACCTCCATGGATTTCTATTATCAGCTAGCCTACGCATTTCCCTGAAATTCCCACAGCCTACATCTTTAACTATCTGTATATAGTAATTTAACCTAGGTCTACCTTTACCTCTCTTCTTTCCTATCTCTGCTTCTAATATAGTCCACACTATTCCCTCATGGCTTAGTTTTTGACCTATTGTCCTATCTTTGCTATATTTTACGTTTTCCATATATCTCTTTCTTCCCATACTATTTCTAGAACCTCTTTATTCTTAACTTTGTCTGTACGTGATATCTTCATCATACGTTTGTAGCACCACATTTCAAAGGCTTCTATCTTTTACCTGTCCGTTTCTCCTACTGCCCAAATTACACAACCGTACAGTGCTGTACTCCACACACATGCTTTCAGAAATTTTTTCCTTGTTTCTGTGTTTGTTTTTTTGTATTTGCATTTTCTTGTTTAGCACGACCATGTGCTAATCTTTGTTTTATATCTTTTGCGCTTTTACCATCTTGCTTTATTTGGCTTCCTAGGTAGCAGAAATCCTTAGCCTTTTGCAAGTTCCAGTTTTCTATTTGTATCTTAGTTTTTCATTAATTTTCCTCGCCGTTGCATACTAGTACTTTAGTTTTATCTCTCTTCTAGAACTGTTTCCATTTTATTAAGAGCTGCTTCTAACTCTTCCTTGCTAGATGCTAATACCGCTTTATCATCTGCAAATCTAAGCTTATCAATACTTTGTCCCTGCATATAAATTCCAAATGTCTACATACATATCCCTGCCTCACCCCTTTCCTTATATCTACTCCTTCACATTCCTGCTCTAGTTCCATTGCTTGCTCTTTGTTTAAGCTATGTATTATCTGTGTATTCCTAAAGCTCATTCTAAACTTTTTGAGTATTTCGAACATTTTTTCCAATTTACCCTCAAAGCTAGAATAGCTTCCGGTGCTCCCCTGTTTCGCCTAATCCCAAATTGATCATTGCCTAGTACTTCTTTAGTTCGTTTTTCCATCCGTCCTTGTACAATATAGTTAATATTTTGATACGTGCGCTGCCAAACTTATTGTTCAAAAGCTATCATTCTATCCGCTTCACTTTTTTGGTATAGTGACTTGATGTTACGTTTGAAATCCTTGGGTATTTTGCCTGTTTCATACAAATAGCTTACAAGTTGGGATAGACTTTATGCTACTGCTTGTCCAGCAGATTTTAGAGTTTCTGTTTGCAGCTTATCTATATCCGGTGTCTTACCATTTTTCAGACCCTTTAATGCTAATTCAAACTCATCTCTAAATATAGGATATCCCAGGTCATCCTCTTCAATGTCTGATTCCTGTTCTTGCGCTGCCAGTTCCTGTCCTACATATATGTTCCACATCCAACCATTTTCTATACATATCTCCTTCCGCACCCCTTATATTTTTCCTATACAGTTTTATAACCTTAAAATTCATTCTAATTAGTTTATAAACTTTATCTGTCTTCCCTATTTCCATCTTAGTTTGTACCTCTTTGTACTTTCATCAATCCATTGCTCTTTATATTTCCTACATTTGCGAATAATTTTCCATTTTATGGCTTTGTATCTCTGTTTTTCTGCTTCGTCTGATCCGTTTTTGTATTTTCATCTTTCTTATATTAAATTCAGGATATCTTTTGTTATCCACGGTTTCTTATTTTCTTTTTGTGTATACCCCAGAGTACTTCTGGCCGCCATGTCCAAGCTGGATTTAATGTTATTCCATTCTGTTTCTAATTCATTAGAATCAAAAATTTTCCCGATATCTTTCAACAATTCCTTTGCCTTTCTTCAAATTTTTAGTATTTATCTTTAGCTCTTAGTTTCTTAAACTGAAAGTGCCATTTTCCGATCCCTTTTTTCAAAATTTTAAATTTAAATGCTGCCTTCATAGTTATGATGTTGTTGACAGTGTCTTTTATTTGATTCCTAAACCGTTTCTATTTGAAATCTTTTTATAACTCCTTGCATCTTCCACATATATCGTCTTCTAGCTTAATGTTGAATTAACTTGTACGTGATGGTTAAATTGTTTTGTCGCAAAATTCTACCAGGTTATTTTCCCTGTCGTTTCTGGTGCCTAAACCAAATAAACCTACTACTGCTCCTTCCCTGCCCTCATTTACCACTACGCTAGTAGATCGCTTCTACCCCTTCCTTACTGTAGCTAGAGGTGGGCATGTGTACTTGTGCACTTTATTTATCGGATTAGATTCTAATCTAACCATGAGCACTCTTTCATTGTTTGTATGTAGTTTTCTACACAGCGTCCTATCTTTTTTCTCAAAACTATCCCCACAACCAAATTTCCCTCCTCTGATCCTATATGAATGACCCTAAAGTCCCTACTCCAAAAACCTCCCGCCTCTGGTCACCGAACTTCGCTAATCCCTACCATGTCTAATGCTAAACTATCGATTTCAACTTTTCTAGCTTACCTACTTGCTCTGTTAGATTTTTGGACTACTGACAGAAAATAAGGACAAACATACGCAAATGGAATATAAAATTGATATTTCAAGTTTAAGGTTTCAAAAAACACAAAATGGTTCGCGTTTAGCAGCACTGACCATTAACTAAAAAAGAATATAATCTGATCATCTGAAAAGGAACCAACGAATGTTGTCTCCACCCTAGTTAAGCGCTTAAACACCTATATTTATTTTTTTGGAATTGTTGGAAGCGAATTTAATATTACTTTTTCAAAATTCAAAATGGAGAACACAAATGGAGGGAAAAATGTAAAAATTCCGAGTTATTCAAACTTGAATAAATATAATAATAAATAAACTATTAGCTTTAGAAAAAGGGTATTACGACTATGCAATATATTATAACAAAAGTTCTTTTGCAAAATAGTAGTTCTTTATTATCAACTAATTGCACAAACTTTTTCAAAAACTTGTAGCTGCAGTGAAATTCTTAAAACACTCACGACAATTTATTTCCAGCTAAACTGCTAATAATACAAATATTAACTTCTTAGAGCTACTATGTTATCTTCTTAATTACTAACAAGGCACTGTACCTAATTTATATCGAAACACTAAAATTAATTTATATCGCAGCTTAATAATAAATTTATATCGATCACTAATAATTTATAGAACAACTTAGGCTAACACTATGTACCACTAATTTCTTTAATATCAGCTTTATAGCTCGAATACAAATGTAATATTATTATCAAAGCTGTAAATTACAACCGCTCTTCCAAACCTCTAATGGGCGATTTGTATTTTACTAAATAATTTAGATTATTTCGAGAACGTACCAGAATTATGTACATAACATTCCAGACGTTTCTTATTGTAAGGTTATTAAATCTCTTAAATGCAAACTCTTGTATCATGTCAATGAGGTTTATCTGAAATTATCGTGCCACAGGGTATCTACCAATTATCTTTTGTATACAAGTACTTAATACCTCGTTTACGCTCTCATATATTATTCTAGTCAAAGGTGGACTAAACGGCACCCGTACATCTTAGCCTCTTAAAGATGTTCTATCGTCTGTGACCCGGACGTTGCATGTCCCTGTGACGCTAAGTATAGTCGGAACCATTTCTGAAGTTCCCATGTTGACTAAATTAGCAACCAACAGTTTTCATAAATTGTAACCACACACCAAATTCTTATCTGGAACAGTACCTCTAGCAAATTTCGTACCACCCTCTAGTCCAACCCAATGAGCCCGTAGCCGTTCTTGGACATGACCAACTTCATGTCTTCAAATTTGATCATTTGACCCCCAAGGTCCACCATCGTCATCTACCGATCCTGGTAATTCGATTGGTATCATCCTAGCGTAGACACCGACGACCTTTGTGGAGACGATTCAGTAGGACTGACTCACTCTTATCGCCATCGTGCTTTGACAGGACTACAATAATTGTTTTGGCTCTTTCATTGGCTAACAAGTGGATTGGTATCATCCCGACCAACACACCAGCAGCCTCTGTGGAAACGATTCTGTAGGACTGACTCACTCTTATCGCAACCGTGCTTTGGCAGGACTACATATATTTTCTGTACTTGGTTACCTCACATAAATGATACCAAGCTGGAGCCACGTACAGAGCTTATAACCTTTTAACTCTTTGAATCCTTATAGTTGTTTGACTCCCTTATCAGATCGGGTTTTATATTGATTAAAACAAGGAACCAGAATGCCCTTAACTTATACCTCTGTAATACAATAAAGAAAACTAACTTAATTCTACTTTCGTTAACTTTAATGTGCATCCTAAACCAAAAAAATTGCTTCACTATAGGGATAGACCTTAATATCAGGGTTGCAATCGGGGTTCTTTGTACTTATTCAGGCAATAGTAACCTACAGAGAATACTAATCCTGCGTAAGCTTTCAATGAGACAACAGCTAGTAATCAATCAACATTTACTTAGTAATAAAATATTTACAAAAAAATAATAGCACTTTACTTGAAGTTGTATAAAGTAGATATTTATCAAAACTACTTAGTCTTCAATAAAATTAACAATAGTACTAGACTTGATCACCATTATTTAATTTAAATTTAACAAACTAACCCCACTTTAATTGAGCTCAAATCAAGTAGAAGAATATATACAATATCTAAGTAAATAGGTTTACTCAACTACGAAATTAAAATTAAGTTAGGTGTTAATGTATTTTAAACTTGCAAATTAACAAATTAATTACAGGATTACGTTATCAATCGATAGATACATAAATAAATACCTGGTCGAAAATTAATATTTATGTCCTTAACCTAGGCGACCCATTTGGACAAGGTAACAGCTGGACTGCTTAACAATTCAAGATCATCGTGGTCGACCGCCAAACAACTGCTCTTGAACACCACTTACCGTACGACCCAATCATGTAGATTTCTTCAGCATAATTTTTAAAATTTAACAAATTCTTTTTTATAACACAATTGCCTGAAGGTATCAATTCTATAAATTTCGTATGCCAGTGAAACCACTTTAAGCGTACAATAAATTGCTAGAACAGATAACCCTTAGAGCAAAATTAATGTAGGTTGACGAACATTTTTACCCTTAACCGACGATGTAATTCTTGCAGAATGGGATCACCTTCCCAATGCAATAGCAAAATTATTTTAACAAGTAGCTGCTGTATTCCGTCCATCTCTTATCAGAAATCGAATGGAACAGAACAGGTAAAGTTGGGAGACACAAGACACTATAGTGCGCATTTAATCCCCACACGGCTACGTTTCAACTAACAGACGGAAATGAATAATTCTTAGCTTACACTCATAATACAAGGTGAGTGCTTCAAGTTGCATAACTTCTAGAATTTGTGACAGTATAAACGAATTGTTACAAGCTATAGAATCACCGTGGCCATTACCTTACTTTTTTGTCCTGATGGCCGTCGCGTTTTTTGAATCAGCCTCGAGACTGCGGCGCCCATTATTTGGATTATTCCATGGATGTGTTCGCAAAGAACAGATTTTTATCCAGCATAACCCCCTAGGTAGGTTAGCGTCTTTTGCGCACAATAACTGTATTCTGCAATCTGAAAGTTATTGGTTTATATCTTTTCTTTCCAACCACCACGATTGCTTCAGTTTTCTCCAGGGTCAGTTTCAGCTTATGTTCTTGCACCCACAGTGCAACTCTGTTAAGTGCATCGTTTGTTTTGTTCTAAAGCAAGGTCTCCGTGTTTGCCCTTGATACTAGCGTCAGGTCATTGGCATATGCAATTAGGTCTTTTTGTTCGGGCATCTTACATTTAAGCATGTTGTTGTACATTAGGTTTCAGAGTAGTTGCCCCAATACCGAACTTTTTGGGATTCTACAAGCAATCTGTATATAAGTGCCTTCTTGTATTACTAGCTTCCCATTCCAAAGGTAGATACAGATCATATTTATCAGCTCCCTGGTGATCTTTCTGTTATGGAATTCCTTCCTAATTATCTTCCAGTTTGTCGTGTTAAAAACTGTTTGAATATCTACCATCACCAGGACGCACAATAAAGTTATTTTACTGTTACCCAACTTCCCCTTGGCAATAAAATTGACTTTTTGAGTTGCCTCACTTGTTGATCGACTTTCTCTAAAACCGTATTGGTTTTCTGAGACCAAGATCTCCGATTTAGTCATTCGGGAATCAGTTGCTCAAGCTGTTTACTTGCAGTATTTAGTAGGCAAATAGGTTTGAACTTTGACCGGGTATTACACTTCTTAGGCTTCTTCACGAGAACCAGTTGGGATACCTTCCAGATGTATGAAAAAGTGCCAGGCTTAAATGATTTTTTAAAAATCCCTACCTGCTAGCCGGGCTGTTATTCAGCATTTCTGATTATTTTAGCGTCTATGCAATCATTCTCTGGCGACTCTTTGTTTCTAAGTCTCTTCGTTGCTATACCTAGTGTTAGTGTATCGAAGTGCAAACAATCTTGCCCCACGTTCTGGGCGCAAGTGTAAGGGTAAAAAAATCGGCGCAGAATTTTAATAGAGTTTTTGTAAACCTATCGAGAATTCTTATAAATTGCAACAAGCCCAGGGTAAAATTGGATGACAAGCGGCTTTTAGAAAAAGAATACTCTTAAGACTTTTAGCTAACTGAGTTTTTGACCCACGGTCGCATGAGATTGGGTCAGTGGGTTTATTAAGGTTGAAAAAGAAAAATGGACGCCACCTAAATTTTTTATAAAGCAACTGACTAAGTCAATTTGCTTAAAGGGAAAATTTGGAAACCTAAAAGTAATCTCACCTCTTTAGGAATTAAGTTTAATACCACCTATACGTTACTTACTTTTTTACTGCTCTGACGAAGTTCTAGGATGGCTCTGAAACATAATTACAACTAACAAAGATATCATCTATCTAATAATTCTGTGACTACACGAAGTTCTTATTTTTGTTTCAAATGGTTATCACTGAATTGTTATATGTAATTCTAGTGAATGAATTCCTTCAACGGTCATAAAATCTTTGGGAGAAATTAAATATTCATAAAATAATGAGCTGAAGAAAAAATTGATGCTATTTTCTCATATTAAACAATTATGTACATGATAAATGCAACTCAACAAAAGTTAAATTCTTAGGAATATAATTACTACGGTACTCAGGAGATGTAAAGCTAATTTTTTAAATTTTAATTCTACTGAATTTTAATTGAAATCTGTATTTAATTAACAATGTATATTTATACTTAATAGTCAGAAGTTGCGCTACGAAAGACTGTACAAGTGTTTCAAATTTTTGTACATGCAAAAATTTATTTGTTAGTTAATCTCAATTTAAAATTTCATTTTCTAGAATGAAGGTACATAAACTGAACATCTTGAAATAAGGTTTGCGGTGAACAATATAAGAAATAACATTTGGTTTAAACTTTAAATGCTGCAAACAACAAGTTACCATGGTTTATCTATACTTATTATCTTTTTATACATAGTTTGACAGGGAATAATTTCTAAATTTGAACACGTGAATAATGAAATAAAATCTTTCTATATATTATAAATATAATGCCCTTAAAAAAAGGTTAAGCCTCTTTCTTTTAGCAAGTGTGCTACTAAATTATTTGTACACGGCTGACCAAGTGCTTGCATACAACAGAGCACAAAGTAATCGCCAACTGAACAACTAAATACTACGTAAAATCATATATCTATATACGGAATAAAATACAGCACCTGCAGCAAAAATTTCAGGAATTTAAATGGGATTACCCATCACCGTCAACGACCTGTTAACCTGTAAGCACATGATGCGATGTCACCATTCTGTCATGTGTCGGCACGGTTCCAACAAATCTGCTTACAATTTAAGTACAAAATGAATTTCCATGTTGATAAATTTTATTTAAACATCAACCAAGTAGAACAACCATAATATTTCGTTAAAATTTTTGTAGATAATAGAAATTGCACTGCAATATACTTCATTATAAATTGTACTTAATTACCTATTAAACAAACCGTTGCAAAGATCAAATTACTTCTTGAGTTTGTTGTCTTAGACAACTAAAGTAGAACTGTTGGATTTAATTCGGCGTTTACGCCAGGAAAACTTAGTTTCCCGTTTCATCTCGCCTGTTTAATTACAGTTCAAGTGACCTTTCGGCTTGACAAGAAAACAAAAAGTGACCGTTCATTTACATTTCCAATGCTCCACTCGAAGGTACTACATTGGCCAGGAGGCGAGTTTTTTGTTGCCTGGAAATTTAGAATTTTGCCGAACCCTTGCCGTTCCAGGCAAGGTAAGGATCTTTAACGTGCGTGACAACACTCATACACAAGACCTCCATTTAACCTCTCATCCGAACGAGGGCGTAATTTTTGTGAAAAATGCTCACCTGCCATTTTTCAAGCAGTCGGCCGTGTCGGGATTTGAACCCAGGACCTTCGGATCCGTAGTCTTACGCTTACTGCATTGATTCACGGCGACGCCAGACAAAAAGTGACCACCTGTCACTAGTCGACGAACAACTTGAATATCTCGGATATCGTAACATACGAGTAAGGAACACGCGCAATGGTTTTAATTCTGTGATCAGTTGTAGTAGTAGAATGCTTTAAATTTTATTGGTTTATGAAATACACTAGAGTACTAGAATCCATACTGGGTAAAACATTATTGAATGAATATTAAATTAACGGGTTTGTAGCAGTAATGTCGACAAATAATTTTGCTTGGGATTTTTACATGTTACACTAGTTCTTTTTTCGTAAGCTCCTTTACAGCGTCTTGCGCAGTGGTTTGGTATTTATTTCCTTTGTGGCATTGTAGAAACAGTTTTGTAGCAACGCATAGCGTTCTATTTGTGGTCTGTTGCAATGTGCATCTGTATTTCTTTGTGGCTATTTAAGATTACCCTAGATATCGTTTTCAATTCTTTATAGACCTGCCTCCAGTGCTACTTTAAATCTCTTTTAGCGAATTTATATCATTTCCGACTCTGTTAATATAGTACCTTGTTGTTACTTCAATCTGCCCCTTATTATAGCGAGTCTTGGCAGCATACATCAGTGCGGCCTCTTCTACCGGCCACCAGTACACTGCTCTTCTGTTACTTAAGTGGCTCTTTTTGGGAATCGCATGATTACATAAATCTATGACCCTTTGTATGATTTCTTCGGGCGCGTCCCCTTTGTTGACAGTTTCTCTCAGCAGTTGATCGAACCTTTTAGTTTTCAGTTAATTAAGAACCTATCCATTCTTTTTTACTTTTCCATCTAGGATTTTAAAATAGATGTATCCGTGGACACTAAACGTCTTTTCGTCCAACGCCCGTCTGTTTTTGATACTCTGTATCGTAGCTTCGCCCGATGTAGTTAAGTCAGTTATAGAGCTATATCCCGCCCTGACAAATGTCGGTTCATTCCCAATGTTTTGTGATATGAGTCTTCGTGTGCTGCCCACCCCCTAGTGCCCTACCTCTTCCTATCGTTTTTTCCTCCTCACTGTCCCGATTTAGCATTCAAGTCTCCCTTCAACACTACCATTTGACGTTTATTAATTTTTTTGTCGAGACATGTTAAAAATTCCTCAAAATGTTCCAGGCTCACGTTCGGAGAGATATAACACCCGTGGTATGTTATTCTATCTGTTTGTATGCACATTGGCCCCTCCTGTATTGTCCTTCTTCTGATTCGTAGTTTGGAGAACCATCACCCTGATGACAATACCTAGGTTTATGTCTGTGCTCCAGTTTTTGCATTTGACCAGTGCCTGGTTATCTTCTTCTACGACTAGTAGGTGTATTTATTTTTCATTTATCTTCTAGAATGCCCGGCATCAATTATGATTGTCTTGTATAATGTTTATCGTATTCCAATTTATCCAAGATTTGTTGCATGTTTCTATCCTATTAGTTTTCTTATTTATGTTTTTACTACTGGTGTGACAAGTATGTTGTATTGACTACTGTGCGTTATGGCAATCTTTTTCAACGAGCAGCATAAAGCAGAATATTGCCTACTTTGCAGTCAAGAACACAAAGTCAGCAACAGAAAGTGTGGTGCATATGACCAAGTTTTCCCGAAAAAACTATGTTGGAAAGGTATAACACGACCAGAACGCAGAACAAAAATGACGAAGATGGATAGCAACGGCATTCGGTATTGCTATCGCTTGTATTAAAAAAAAAAGGGCAAAAGGGAATAATCTGGTGGGTATCAACTGGTTAAATATATTACTGAAATTATAAACGATGTAAGTTGTGCCCCATGTTTGATAGGTATTAAGCAGCTAGCGTACAACAGCGGTTTTGCTAGTTGCACCGAATTATTGATTCGTTTGGTACCAAAGAAATGTAAGGTCGGGAAATTTGAAGCGCAGCCACCAACCATGTTCCGGATGCAGTCTATGAAACTTTGTTTTAAAAAATGAACCAGTTAATAACAATCTGAATTCTAAACAAATTGAAAACAAAAATAAACGTCTGTTATTAAATTAATAGTCAGTCATATGTAATAAGTAAGTGTGAGTAGGATAATGACTCCGTACTCTCCTAAATCCTTTTTAGCTCTAGTACACCCTACACATTAACCAAAAACAATTCAATGTTGAATAAAAACGAGAGTGGTTTAAGTGCGTATATTTTATACAAGAACCATTTAACGTCGCGTCGCAATCATTTATGCACTGTTATGAATTCCAGAAAACGCTATTGCAATGAAGCGACTATCATAAAGCCATTAAGTTTTATACAGTGCCATTACGTTAAATATTATTGCTTCTCACTGTATCCTCTCTGTGTGTATTCGTATATACTGTATATAGTGTGCATAGGCTTACAGCGAAGCGAAGTCGTATATACGATATACTACTAGTTCTGATTTACGAGGAGCCCTAGTAATAAAGTAATGCATCTAAGTAGATAAATCCTTCAGTAGCAAAAACGTTTCGCTGTAATCGCACTTGCAACATTTAGAAAATTTTAGTGATTATATTTATATAAAATTTAAGGTTAATTTGAAATAATTTAACATCGTTAACATTCTTTTTTATATACACGTACCTATACGTTTGCAGAATGTCCACGTAAACTTCACAGAACGCTATCAGTCCAAGTGAATTTTCAGATCGTGTACTTTTCAATTATACAAATTATAATACTTGAGAAATTGCGAAAAAAAATTTTTATTATTCCGTTTTTTAAAAAACAAGTTAAGGTAAATTCGAGATAGGTGGACCACAGTTATTTAACGATACAGTTTTCAAAATTCGTTTAACTTAAACGATTCGAAATTTTATTTAACCATCGCTATAGAGTACTTAACAATATTGTTCACCTCTATTATCGATACATTGACAACTTAAAAGCCAAAAAATGCTTATTAAAACTATTACGTTGTCCATCTATCTCGAGGGTGTCCTAAATATATGGACCACTCACGAGAGATAGTTGAACTGGCCATCTAACCGAAATTACAATATAAAATGAAAAAAAAAAGATAAAAGTGTCCTAGTAATTAGAAGTCAAATTTTATGTAGTCGACTTAATGGGAGTACAAAAAAGAAAAAGAAAAGAAATTATTCCATTATCACTTTTACAGTGATTACACATGTTATTAAATCTTGTGTAGCTTTCATGAATCCAACAGAAGAATCTTATGCAATTAACACTGCACCCATCTAAGGACAACGAAAGACTGCACTATTCAAACCTTAATGTTGAAGAGCTCTATAGACTTAATTACTAATTTCTGCAGCACATCTTTTGTTCTACAATCATGCAACACAAATGTAAACAGTGTTTGGTAGCTATGTCATAAAGAGTAAAGTTATTGTTATCAAATCTTAATTTTTGAAACAAACATAGCTTTAGCTTTATAGTTTGCTTTGACTTCTCTTACTCTGTCCTTCCCGACAATATGCTCTTAGGTTTTTTTTATCAATTCCATTTTATTTTTAGTATCTCTCTGTATCCAAGTGTTGCATAAGCCAGACTGATTCTTTTACACCATGTAAAATGATAACCCTAGTTGCTTAAATTTGCGGTACAAATCTATTCAAGGCTTTTCCATATTCGCACCTAATTCCTCCAAAAACATAGAATACATCTTAGAAACTCTTAAGTTAGAATGCAAATATTCCCTTGAAGTACTAGCTGTGCAGTAATGGGATTCCACTCTTGGAAATATGCTGTATGTACAAAAATCGCTTATCGAATTGTTTTGTCCCTCTCAATTACATGTGTAGATTGACTGTGGTCTTTCATTTCACGGTCCATGGTACCACGGTGTGCACTTTTTTCTGGACTGTTCTCATTGTACTTTCTGTTTTTCCCAAAGTACGCAGAAAGAAGATTTTGCATACTAAGTGGATATTGTTTTCTGTACTTAGTATCAATTAACAAGATGTGGAATATCAAGTCAAGAGCAAATGAGTATGGTTCAGAGAATCATACGACACTACATCTGATTTTCTGATGCTACACTCGAAGGTACTACATTAGCCCGGGGGCGAGTTCCTTTTGCCTGGATATTTTGAATTTGCCGAACCCTTGCTGTTCCAAACAAAGAAGGGATCCTTAAAGTGTGTGACAACACACACAGGATTTGCATTTACCTATCGTCCAAACGAAGGGTTATTTTCGTGAAAAATGCTCGCCTAACGTGTTCCAAGCGAATACTGTCGGGAATAGAATCGGGACCTTGGGCTTAGTAGTCACAAGCATACGAACTAAGCCACGGAGCCGCCGAATCATACGACGCTACATTTGATTTTTTAATGCGTCACCCGAAGGTAATACATTGGCTAAGGAGCGAGTTTCTCTTTGCCTGAAAATTTTGAATTATGCAGAACCCTTGCT
Organism: Platerodrilus igneus; assembly: GCA_036346225.1. Classification (NCBI taxonomy): domain Eukaryota; kingdom Metazoa; phylum Arthropoda; class Insecta; order Coleoptera; family Lycidae; genus Platerodrilus; species Platerodrilus igneus. The sequence goes on along the minus strand of JARFIW010001452.1, from coordinate 1,432,036 downwards.
GTTTCGAGCAAGGTAAGCATCTTTAACGTGCGCGACAACTCTCACACGCGAGACCTCAATTTTACACCTCATCCGAACGAAGGCGTATTTTTGTGAAAAATGCACGCTAAACATTTTTTTAGCGGACACTATCGGGATTCCAACCTGGGATTTATTCTGCAGTTAGAACCTACTACTCGAGCTTAAGCATGGGATACGGAATATACACAAAATACGAAATCCGGATTCAAAGAACCGCGAGTTGGGAGCCGAGAACTGGGCTAAAAACATTAAACATTTCCATTAGCGTGTAACATGTCATTTTACCTATGGTAAATGCCACGTTTCAGCTTGATTTATCTCTCCCTTTTAAACCTCAGATTTTACTTTAAAAAGTCCATTGAACCTTAATATACATTTTTACTTTTAATAGATTTATTATAATCACAGAATATAGAAAGGTTATAGTACTTCATAAAGTACCGTGTTTGTTTTCTAATATTCATACTTGTTTGTAAAGTTGCCTACAATCCAGTATTCTTGGTATTTAATTTCACACTTCTACTTTGCAGAAGAGCTCTGTAGTTTTCTTTCCTTACAATTCCAAATACCCCGCTCTAATAATTGAGACAGATGGTTGCCTGTCAAAACTTTCTGATAAAGTTTAATTTCTTGTCTTGGTTCTGTGCACAACAGGTCGTTTTGAATTCCTGTTGATAAGAATTGACCATGCGGTCGTATCAAGTATGTATTCTTTTTTAAATAATAAATGTGTAATCATTTAAATATTATTACAGATATCTTGCCTAGCGTTTCCTTTCCTTCAATAAACTACAAATCCCACCGGATTACTTTTCCGATGGTAAGAATTTAATAGATGTATTTTAAATTCCTTTTCACTTGTTTTTGCGTGTTAACTAATTCACGTATTATATTTTTGGGTCGTTCTCTACCCCCATGTTTTCTTACATTTTTATCTTACGTTCCGTATTGATGCAGATTTGCCTTGCTGTCGCTTACAATAAGATGACAATACCGTTATATTTTAAATTACGCTACCTCAACATACAATTTTAGTTTTGTTAATTATTCTCTTAAAATTTGGTTTAATATGGATCTATAAAGTTAAACACGGAATGTTTTTCAACTTGTTTAAATGCTAGCGAATTCTACCTCATCACTTGTTTTTGATGTTACCTGGGACTCCTGCAGTTTCTACACATTTGATCTGGATTTCTACAGATGTTCCGTTCAAAGAATTTCAGGGTAACAAAATATGTTATTCAATGCACATGTCAGGTATGACAAATTAAAATATTATTTATCTACTCAGAATTAAATGAACTGATTTATGCAATATTAAATTTTCTCTTTATTTTACACTTGTAAAACATATTAATCTTACTGATAAAATATCTAGTATTTATAAATATTAATTCTTTTTATACATAGTCTTACTGGACGCATACTATCCAAATGTAAGCCACATGTTTCATGAAACTTATGGTAGTCGAGTACATTTATTAATTTTGTTACGCATTTAAAAGCACAAGATACTTTTCTTGGTATATTTGAACGTTTAGTTCACGTTAAATATTTTATCGACTTTTTATATGTTACGTTCACATATTTAAAAACTCTCTTAAACTTATATAGCTACATTTCCTAGTTGCATAAAAACAAGTATCATAATCTTTACTGATCTATTCATTTTATATGACTTCATAGAACATTTATGATGTTTTTGTTCAAACTTTATTTCTATAAAATTTAATAAATACACTATATAACTTGTCATAGTTTCTCACAGTTGTTTATTTCACAGTTATTAATTCACAAATTTTCTCCCCTTTGAGATTTTAAGTCTCTTGCAGCCTCTGCAACCTCAACGGTCGATGCTAGCTGTGCTAGAGTGTAATTTTTTTTATGCTCTGTCGTGCGCCTATCCTTTTTATAACGCCTGAAAAAGGGTAGGGTGCAAGCGAAGCAATAAAAATATCAGTAACGCAGCAAAGTAAGGGAAGTTTTCCATTACACAAAAATTTTCTAACTGGCCGTTCGAAATTATGATGCCCGTTATAAAAAAATACGACAACCAAACATGACAACCTGTGGTCAAAAAATGTAATCCTACAATTTGCGACGTACAAAATGATTCGTTTTTTAAAAATGGTCACGGAAAACTATTTTCAAATAACATAACCCAATATGTCGATAACACACTCGAACTTGTTTTTTCCACGTCAGAATCGTGAATGCATCGGAAACGATAAGGTATGGAACCCCATATTACCATGTATATACATTCGCAATACAAAATCAGACGTTTGACGAATATATGATAAAATTCGCTTTGTATCAGGATTTTCAGAAAACCCATCATAGGAAATTGAAATAAAATGCAAGCAAAATTAGAGATAATACGTGGCTTTATCTAACTATAATTTAAACGATGTCAATTAACTATAATATGTATTGAATGTTAAAACTATTCCATTCCGAATGGACCTGCACCTTGAAGAAGTTCTAGATTACTGGAACAGGTGGAATGGCTTGAGTATTCTTATGAACTAAAGAGTCAAACTGCAGGTTCAACCAAAGTAGAACGGTCTTTAGTGAGAAACGCGACCAAGACAGGTCCCCAAAAGAGGACAGCAGCTCTTTTAGTACTTAGATTGTCAAAGATCATATGTGTCGGTGTGGCATTCTAAGACACCATACTGCGATGTGGAAAGCAACGGGAAACCACCACATTACCTCCCAAGTACACAGCGTACTTAAATTGTTGTTGCAAAGATGATGGAATCCTCTAAGATATAAAATTCCGGAGTTAAAATAGTTCCCTTTTGACTCTCTGAGATGGGACTACTTCGGAGATGTGATCGGAAAGTATAAAAAAAGTCGCGAACATTCTGTGAGTCATAGCGTGAAATGCCAGAAGTATGAAGCGAATAGATAAGCTAAAAAATTTAAAAATTGAAATGGATAGGTTAGCACTAGACATAGTAGGGATCAGCGAAGTTCGGTGGCCAGTAACTAAAGATTTTTAGAGTGGAGATTTTAGGGTAATTCATACAGGATCAGAGGAAGGAAATTCGGGTGTGGGAATAGTTATCCAAAAAAAGATAGAACACTGTGTTGAAAACTACTTACAAAAGAACGAAAGAGTATTCATGGTTAGATTAGAATCTAAACCGGTAAATACAGTATAATAATACAAGTATTAATACCCACCTCTAGCTACAGTGAGGAAGAGGTAGAAGCGATCTACAAAGATATCGAAGATATACTAAGATACGTAAAAGGGTCATGAAAATTTAATAATTGCGGGGGATTTTAATGCAATGGTACGTGAGGGTAGGGAAGGAACGGCAGTAGATTTATTTGGGTTAGGCACGAGAAACGACTGGGGAAATAGGTTGGCAGAATTTTGCTACAAAAACAATTTAACCATCACAAACACATTATTTCAGCATCATGCTTGAAGACGATACACGTGGAAATTGCCAGGAGATATAAGGAAGATATCAAAAAAAGTACATTCTTGTTAGACAACGGTTTAGAAATCAAGTACAATACTATAGAAGCTGCCCAAAAGCAGATAGAGACACTGACCACAACATCGTAATATGAAGGCCGCTCTTAAATTTAAAAATTTGAAGAAAAGGAACGGAAATGGGCACTTTGATTTTGAGAAACTAAAAGATAAAGATATCCACGAAATGTAAGAAAAAAGTCAAATGAACTGCAGAAAGGTATCGGGAAAATTTCTGATACTAAGGAAGTAGAAACAGAATGGAATAACATAAAATTTAGCTTAGACATGGCGGCCAGAGGTATTCTGGGATATACACAAAAAGAAAATAAGAAGCAGTGGACAATAAATGATATCCTAAATTTAATAGAAAAAAGACAAAAATACAAAAATAGATCAGATAAAACAGGGAAACAGAAATACTATGGGAAATTATTCGCAAATGCAGGAAAGCTAAAGGACAATGGGATTGATGAAAAGTGCAAAAAGGTGCAAACTGAGATGGAAATAGGAAAGACGGACGAAGCATACAAACTAATTAGTATGAATTTTAGGGATATAAAACCGTATAGCCAAATATTAGAGACGCCAGAGGAGACGTCATTATAAAAAATGTAGAAAAAGTGGTTAGATGGCAAGAATATATAGGGAATTTATATGTAGGAGAGGAACTAGCAGCATTAGTACAAGAATTAGGCATTGAAAAGGATGACTTGAGATATCCTATACTTAGAGATGAGTTTGAATTAGTATTGAAGGGTATGAATAATGGTAAGGCGCCGGGTATAGTTAAAGTGCAAGCAGAAACTCTAAAAGCCATTGGACAAGCAGTAACAGAACGTCTTTCCAACTTGTAAGTTATATGTATGAGACAGGCGAGATACCCAAACATTTCAAACGTAACATCACAGTCACTATACCAAAAAAAAAGAGACGCGTATACATGTGAAAATTTTCGAACAATAATCTTGACAGCACACGTATCAAAAATATTAACTAGGATTGTACAAAGACGAATGAAAAAAAGAGCTGAAGAATTGCTAGAAGAAGACCGATCGTCTTCTTTTTAAATGCGTTATAATAGTCCCCACACATTTGTTTTCGCTCCAGTTCAAAATATTTTCATAAAGTGGTTCGTTCAAAATTGTATTCATGTCAATATTTTCTGATTCAGAAGAAGATGTAAGCACTTCCTTTCTTTGTACTTTCTTCTTTAGAACGATCTTTTTTGCTTTTTATTGATATTATCATTTCTCTTTAGTTTCTTCGCCTCTCTTACTTTTTTTTCATCTTTAATCTTTATTTTTTCCTCCTTTTCTTTTGTGTCTTTCCGTTTTTCATGGATTGAATGTTTTCTGACGACCTTAACACGGTTGATAAAGTTTTAGACCTTCTCTTAAGGCTTATTTCATACTGGCACAATACACTGGATGCATTTTATCTAATAGCTTTAAGGGAATGTCTTTGTCCGGCCTGTCAGACATTAATACCCATCACTCCTTGAACTAGGTTCAGGAAGAGTAAATACATCATTTAACACATTACTAGACCCAACGTTTGGTGGTTGATTATAAATGATAGGTTGTCATTTTCTTGAAACCCATTGGGTTCGGATGTTGCAGCCATTGGGATACTTTGATTGGAAATAGCCTCAGAGGAGTCTGTGGTTTCAGACAGAAAAGCATAGTCCGGTATTGCTTTGGACTCAAAAGGAGTTGTGCCACATGCTTTAAAATGACTAGTATCTTTATCGATGTCTGTTGGCTTCCCCCAAGCCAAACTACGTAACGTACTAAACTGTAGTCGAGTAATTTTTTAAAAGGGGTTGTTTGTTATGTAACTGTTGCAGATAGAGTAGTTGTAACGGTCTAATGGCCGTAGCCAATGAGGGGGTTTCTCATTAAAATCATGCCATTGTTCTCTGCAAATCGGTCAACTGGTCTAAATATTTCATTCTAAGTCAATCCTATATTCGTCCCTAACGTTCCCTAACTGATTTGTATTGTAATAACAATCTTCCTTCCCATAGATACTGCAATCAAAAATAGACGGCAGAACGTCAGACAAAACAAATTAAGCGGCAAAATAACAAAGTAAATGCAAAAATATAAATATAAAATAAATATAAATATATAAATAACTAGATATCTAAATAAGCATAAGCAACACCCAAATAATCAGTTGCGCTCGCATAAGCATTATGACGGCTAGCGGCATTACACACAAAATGTGTTCGTTAAATTATAACAAAATCTTCTTATTAATGCAAATCAATGCAAATGAGCGTACTGCAGCCGCTACAATTTTATTCTTACCTCGTGTATAAATTTCTCCAGCATCTGAAGATCTGGTCGTCGGCGTACATCTATTTGTATCTTACTTCTAAGGGGAAAAGAATATGCACTGTTAAAGTCCTGATGGGTATGCATTAAACATCCTGGGACAGTTACAATCACTATCACTTTTAAGTCCTTGGGGGGATGCGCGGTTTCACTCTATTTTATTTTCTTTGTTTACCTAGTTGATTTAATCTAGTTCGGGTTTTTGATTTATTTGTTATTATTTATTTGTTATTATTTATTCCCGATTTTCCGCGCGTATAAGGCGAGACAGTGATTCAGTGATTGTTTTAGTGGTGTGGGGGTTCGTCGTGCATATTAGACTTTTGATTTTTTTTTATTATAATTTTTTTTAATTTGTTTTTTTTTAATTAACAGGTTTTAGTTATATCGTACTCATTTGCCATATCATGCCAAGTGAAATTCAAAAAATTCTTCAATCATCCCCCACCCCTCAACCTCCGATTTACGCGCGGTTATCACCGTCCAATTTCGCGACCCTTCTCGCAAATTCTTTGAAGGCTGCCCAGAACTCTGATTAGCTACTTCACCGACTTCTTCTTGGCTCTTTGCCATGCTGGCCGTACCACAGCAAACTTCCCATCAGCCAACCCTCAATTTGCCACCTCGAGAGGGTAGTCGAAGATCACGTGCTCTGCGCTTTCTGCGCTCTTACCGCATTCGCAGAGGTCGTTGTAGGTTAAGCCGAATCTTTCTATCAAGAATATAGGATTATATGCTCACATACCAATGTCGACACACATGTGTCGTAGGCCCTGGTAGATAAATGCAAGAGTCGCATGTGTGTCGTCATGTACACTGAATGTATTAAAATAATCTTTAATTACTTTTTTATTTATTTTATTTAGCTTTTAAGCTCTCGCGATTGATACCCTTTCAGATTGGCGAATACTGAGTTCTCGATTTTGAGCAAGAAATAAAGTAAGCCATTTATAGCCGGCTTGTTTGAATTCCTTATAGCTTCAGACTATCTGTCACATAATAAGCGATTGAACAAACTGAGTGTCTTGTAGAAGTAAATTTATGTTGCTGCAGATTTTTATATTCATAACTATTTTTTCTCATTCTCAGTCCCAAATAACCCTCCAAGGAGCCCTTAGAATAGATTTAGGACTCCTTTTCAAAGCGGTTTTTTTAAATCCCAAATGTTTTGGTAGCAGCATTTGTAAACATTTTCTTGTCTTCTATATTATTTACAGCACTTTTCAGAGCATTCTCCGTATCTTCCGTTATCTCTTTACGTTTGTATATTGTTGGCATTTTCTGTAACGGAAAATCTAACTTTAGAAATAGTTCACTGATTTTTAACGAATATTATCCGTAAGACGAGCAGCCTAGTAAGAAAGGAACAAAATCAGTTACGGAATGCTCGCCCCATTTAAGAGGTAACAAATGATGGGAGAGAATGAAAAAGAAAACGAATGCCGCACTGAACACAAATTGGGGGTCCTAAAGCATGAAACAGCAGAACACCCAAATCAATTCGCGTTTTTCTTTGAACATCTGTAACGAAAAAATAATTAAACATAAAACACATGTAAAATATAACATAAAACATAAATAATTTCTACAATAAGTAGCTGGGTTAAGGACAAACATATGTATCCTCCATTCCTCACATGCTAATATTAAATATTAATTATACTTAGTAGCTATAAAATTGAAGGGTGTTTTGTTTACAAACGGACTGCGCTATCATATACCGCTTAAATATTGCCACATAATTTACAATAACAGAACTCAGTTGCACATAGCTACTGTAATTAATAATAATCTGTATTGGTATAACAAACAACTTAATTAACCATATTTACACAGCGATATAGACATACAGATAATAAATACTTACTTACTTGATACATCTATGCAGACCAAGAGCGTTCTGCGCAGAAACTACTAAAACATAAACGTGTACAAAAAGTACATATTTACAATAGTACATTCAAACACAAAGCGTTAAATTATTAGACAAATCTTATTTCTCTTAATATCTCTAAAATGTAAGCAATCTACATGCCGTCAAGAAGTAAAGCAAACAGTTGTCGTTCAGCATAATATAATATTCCTTCACGCGGGCAGTGAAGGGTATGGGTAACGGCAATAATTTCTTTCGATGTTATTCCCTGCACAGAAGACGTTCATTCCGCATAGGTATCAATTGCTTCGATTGTGTAGTTATCATATTGTACGCTACCTTTCTCTAAAATATCTTAAAACACTTATTAGCTTTTGTCAAATTATTTCAAATTGAAAAATAAAATGTCTTTTCTAAATAAGATTCCATCACTGGGGTAGCTGGATATAACTTTACTAACGTGTTTATTTGCCTAGTTTTTAAATAAATTCAAATAAAATTAACCTAAATTTAATTTCTACTAACATTAAATAATTCCAATAAAATTACAAATAAACTTTCAAAAAAAAATCTAAATTACTTAACTCCACTCTGGCTGGGTTTTACTATAAGAGATCTTAAAAAACATTAAATCCATTCCATCAATAATTCTAAAATCATTACAAATAATTCCGTGTCACATATTAAATTACGTGAAGTTTATAAATCCCAATTTCTGAAAATGTCGTTTATAACAAATATAGTAAACCGTTAAACACCAGCTTTTCGTTCTATCCTTTCATCGTGCTTTCCAAAATACGTTAATTCCAATGCCTACATATTTTTTAATATCTTAAAGTGATAACATTATGCTTAAATTTACCCAACATTGGTTTCGTCGCAAAATCGTAGTTCAGCAAGGTAATCACTTTCAGTTAAGTTAATTTCCTACTATACAAAAGCACACAATTGACATTTAAAATTCACATATATAATTTTAGCAAGTTACATAAAAGCTCATAATATTAGTCGCTGTCTAATTTCAGGATTCCAACAACCATTGTTTTTTTTGTATTTTCTTATACTGATACCTTGACATAACATAAATCTAAGTTTTAAGTTAAGGGAGGGGCGAACACTACAAGCCGAACCGATCATTACAACGATAATTCCACAAACATGTGCATTGAAGGTATCTTGGCTATACAAGCGAGATTTCAAAAATTAGTTGCCCGTCACGTTTTTCCTTGCAGGAAACCTATATACCCAACTTAGAGCTCTGTACTTTCACCATAAGTTTTAACTTGTCTTCATGCTACTCCAACCTCTCCCCTGCGTTTCTCTATACGCTTGTATTACTACATTTTGATATTTAGATTTTCAGTTCACAAATCGTTAATTCTAATTCTTTTTTCGGCGGTTCTAGCTATTCTTATTCTTTCTCACTATAAAATTGTATTAATTGTAGTCAGAATCCGGTTATACATTATATAATTTCAATCTGAGCAAAATAAATTTTATTGTTACGTCACTTTGTATGTAGTTTGTACGCGTGTTAATATGGTATTATTTTTGTTCTTGGAGGTAGGCACGGACAATATCTATCTATTATAAATTATTTTGCTTATGAGAATTACATACCTAGGGTTTTGTTATGTTGAGATGTTTTCATTTGCAGTTTTAAATTAAGTCCTCGTCCTGAATCATTACTTAGTTATACCTTATTTTTGGAATTATTTGTATAGAAACAAAATTTTAAACGTCATGTTAAATTAGGATTAGTTGTTGGTGATATCTATTATACAAGCCGCGTCTACAAATTTTGTTTTATCAAAATTAAAATTTCTTGTCGCATCCAATTTACAACTAGCGTAACGCAATACTTTACACTTCTCTTACAAACAAGATTTCTTCCGAAAAGCATCTACTTTAACAACTTTTAAGTCAGTTCCAGTACGTCAGCAGTTTCTTGTCAATTCATAAAAAAAAATATTTTTTTAAAATGAAACAATAGAACTAAAAGGTAAAAAGTCAAAAGTAAAATCCCCAAATCCTAAATTACACAACACTGCGAGTGCCGCTAAAGACAAAAGATTTTGAAGTAACGTTCTCCCTCTACAAGAGAACACTCAGAGGTCAGGTTCTTCATTCCTGGTGCTGAAGTGCTAGGATAATACCTCATGAATAATGGAGCCAACTGCATAGCTCAGTCAAGTATTATCTTAACCCTCTGGGGATAATTTATTATTAGACGGTTTGGCCTGAAAGTAAATTTAGAAGTTGATTCCAGCCATCACTTCTCCCTATCCCTCTTGTCATTGAAGAACAAAATCTCCCCGATTTTGCCCTCAAATTAACGTGAATGTCTGTGATGTCTTGTACGTATGCCAAAGTCAAAAGACAACTCCCTGTTGTAAAAATAAAAATAACAGTATAAGGTTATCAACCTACACTTCAACTAAAAAAGTAATTTCTCAAAAAAAATTAAAATGAGTCACTCATTGTTTCAAATTAAGTCTACTTAAATGTTTTTAATATAAATTCTGGTGTTCATTTTTATTTTCGTTCGGTTTTTAAAATTTTCCAATAGCAAATCCTTTACGGATTGAATTATGCCGTCACCAATTTACTTATCTGAATAAAAGCTTTATCAGTAACCATAACTAATCCTAAAAATTCAAATATTGATCTCACTCTTAAGAAATCCGTCGCATCTGCAAGCAAACTATTTCCCCAAAATTTATTTCCAACTCAATTACTAACGTCATGCCGTCGTACGTCATAATTGTTTTTACCGAAATTTTTCTCAATGCGATAATTGTCAAATCATAATTTTTTTCAAATCATAACTTATTATTCATAACTCAATTCGCTTTTTACTAAAAAGTCTACAGTACATGAAAAGTAAACTCCAATTCAATATTAAAAAAAGTTTGCTCGTTTGTTTCTAGTCGCAATCAGTTACTTTTTGTTTTAAAACTCTTCAAAACCATTTTCAAAAAAATTACGTTTTACCACTTAAGTTTAGAAAAAGGCAAGTAATTTTGAAGAACTCCAAACTTAAAATTCACTTTCAAAAAAATTTCTGTTGGACAATTTAAAAAAAATTCGTAAAGAATTACGCCATTACGCGAACGCTACAAAAAATTTTCAACAATTTAAAAAACAAAAACGCAGCCAAACGATAAAAAATACTGAATTTGGGAAAGCTACTGTAAAATAATAAGAAAAACTGCCTTGTTAAAAAAACGGCCCTAAAAAAACAGTATTAAGGAGAAAACGGCTTTATGCTTTAAAAAAAAAAGCCCTATTTAAGAAACGACCAGCGGTTGTATGCTAAAAATATTTTTACGAATAAAATGAACGTTATATTTTGATTTGCTCTGAAGGGTGCGTCGGCTAACTGCAGTGGTGTAGAAATAGGTTTCTATGGAAGAAATTATAAAAGGTGTAGAAAAATTCGTAAAAGTTAATAGACACGGCTGAAATACAGAAAACGACGTGACAAATTTCCTAACCTTAGAAGGTTTTTCAATTTTTCACAATTGAGGGCGCCAAATCTTCTGCAACAGCAATCCCTTTCGATGTTATTTCCTGCACGGAAAACGATTATTCCTTATAGGTTTCTTTACTTTGGTTTTTTATAGTTATCATATTGTACGTTACCTTTCTTTAAAATATCTTAAAACAATTGTACTTCTTTCTATACAAACACCCACAATTAACATTTAAAAAATTGTATATACAATTTTATAAAATTACGTAAATATTTAGAACATAGCCATTTCAAATCTCTCCCGTTGCACTATACGTCCGTACTACATTTTTTGATTTTTAGTTTGCAAATAATTAATTGTAATTTTTTGTCGATAAGTCTAACTGTAGTTATTTTGCACACCATAAAATCATATTAACTGCGGTCAGTATCAGGTTAGACATTGTATAATTTTAACTACACTCAATAAATTATATTGTCGCGTTACTTTTGTACAATTTGTACAAGTGTGTCAATATGGTATTATTTATGTCCTTGGTGGTCGGCAGAGACGATATCTGTTTATTATAAGTTACCTTGTTCATGGGAATTGAATACGCAGTGTTTTGCCATATTGAAATCTATTCCTATTTGCACTTTCGAAATTAAATCCTCGTTCTGAACTATTATGTAACAATGTATTTAAAAGAAACAATGTTATACCTTATTGTCTGAATTATTTCTATAGAAACAAAATTTGAAATATCATGTTTAATTAATATTAGTTATTGATGATATATATTATACAATCCGCGTTCATATATTTTGTCCCTTCAAAATTAAATTTTTTCTCCCATCCAATTTATAGCTAGCGTAACGCAATGCGTTAAACCCTTTTTACAAACAAGATTTTTTCAAAAATCTTCTACCATAACAACGCGCAAGTTAGTTCCAGTTCCAATACTATGTCAGCGGTCTTTTGTTAATTCATCAAATAAAAAAATAAATTAAAAATAAAACAATAAAAGTAACAGGTAAAAGTCACAAGTAAAATTCTTAAATCTTAAATTACACAACATTGGGAGTGCCGTTAAAAGCAAGAGGTCGTGAAGCAGTCTTCTCCCCTCCATAAGAGAACAGAACACTTAGGGGTCGGACTCTTCATCCCTTGTGCTGAAGTGCTAGAATAATACCATTTGATAAATAGAGCCACCTTCATCCCTCAGTCAAGTATCACCCCAACCCTCTGGGTATAACTTATGATTGGACAATTTGGGCAGAAAGTTCATTTGGGAGGCAACACCAGCTACCACTTACTTCTAATCCTCTTGTCGTTCAAGAAAAAGTCCCTCCTGGATTTTGCTCCCAAATTAATGTAAATGCCGGTGATGCCCGTGCGTATGTGAAAGGCAACACGTAACTCCTTATAGTAAAAATCAAAAACTAGATAAAGTTATTAAACTACACTACAACCAAAGAGTAATTTCCTCACAAAAATTATACTAGGTAACCTTTATTTTAACCTAACTCAACTTAAAATGTTTACAATCTAAAGCCTAGTGTTCTTTTTTATTACGAATCTCGTTCTGTTTTAAATTTTTCTCCTACCAAGTCCTTTAGGATCGACCTATATATCACAAATTTACATATCTGAAAAACAAAACTTTATCAGTAATCATAATTAACTAAAGAAGCTCGTCGCGTATGAGAGCAAATAATTACCTCTACTTTAGTTCTGACTAAAAAACTAGCTTTATGTAGTCGTACGTCATGATTGTGTTGTTGCGCAATTTTTTTCAATGCGGTAACTGTCAAATCATTAAATTCTTTCACATCTACTCATAATTCATAACTCAATCCGTTTTTTACTTAAAAGTTTACATTACACGTAAATTCCATTGCAATATTTAAAAAAATGCTCGTTTGTCTCTAGTCACAAGCAATCAGTTATTGTTTTGAAATCTCTCAAGATAATTGAAAAAAAAATCGTTTTTTCAATTAAATTTAAAAAAACTAATTATATTAAAAAATTCCAAACTTAAAACTTACCTTGAAAACATTTCTGTTAAACAATTTAAAAAAGTTAAAAGAAAAATTACGGCATAAATGTGAATACCGAACAAAATATTCAACAATTTAAAAAAAAACACAGACAAACGACAAAAACTGAATATGGGAAAGTTACTGTAAAATAATAATAAAACTGTCTCATTGAAAAAAATGCTTTAACAAAAAAACAGCCTGCAGTTGCACGCTAACAATATTTTTAAGGATAAAATTAGCGTTACGTTTTGATTTGCACCGAAGGCGCGAGGACTCCGTAACAATATAAGGGTGCGGCCGTGTACAGCATTGATGTGGAAGTGGGTGCATATGGAAGAAGTTATAAAAAAGTATAGAAAAATCGGAAAACAGAAACATGGCTGAAAGACAAAAAGCTATGCTACACAATTACTTACCCTAAAAGATTTTTTCTATTTGTCATAATTGAGGTCGCCAAACCGTCTGTCACAGCAATCCCTTTCCGTATTATTTCATACACGAAAAACGGTTAATCCGCATAGGTCTTCTTTGCTTTGTTTTTTAAAGTCATCAAATTGTACTTTGACTTTGTCTAAAACATTAAATATTAAATATTAAATGAAATAATTATGTATAATTTTATAATTATATATAGATATATATGTATATATATATATAACTATATAATTAAATATTATATAATAATAAATATTATATAATTAAATTAAATATTAAATGTTGTCAAATTAAATTAAAATTGAAAAACGGGATGCCTCTTTTAAATAAAATTTCATTACTGGAGTAGCAGGATATCTTCTGCAAATGTGTCTATTTACCTAGTTTTTAAATAAATTCAAATAAAATTCAACCTAAGCATAAGCTCTACTAACATTAAGTAATTCCAATGTAGTTCCAAATATAGTTTCCAAAAAAACCTTAAATTTTGTAACTTCAGTCTGGTCAGGTATTGCTACAGGTCATCACACAACGACATTAAATCTGATCCACCGATTTTCCTATCATCATTCCAAAATTTACCGTTTCCCATATTAAATTATACGACAGTAATAAATCTCAATGTTTCGAAATATTTAATAACAAACGTAGCAAACAGTTAAATACCAGCCTTTTTGTTCTGTCTTTCCTTTGTCCGTTCACAATAATTTAAAATCAATACGTACGTATTTCATAATTTTTTAGAATCATAACCGTATGCTTAAACCAACACTCATTCGGTTGAGAGATCATCGTTTATTATAATATTCACTTACACTTTAAGTTCCTACAATACAAATACACACAAATGATGTTTAAAAGTTCACATATATAATTTTAACAAACTAAATAAATGTTCATCATATTAGTCTAAGATTTTCAACATCAATAGCCATTAGTATTTTTATTTGCTCATCCTGTAAACAAATAAACCTAAATTTAACACTAAGGAAGGGGTGAACTCTACAGGTTCGTAACACTTTGAACTGGTCATAACGGCGACAATTCCACAAACATGCGGATTAGATACACCTTGCCCATGCCACCGTAAGATCAAAAACAATTTTTTTGTCTTATAGATCTGCACTTTTACATTAACTTTTAACTTGTACTCATACCGCCCTAAACAGCGCCCCTTCCCGCACTCCAATAAACGCTCGTAATCCTGTATTTTGGTGTATTTGTATTTTCAGCTGGTGAATAATTAATTCTAGTTTTTTTTCCGTCGGGTCTCGCTATGGTTATTTTTTCCGCCATTAAAATTTATTAATTGCAGTTAGCATCCGGTTATACAGGGTATAATTCTAATGTGCACTGAATAAATGTTATAATTACGATATTTTGGGTGCAATTTGTATAAGTATGTTAATGTCTTTGGTGGTTAGGTCGGACGATATCTATCTATTGTAAATTATCTTGTTCATGGGAATTGGATACTCAGGGTTTTTTATATTGAGATATATTTTTTTTTGCGGTTTTAAATTAAGTCTTCCTTTAAAATCAATACGTTACAGTATATTCATAGGAAACAATACTACACCTTGTCTGAATTATTTTGATAAAATCGAAATTTGAAATATTATGTTTTTTTAAGATTAATTATTTGTGAAATTTATTATAGACGGCGTTCATATATATTTTGTCTCTTCAAAATAAAATTTTCTTTTTTAGTCCAATTTATAGCTAGGATAACGTTACACGTTACAAACTAAGTAATTTAGAAAACAATGGAAGATATAAAACAGACATCTGAAAGAAGACATACTGTTAGGGACATTACAGGAATCATTTGACGTCTCTAATACGCTTCAAAATAGTTGATTTTGAAGTAATTTGTTGGTCATTTGACCAATAATTACAAAAAAATCACCTAAATACGACGTCAAAATGATGTGACCATGCCAGCTATGGTATAGCATGACATGAATTTATTTTGAATTACAGTAAATGCATGATGTACCTGAATGCGTCTTTTCTTCATTTTACTATTGTATTGGATTTCTTAAATATTTTGATAATAATGGACTATAATGACTTAAAGGCGCTAAGATTTTCAAGACTTTCATTTTGTATATTATACTTTAAATGGGTAGTTTCTTTAAAGTTAATCCAGGTTTGTAATGTTTCGAGTTACTCTTCATCAACGATATAATTAAGATGACAAATAAAAATATTATAATAAAACAAATGGGATGATAAATTATAGAATATCTGTTATATATCTAGCTTCCTGCTGCTACGATTAAGTAGCCCTAATAACTCGGAAATAAATCCTCACATCTCTACCTAATTAAATTCGATTTCCAAGAGACTAGATTTCTGCTTAGAATAAATTCTAAACTCCTTTCGCCCGCATAAACAACTACCATTCTCGGGAAGAACCATATCATGATTCTGATCAATGAGTTGGAAATTTACGCATCGTTCGTTTAGATTTTTCGCGTCATGAACTTTTATTTTCCAACTATAAATTCAAAAAATACGGTTTTTCTGATTAAATTATGCATTATAGTTATTTTAGTATCGAGTGATGTTTTCGTTTTCTTTTTATGTTTATACCCGCTTTCAATAATATTTAGGAAATAATTTCCAATTCCTAATTTTTAGCGTTCTTGTGGTTTTGAAGCGCGCTTTTCTTCGTATTAAGTTATAAATAAAGTGTAAATATTTGATGCAAAAAATACCAAGAGACCGCACTGTAGTAAAAGTCATTTCGCGTAGATCATAAAGTAACGTGTTTATCGTGGTATAAGCTGAGCTTAGAAACTTGAGGGTCTTTCTTAATAAATTCTCCAAGTCAGACACATGCACGAGTTTCTTGGTGGGTTAATCTTCTATATATAGACCGTCGCGTAAACTTCTATATTTCTCTTTCGTTAACTGTGAATCCCATCCATTCGTGAATGTTAAAGAAAATAGTAAAATTTACGAAACATCTGTAATTTCCTTTATACGTAACACCACAATAGATCAGTTTAGTTTAGAACTAGGAGCAGCGCATGCTTGATGTTCCATTCCATGCCCTGCAAAAGCTATATCGAACGGTCTAACCGTCGGCCCCGGTTTGTATTGATCGGTGCTGAAAGGAAAGATGGCCTCCGTCTCTCCAACTCTCTAGCAGATTGGATGATAGTCATCCCCATTTTATCGCTATCCTTTACTAACTGCAGAATAAACCGTTTCTGCTTTGTAGGATATTCTGGTCCTTACTGCACTATTACTTTGAGCAACGCTCAAACGGAATGCTTGATTCTTGGATTTTTTTGCATCTACCGACGGATTCCATCCGGAAATAAAATAAATTGCAAGAGTACGCTGATGCATGCTTTGTTACACTTGCTACATCCTTTCTTTCCGCTTGATTGCTGAGACGCTGTAGTTTTATAAAGGTTTCTTGTGATTCACAGGGAATTAAAAGCTAGGATTAAAAGCTTTTCCAGAAATAAATTCTTGTTCATACGTACGTAATTCTTTTCATGTCCCACTTTGATATTTGTTTTACAACTTATTCCAAAATACTGCTTTTTTCAGTAAAATATTTAATTAAAACAGCAGCATAGGACAAAGAAAATTTAAAATCACATTGCCTTAATAATATTTTTATAAGCTACACCACCTTAAATCCCATCTGACCAATCCCATTATTTGTATCAAAATCAAATGCATACATATAGAAGGTGTAATTTTTAAATCAACCACTGCGTTTAATTGAAAAATTATAAGGCATAGAAAAGAAACTGTCAGATAAAAGTTATAACTGAAGGGGGGGGGGGCATACATTTTGCAGACAGTTCTCAAAATTTTTCAGTTGTTTTTTGAGGAAAATACAAAGTTATTTTTTTTAAATAGAAACGTGTATTTTCAGCTATTGTATCGGATAGCTCTTTAAAAACTACTTTTCTGTATAACATATCCCTATGCCTAAAATCAAAAATAAACCTTCAAAAATCCATTAACGTATACTTATGCAAGAGTATAGACGATCAATACCTTTCAGAGCAATGTAAAACACAATCTTTTCTAAGATGATTTCCAGTTTTTAATAGAAAAAAATAAGCTTTTACACTTCGAAATACACAGATGACAATGAACAAAAAGACAATGAAACCGATAAACAAAAAATGGAAAACTTGAATGTTTTCACGGATTTTTATTAATTAAATGTTCAAAATTTTCACAATTTTGACCTAAACAAAGATTTACTCTTTTCAGCAGTTCTTTCGATATTGCCGTTTTGATTATCTCTGGATTTATATCTGTTGAACACAGTTTTAGCAACCTTCTTCGGTTATTACTGCTACTGCATAAACCTTATTCTTAAGATATCCCCAGAGAAAATAATCGTGCGATGTTAAATCCTGAGATCACTTGACGAGCAAACAGGGCCTTCGTTACCAATTCATCTATCAGCAAAAATATTGTATAAGGCTAAACTAACATCTTGCCTATTGTGAACAGGAACACCATCTTATTGAGGAAAAATGTGTCGGTAATACGTTAAGGGTCGATTGTTCACGGAGTTAGTCACATAACTCCTTATTAATTTTAAATATCATTCGTCTCTCTGATTTTCATTGTAAAATACTGACCCAACCCGGTAATTGCATTATATTTAAGCCCGCACCAGACATTAAAATACTATTAAGATTGAAAGTTTCTATTCCTAGTTTGATTGAGTTTTCATTGTTCCAGAAATGTACGTTATGACGGTTAAACATACCATCTTTTGTAAACTTGCTCTCATCGGACTAAATTATTTGTTTAACAATATCAGGATTTTTCTAAATCTCTTACCTGTGTTCTCCTTGCTTGACTCCTGGAACTGCCTCTATATGTGGATGGTCAGCACCCCTGGACTGTTTCCTATTTGATTCTCTGTTACAGCTTTTCGCACTTAATTCTTAGCGTAGTTTCCTGAACTTGTTAACCAGAATAATTACATAAATTTGCTTGAATTCTCTCTTCGGATTTTACCCAGATTTATGTTTGGCTTTATTTTAATTCTTATAGTTTGCTTATTCTTTATAATTACTTGGAATGACTTGTAGTTTACTTGTAGTTTAATTTGAAGTTTTTTCAGAAGTTTACTTGAAATCGATCCGTCGTTATTTGAAGGTTATTTATAGACTCAAATTCTTAAATATTAGAATTATATTTAATTAATAATTTACCTCGCGTTTTTTAAAAGTAAACGGCCGTTTCTGTTGCATTTATTAGTACTTGACATTGCGCTTTGATTTCACTCAATTATATATTTACTTTGGATAGTAATTTAGTTCTCATTGACGTGGTTCATGCCTTGGTTACAGAGATACTGCCTGTTTACGAGGTCCGCGTACTATTTAAAGACTCCACCTACTATTTTTCCTATTGGTTTTCCTCGCGTGTTCGTAGATTAAGACGTTGCATCTTGCGCTATCACTACAAGACTCGGGTATTTCTCCGAATTACCTGTCTAGACTCTTGGTAAAACGCTTTATTTTTCACGCAGGCGTTCTATATTATGTAGCATATTTCCCAGAAATTCCAAATTTTTATTATATTTTGTCACATCGTCTTATTTGTGTTGGCTATAGTTCAAATTTTATCACATCACGGACCGTCTGTTTTTTTTTGTTTATTACTCCAAATATATTGGATTTTATGAAAATACAATGTCTTTTGGTCACGTATTAACATTTCTATAATGACGTATTTGAATGTGTTTACTTATTTATGCGTTAATGTTTTGAATGATGTCATTATATAGCTAGGATGCCAGGTTGTTTACTTTTACCTATTGTTTGTTTATTTTGATAAAACTCGTTGCCTTTAAAACATCATTTGTGCTTGTTTCTTTTCAATTCTAGATTTGTGTATTTAATTTAAAACGTATTATACGACGTACACGTTATTATTCTTGCTAAATATGATCTGGTTATTGCAGAATGAGCTTCCTTTTTATGAATTAAATTAGTTAATAGATATATATGCAGTGTGCTCGCTATTGACTTTATGTAAATTTGTCCATTTACTCTTTACTCCTATTTAATGACGGAATTGTTTGGTTTTATAAACGTTAATAATATTTACATGTATCTTATAAGCTCTATATCTTAATCTACCCTTAACTTACCCACCCTATCACAGAAATATATATATATATATATATATATATATATATATATTGAAACAGTGAGGGTTGGGATGCGTTTATATACTTAAAGGGGGCGCTGCGTTCACATATCTTATTAAAATACTAATAATAATAAAACATAGGGGACATTTATTCATACTGTTAAAATCATAAATTAAAAAGCAAGGGTTTAAAAACAGGTCATAATTATAAAAGGATGCTTGAGATTCTCGGTGTTGAGCCTCCATGATTAATGGTAACCAGGGGATGTCATGTGCTAACTTCTTCACTGGTGGTGGACGGCATCAACGTATGGAAGCATGATTCATTTGTTGGAACGTTTTGATAACATGGAATCCAAAATAAAAGCCAAAATTATTATTCTGATTTAAATGCCTAGGATTAAGACCACCTTTCATTTGTATTATATAACCATCAAAATTTACAGTATTTTAGTAGTTTAGTTGTAATATTAGGGTTGAACCCCAGTTTAATATTTAGAGTTCAATATTAAAGTTGAAAGTTTAGTTAAAAGGTTGTTATTGGTTATCATGCATTTGAAATGAATGACATGCATTGTATTTAGTATATTAAGGAACTAGTAGGCTATGACAATTTTAAAAGACAGTGTGTAGATTAAAAAAATGATGGCTATTGATGTTGTCATGGAAACAGGAGAAGGTTTAATTAGAAATTAAAAAGGGAATTTTGGTGGAGTTTTTGATGAGATTTTTGGTAAAAACAAGCTCTGAAAATAAAGAGAACTTACATTTAAAATTTGGTGTTATTAATTATTAGAAATTATAAAAAGTGATTAGGAGGTAATTAGTCCTTATCCAGAAAAGATTGGTGTAATTAAGAAGAGCCAGACATAGTACTTGTGATGCTAGGATATTTCTAGAGGAGTTTTAGAAGAGTTTGATTATTGCGGGAAGCTTGCCCAAGTCCAAGGGCCCAGAAATCGATCGGAGCACCACAACTGTTAGCATAGGTACCAGGAGCCTAAGGCAATCGGTGCACCCTAATTGTTCCAACAGTAAAGAACATCGTGAAACAGCTACTACTAGTGAAGACAAGGACCAGTAATAAGTATCCATTAATAACAAACTTAATTTCCGTAATTGATTTAAAATCAACCCTTACAAAGGGTCCTTTGTAATATTAGTAAAACTAAAACAAACAATTGTGTTAGGTTTTGGATGTCACTGCTGAAAGAGTTAGAGAATTGTACACCATTGATACCTTGTAAGACGCTGTCCACTGCACAGGATTTTAAGAGGTATTTATTTAGAAATAAGTCTTCTGATTGCCATTATTGATTGAGGGGTTAATTCTGTGAATCAAAAGTATCCAATACCACGCAAAATATATTTGACAACACATTCAGTACGCAATAATTTATCAGTACCTAGTGAAAGGTTACGTATCGTATCAGTCTGTCAATCGTGACATAAGGGTGCGTGCGTCAATTATATTTTTAAAAGGGGAACTTTACGATCATAACGGCGACTGCTCTGGTTTTGGAACCCAGACTAGGGTAGTTAATTTGGCAACAAAAATTATTAGAATACCCGAGTTAGGAGTACTCATAGTCGAGGCATATTATATAAGAACTAGGAGCTGAGCCGCACGCTGCTCTTGAAGCACCAGCAGAAGGAATTATATTCGATTTAAGAAAGAAGGAAAGGGGGGTTTATTGTAATATATATATATATATATATATATATATATATATATGCGCATGTGTGTGTCTGTGTGTGTCTGTGTGTGTGTGTGTGCGTGTGTGTGTGCATGCGTGCGTGCGTGCGTGTGTGTAGTTTTTTCTTATAACGATCTTGCTGATAATAATATATTGGAACCTTTAGCAGGTTACAAGTGAGCTGGTCAATAATGTATAGTACTCTTTTTTATAGCCTAAACTTTCGGTTTATTTTAAACCTTTATCAAACACACTACAATAATAAAAAAACGCTATTATGAGCATTAATTAATGTACAATACTTACCAAATCGAGATTGTAGATAATTGGTGTCATATAAATTTTAGAATTCAAATTGTGAACTATAACTAAAACTATTTTGTATTTATGTTAATTCGAAATGGTTTCTAAATTATTTTATAATTTTCATGATTGTTTTTTATTTTGTTTGTTATAGGTAATCTTTTTTATAAGTTGATACAGGTTTAAACATTCTTAGTATGTATGTTGGTGGATGTTAATGTTTGTGGGTTTGTTTATATTTTTTTATTTGTGTGTGCGTGTGTGTGCGCGCGCGCGATAATGGTTAAATTAAATTTGTTTTTGGTTAAAAATTAAGTACATAAGTGTATGTAGAAATTAGTTTATCAATTTCAATTTTTTTATTAATATTATCTTTATTTTTAAATATTTGGAACACTCCTATAAATTCTTTTTTGGATGAAATATTTTTAATTTGTACTATTTTTGTCATTTCAAATGGACCTGCACCTTGAAGAAGTTCTAGATTGGTAAATCGGGTGCAATAATAGCTCGCACGTTACAGTGATCTAAAGAGCCAAACTACAGGTCCAACCAAAGTAGCAGGGTCTTTAGTGAGGAACCAGACTAAGACAGGTCCCCGAAAGAGGGCAGTCGCTTTTTTGGTACTTAAAGTAGCAAAGACCATAGGGTTCGGTATGGCATTCTAAGACACTACTGCGATGTGGAAGCTAACGGGAAACCACCACATTATCTCCCAGGTTTGCAGTTAGTGAACCCGTATCGATGATGCTTGTTGTAGTTACTGTGACGGCTATGCCTGTTCCTGTTTATGTAAAATCTTGGTTTTCATAGCCATGTAACCGTTTATGAGTAAATTGAAAATAAATTGCTTACGTTATTTTCATGATCATCAGCAGATGACTGTCGGAATGTACTCCGCATGTGTAGTAGTAGTGTGTCCGAAATAGGTCTCATAAGAGAAACAAAAGCTCATAGGCGGTAGCGGTTAAACTGCTACAATCAACAACAAGAAAAGTCTGAAGCAGACTTTCAGCCGCGTTAGGACTTGCTTCTTTTCCGACAGCAGTAGACTAAGACATAGAAACGGGTAGAATAACCAACGCCAAGATTTTGCCTGTTCCTGCTCATGTATCTATTTTTGACGAGGAAGCAGATACATAATCAGGAGCAGGCAAAATCTTCACAGTAACTACAACAAGCACCATCGATCCGGGTTCACTAACTGCAAACCGGAACTTTTCTTTCAGCATTACACGTTGCCATCATTTTAGCTACTTCTACTGTGTCAGATCCGAGGAAAATTCCTTTTACACAATCATTTCGGACGGCAGTAATGATCTTTTTAGTGGTTAACGTGAAGATCCAAAGAGGCCTGTGACTAAGGTCAGATCAGACAATGCCGAGGAGCTAAAAAAGAAAACCTCTCTAATGTGAGTCAATGCACCAGGACCCACCAATGCATCCAGCAAGATCTCCTTGTTCGTGAAACCGCAAAATGGGTGCATTGCTCTTGAAACAAAAACGGTGTTATCCCTGTAGAGGTTGTATATTTCACCGCCGAGAGCAGGATTGAAAATGAATGAAATTTTGAACCACGACAAGATAAGCAATCTCCATATTTTATTAACATGTGTTACCAAAACACTTTCAAATGCCGTTGTTAAATAAACAAACCGGCAAATTAGACTATAATTGCGCTTATTAAGTACTTTTGTAGGAATCTTATGTTATTTAAACTCGTACTTCTGTTTAAAAATAGAACGAATGCATTC
The DNA here is from genome assembly GCA_036346225.1 of Platerodrilus igneus. Lineage (NCBI taxonomy): Eukaryota > Metazoa > Arthropoda > Insecta > Coleoptera > Lycidae > Platerodrilus > Platerodrilus igneus. The sequence goes on along the minus strand of JARFIW010001452.1, from coordinate 1,408,465 downwards.
TTCGGAAGTCAGCAATTGTAGATAATCCAATATATTTGCTAGAATAATATATCTGAAAGCCACGTTTTTGATAAGTAAACTGTTGTTCTATTAATAATCTTACAGAAAATCTTTCCAAATTTATAGCACATATTTTACAGAAATCAACTCCAGCTAATAATAATAGTGTAAGTGATTCGCTTAAGTTGGCTAACTTTATAAACAACTTACAAGTACCAAATAATCATGTCATAAAAGTCTAAAAGCAATTTCTCTTTTTACAGACATTTAAAAAATTTTAGTTATAAAAAGGATAAACAAATTATGGCCTAAAATTACCAATAATTGCAGTATTCCCAAATGACTTTTTACAGAAATTATAGATTTTATTTTTAACGCCAGCTGTTTTAATTTCAATAACGAACTTTTCTTACAAACTTTTGATTTTTCAATAGGGTTTAATTTAATATTCACTTTAATTTTCACATCATTATTTGGAATATGATGTTAATTCATAGTTACATGTGATTTTTATCAGTTAAAATATACAATGGCGTAATTGGTAAACGCATAGTCCCGGAAAGACTAAGGTACAGGTTCAAGTCCTGTCCAAGACCTTATATTTTCCTTCTTTCAATTACTAGCTCAATTTGAAATGATCATTTAGGCTTTGCATAAAAGTCTAAGTTATTATTTCATCTTATTAATTGTATTACGTTAGTATTTATCAACTATACCTTGTTTAAAAAAACTACCTTATATATATATATATATATATATATATATATATATATATTACAAACAAATGTACACAATTCATTCATTATGGAAAGGTAAATACAAATCACCCTGTATAAAATCAATAACAAGCTATAATTAATTAAAGGAAGCTCATTCCGTAATAACTTCACTACATTTTATTAAAATAAATAATTACTAAAGCAATTCGATCATTTTAGAACATTTAAGGACATTCTTAAGCACAAAACATTCAAATTCAACAGGTTTGAAGAAAAATAACCCTGAAATGAAATTTCTTTCAATCTAAACGTAGTTGCATAAAGAAACTAATAAATGCGTGTAATTTATACCAGTTTTCAATAGTCAAACACTTAAAAACAAGCACATTTCATAAAGTATGGATATTTGAAGCGACGGTAGTACATGCAATTTAGAACGTGCATAAAATGCCATATAAATACCATTTGTTAATCAAGTCGTTCTAGAAATTTCCTATATACGTGCAATTTAGTACTTATATAGTTGTTTTTGCTGTTGATATAAACGTAAGTCTAGAAATAATTAATATAAATAAAAACCGTTTCAATTTTATTAATTTAGGGCTCTAAGTCGCTGGTAAACACACTCTAAGTGTTTGGTAAACACTCTAAGTCGCTGATATACACTATATGTTGCTGGTAAACATTTTAAGTTGCTAGTAAGCACTCTTGGCTGCTGATTAAGCGACTCTATGCTACTGAATAAACGACTCTAAGTTACTGGATAACAATCAAGAGTGATTTCTAAGCCAAATTGTCTGAAGTTCCAGAACAAGTGGGAAGTTGGGGCCAGTTGCTGGCTTTAATTGCTTTAAAAATGTGTAAAAATCTATAATCTTCGGAAAGAGCTAATTCGATAGGGATATTTTTTTAATTTTGATTTAAACGTTCTATAAAAGGTAAATGATATTAAAACGAACGTAGATTTGTAAATTGTAATATGACAAAATTTTTATTTAGTTCATTATACAAATTTTGGTAAAATTTGTTTGTCTTATTCAGGTGAATTGAATGTTGGTGAGGAGTGAGTAAAAATCCTTTTTATCATGTCGTCGTTTCACTCTGTGCATAGTATCATTGAGCTAGTCGAGGCATACATTTGATTGTGTTAATTTTAAATTATTTTAAAGGCACAGAGAGGTGACGATCAGCAGACAATTGATAGTTGCGCACTTGCGAGTACGGCGATATCGTAGCTATGTATATATATATATATATATATATATATATATATATATATATTGCTGTGATCTGCTCCTTTAAATGCGGAACTGGACCTTAAAAAAAAACATTCGAGCCCCACAGATTGGGCGTCATATTTGCTGTGAAACCACCAAAATCCGGGTACTCCGCTTTTCGAATCGAGCCCCTACGAATTGGATGCCAACGAATGCTGTGAAACCTACAAAGTTATTAAATTACCTGGTCCGTTGACTTTCTTCTGTTAATCGCCTCGGCTGCTCCTCTAGATAGCTTTCATCCTCATACATAAAAAACAAACACATTCCTACCACAAACATCAACGTCAACTCTATTTACATCAATATTCACAATACATTAAAATTTCAAAATTAATATTCAGCATAAATTTTAATATCGGAAAATTTCAAAATTAAATTTATTATCATTTTAATGTGCATCCAGAATTAAAGTCCTTGTAGGATGCCTACTAATTACTATAACAATATATGCAGAGTACAAAGGGAGCATCTACCACCCCTTTACGTTAATTAACCAGGTTCGTCTAATTGAGCTCAAAGACATACCTAAAATTTCATCATAATCCAGAACATCAATACTAAATACCCCTTTCTACTTAAACAAGCAAATTTCATCTTAACATTAAAATTTTATGGTTAGTACAATTTCACTAATGTCCATTTAAAGTAAATCAATTATAAAGTAATTCAACACACACCAAAATGTCAAACAAAATAGTATAATTTACCTGAAGGTTACTGTCCTCGTAGCTTCAATGTACATCGTCCCTTTAGTTAATCACACCATTCCAACAGGATTATATTTACGGCTTCTAATTCTCAACGCTTTTAAAATTTTCTCCATCACCATTTATTTAAAGTTGTTTCTGGGCTATTCCGGAACTCATCTGTGTATATCTGACCCTTGTTTCGTGGATCCAGACACGTATTTGAACCATTTAATTATTAACACCCCGAAAATAGCAAAGAAATTCATGCGTCTTTCACCAATATACGCAAAAAACTGCCTACTTTTGTGTATACATTTGTCGTTGTAAATTTTGCTAATTGGTACAGTGATACTAAATTTTATTACCTTGTATCTAAGTGCACTGAAGTACATTCATGTTAGCACGTAAATAACAAACTATTTTGAATCACTAAAATATACGAGCAAACTTTAAATTATTTTATCAAACTAAAATGCACTGTTTAACATCTTCAATCAAGTCGCGGATGTAAGAGCTTTTAACGCATCGAATAGTCAAAAGTCTAAGAGGCCGAAATTCATATTACCACCGGTATATATAGCGAATAGCCGGCACGTCGCTTTTGTCCTCAAAACAGACAATTCTTAAGAATTTCTCATTCTATGTTCCCAGTCCGTCGCTCGCGCATAGGTTTTACGAATTTTCACTCGCCCCATTTAAATCTCAGAAATTCTACACGGCACGCAAACATGTCCGAGAAAAACTAATTAGTTTTGTACAGAAATTGTTGTTTCTACCTCTGATATTTGCATCCTATTTTCAACCAATTGTGACCCTCGTGACGTTGCTTAAATCACGCCTTTTACTATATGTGTCTTTGCTTGACGCATTTTCTCTTTCCTTTTCTAACCTGTTCGTATTGGTGCAAATTGATATTCTTTGTTATCGATTATTTTCCAGTCCATGTGGACTATCTGGGTTAAATAACCCCGTATCGCACCTTCTCGTGAATATTAAGCCCCGGTTTCTCCAAGATTCTTTGTAAACATTAATTATCTGCAAAATTTTCGCCGAATGAGCTTTTAAATAAACCCTGTTTTGTATTTCGTGCTAAAGCATCTGACCGTTTCCAATATCCTTAGAATCGACATGTTTATCTAAACAAATTAAACTGAAATTGCCTTTTAAAATACGCAGGTGTGTTCAAACATCCTACTTCTAACTAACACTTCTAGGATTTGCATTTTATTGGGTTTTACAAGTTTCTGTAGATATTATCTGTACGTTTTGTTCAATACCGGTTACTTGAAATAGAGTTAATTAAGATAAATTTTGCACGTAATTTCCATTTGTTTAGGAATAATTACATTACACGCAGAGCTTTTAATACTGCTTCTTTTGATATAAAGCGTCTTGTACAGGATTTAAATCTCTTATGTTTGATGAAACTAATAAATTTTTATGCTTCACGGTTTTAATAACGCGTATTATCTAATAATATTCATTATACACTGTGATTAAAATTATTTGATGTGATTATTTAATTTTCTACCCTGGTCTAAATATGAGTATTTTCCCCCTATTTGAATACAAATAATCCCACTTATTTGAATGCAAATATTAAGCATTAGCCCAAAAAATTACAAAAAAAATTGCCTATCACTCTCTACCCTTATCTATCTAACTTACCTACCTTATCTCCAATTCAAAAAAATATTTACACCTATCCTATATCCCTATCCTATTCCTAACTCTCACTTAATTTTATAAACTGAAATTATCCCTAACTTCACCCTACTTATCCATCTAATCCTATATACATCCTATATACCTATCCTATTCCTAACTTTTAACTAATCTTCACTATACTTCACTTCCCCCTAACTAATCCTATATACCTATCCTACTCTTACTCTATTTCTAACTCTCCACTAATCTTATATGAAATATCTACACTTAATCTATCTTATTTTCTTCCTACATTTACTCTTTATTCTCATCCTAAACCTATTTCTAATTATCTCCCATATTTATCCTATACCTAGCTTTATTTTCTATACACACCTACTTCTACTCTTCTATATACACCTATTCTATCCCTATCCTATTTAAATCTAACTCTCTTCTTGACCCTCTAAGTCTTTCTTCTCACCATCCTAATACTCTTCATCCCTATTTCTCCTCCTTCTATATCTATACTTATCATCCCTATTATCTCACATAAAATAAACTTATCATCCCTATTATCCTGACTCTTAAATATTGCTTCTTCTTCAGTCTCTACACATGTCTGTTTCTTATTTATTATTATTTTCTTTTCTCTCGACAAACCAAACGATACTACTTTACAATTATCGACTTTTCCCTCTATGGAAAATCCTATGTACCTTCTAGAATTCTTATGTAATGGAATCCGTCAGAATGAATCCCTTAAATCTACTTTATTAAAAACAAACTTGCCATCTTTACTTAATTCCGCCTTCACCTGCTCCCGATCTGCTGCTGTTGCTTCTACCCCCACTAATTCTGCATGTTTTTGTTCTAAAGCTTGAACCTCTGCTTTCCTATCCTCTGGATATCTTATCGTGTTGATCTGTTTACCTTCATCATCCTCTACCTCTACTACATTAATACTAAACCCTGTGTCATCCTCTGTGACTTCATAACTGCCCTTCCATGGCACTACCCTATCTTTAATCCTTACTACCTTCCTTTCCATATCTATCAAAACCCCTAACTTCTTCATACAGTCAACACCTAAAATGCTCTAAAACTTCAGTCCAGGTACAATTACAAACTCCTGTTCACAGCTTAAACCTCCTATATCTATCCTAAGCACCACAACACTATTTACTACAGCAAACTTCTTTTTATTTGGAGCTACTAAATGGCTACGCTTTATAGGCATAATTCTATCACAAACCTTATCCCTAATTTTGCTGACGAATTCCTCCGATATTAAACTCGCCTCTGCCCCTGTATCAAGTAATACTTCTACATTATTCTCAAAATTTCTAAATTAATAATTGGCAAACATAAATTTTCCTTAGTTTCTGGCTCTACTTCCTCCTCAATTTTGAAAAATTCACGTGGATGTTCATATACATTTACACTGAAATCTAGTGGTCTGTCGCGTTCTAAAAATCCTGTCCAGGTCTGTTTTCCCTACTCGGTCCTGGTCTAGCCGTCACCTCAGCGTATGTCCTAGGCGTTTCCACTCGTTCCGTGTCTGTATTAGCAGTCCCGCTCATGTCTGGTGAACTATTCATTCTGGTAGGTCCCGGTCTCGGTGCAGGTCCCCTTCCTAAACTATTACTCTAACATATGGTCGTCTCTGTTCCCAATTCTGTCGCTGGTGTCCGTAACTATTCCCCGTCTAGCGTAGTTGTCCCGTCTATTGTCAAACCTAACTGTGTTGATCTGTCTTTCCCTGTTATCCGAGGTCGTCCACTACTTACGTCGTCGTACCTCTGCAAGTGTTCTAGAAACATTTCTCTGTCCACTATGTTCTGTAGTGCTACGTGCTGTCTTATGTCTACCTCGAAGTGTCGTGATAAATACTTAATAATTTGTCGGTCCGTCAGTGGTGGGTTCAGTTGCTTTGCTATGCTATACTTGCGTATAGCATATTGCTCCCTACTTCCTGAAAATTCTCCCTTAAATTTCCCTGTGATTAAGTCGTCTCGTACCTGGTCTTGTCTGTGGTCACTCCAGTAGTGCTTTAAAAATTTGTCCTCAAAGTCCATGTAGGTGTCTATGTCCTGTCCTACTAAATTGTATCGCGCTTCCGCATTGTCCTTTAATAAAGCCTTTATCGTATTCAGTTTAGTCTGTTCGTCAAATAAATTTCCCACTAGATTTCTTACACTATTAATAAAAATCTGTGGATTGACCCTGTTATCGCCATAAAACTTCATGTGTTGGTCCAATGATACTCCACCTGTAGAAAATCTGGGACCATCCCCCGTTAAACTTGACATGTTGTATTTAATACTACTAACTTCGCGTTCTACCCTGCCTAACTGATCCCTACATGAGTCCGTCACTTCAGTCATTTTTACATTAATCTCTTCTTCACAGAACATGCGTACTTCGGACTTTAAATGTCCCATTTCCTGTCGAAGACCTGTAATATCACGCTCATTCTTTTCAACCCTATTTTCAACTTCCCCCATCTTTACGGTAAGACTATTTTTAAATTCTGAAACTTCTTTATTCGTCTTGTCTATTTTCTCACTTAGGGTTTCCCTAACTCCTGTTGATGTCTTATTCATTCGGTCAAATTTTCGATTTGAGTCCTCTCTCGCTCTATTCGATTCTTCCCTAGCTAATCGCATTTCCTCTAATATTCTCATCATTAACTCATTTCCTGTTTCTCCTGATTCCGTCCTCGACTGATCTCTACTGCCTCCAGCTTCTTCCATTTTCGAAATTTTCTCACACAATGCACTATCGTCACTTCCAATTTCCACTCCTTGACTCCTTAACCACTCCTTTCTCTGCATACGTTCAAATCACTCACACACACTCTAAAATACTCCTAAATTTATACACACACAAAAACTCTCTCTCTCAGATCGCCAGTTTCCTGGAATAAAATCACAAAAATTTTATTTGGAACTCGAGCCCCACGTTGGGCGCCAAATTTGCTGTGATCTGCTCCTTTGAATGCGGGAACTGGACCTTAAAAAAAAACATTCGAGCCCCACAGATTGGGCGTCATATTTGCTGTGAAACCACCAAAATCCGGGTACTCCGCTTTTCGAATCGAGCCCCTACGAATTGGATGCCAACGAATGCTGTGAAACCTACAAAGTTATTAAATTACCTGGTCCGTTGACTTTCTTCTGTTAATCGCCTCGGCTGCTCCTCTAGATAGCTTTCATCCTCATACATAAAAAAAACAAACACATTCCTACCACAAACATCAACGTCAACTCTATTTACATCAATATTCACAATACATTAAAATTTCAAAATTAATATTCAGCATAAATTTTAATATCGGAAAATTTCAAAATTAAATTTATTATCATTTTAATGTGCATCCAGAATTAAAGTCCTTGTAGGATGCCTACTAATTACTATAACAATATATGCAGAGTACAAAGGGAGCATCTACCACCCCTTTACGTTAATTAACCAGGTTCGTCTAATTGAGCTCAAAGACACCTAAAATTTCATCATAATCCAGAACATTAATACTAAATACCCCTTTCTACTTAAATAAGCAAATTTCATCTTAACATTAAAATTTTATGGTTAGTACAATTTCACTAATGCCCATTTAAAGTAAATCAATTATAAAGTAATTCAACACACACAAAAATGTCAAACAAAATAGTATAATTTACCTGAAGTTTACTGTCCTCGTAGCTTCAATGTACATCGTCCCTTTAGTTAATCACACCATTCCAACAGGATTATATTTACGGCTTCTAATTCTTAACGCTTTTAAAATTTTCTCCATCACCATTTATTTAAAGTTGTTTCTGGGCTTTTCCGGAACTCATCTGTGTATATCTGACCCTTGTTTCGTGGATCCAGACACGTATTTGAACCATTTAATTATTAACACCCCCGAAAAATAGCAAAGAAATTCATGCGTCTTTCGCCAATATACGCCAAAACTGCCTACTTTTGTGTATACATTTGTCGTCGTAAATTTTGCTAATTGGTACCGTGATACTAAATTTTATTACCTTGTATCTAAGTGCACTGAAGTACATTCATGTTAGCACGTAAATAACAAACTATTTTGAATCACTAAAATATACGAGCAAACTTTAAATTATTTTATCAAACTAAAATGCACTGTTTAACATCTTCAATCAAGTCGCGGATGTAAGAGCTTTTAACTCATCGAATAGTCAAAAGTCTAAGAGGCCGAAATTCATATTACCACCGGTATATATAGTGAATAGCCGGCACGTCGCTTTTGTCCTCAAAACAGACAATTCTTAAGAATTTCTCATTCTATGTTCCCAGTCCGTCGCTCGCGCGTCGGTTTTTACGAATTTTTCACTCGCCCCATTTAAATCTCAGAAATTCTCACACGGTACGCAAACATGTCCGAGAAAAACTAATTAGTTTTGTACAGAAATTGTTGTTTCTACCTCTGATATTTGCATCCTATTTTCAACCAATTGTGACCCTCGTGACGTTGCTTAAATCACGCCTTTTACTATATGTGTCTTTGCTTGACGCATTTTCTCTTTCCTTTTCTAACCTGTTCGTATTGGTGCAAATTGATATTCTTTATTATCGATTATATTTTAGTCCATGTGGACTATCTGGGTTTAATAACCCCGTATCGCATCTTCTCGTGAATATTAAGCCCCGGTTTCTCCAAGATTCTTTGTAAACATTAATTATCTGCAAAATTTTCGCCGAATGAGCTTTTTAAATAAACCCTGTTTTGTATTTCGTGCTAAAGCATCTGACCGTTTCAATATCCTTAGAATCGACATGTTTATCTAAACAAATTAAACTGAAATTGCCTTTTAAAATACGCAGGTGTGTTCAAACATCCTACTTCTAACTAACACTTCTAGGATTTGCATTTTATTGTGTTTTTACAAGTTTCTGTAGATATTATCTGTACGTTTTGTTCAATACCGGTTACTTGAAATAGAGTTAATTAAGATAAATTTTGCACGTAATTTCCATTTGTTTAGGAATAATTACATTACACGCAGAGCTTTTAATACTGCTTCTTTTGATATAAAGCGTCTTGTACATGATTTAAATCTCTTATGTTTAATGAAACTAATAAATTTTTATGCTTCACGGTTTTAATAACGCGTATTATCTAATAATATTTATTATACACGGTGATTAAAATTATTTGATGTGATTATTTAATTTTCTACCCTGGTCTAAATATGAGTAATATATATATATATATATATATATATATATTGCTGTGGACTCTAGAACCAATTCTCGCCCTAGTGTCGTTGGGCCGTCATAAAAAAACTCTTACAATACCTTTGGAACGCCTCTTTATTTCTGCACACCGTGGCTAGCTCTAAAATCTGATTCTTCTTGGATACCTACCATCCTAAGTTCATTTTTTCTCACAAATACAGTCAAATGAAATTACCACTCAAATAATGCAACAAGACATTCAACCTTTTTATTTACACATATTAACAAGTTTCCATTAGCAAGAAAATATTTACACATTTGTATATACACTTTCATAAAAATGTTACCATCTCAATCCTTGAATCTTAATTTAAAGATTTTTATATATTTCAACAATTTTATTTTAAACGAGTAGATGGGCCCGTCGTGCAACCCTAAATTGATTTTTATTCTGATCTATGTTGAGTTCAGTATAACCCAGTTACTCTAAATGCTTTTAAACATTGCATTTTTGTTTAAAATAAATCTAAAGACCCGTTTACTCCTTACAACATTTTTATGTCATTAATAAACATTTTTAAATAATCAATATCAATTGTCCTTTACATATACCCCTTTAAATGACTTTTTATGGTAATCAATTACACCCTCCCAATAAGTCAATCCACTCAAACACAAAATACCAGCACAAATGTTCAAGCAAAAGCAAGAAATTGATTTTCTTTTCTTGGAGTAAGCTTCTTCCATCGTTACCTCTAAAGATGTGTTCCAAAACCCTCGTCGTTGTGTCCATACATTTCGCTATTATACCTGGATCCAACTCATTTCCACTCGCTATCCAAATCTCTGCTACCACCTTTAGTATTTTTACCCGAATAATTGTCTGGACCAAGCTTAACCTTCCATAATCACTACACTTCACGCATACTGGTTTTAAACTTCTCACTTTGCTTACCCAAGTACCATCCTATCATTAGATCGTAGCGTGTAGTAACAGCACCTATTATAAGCCAGCACCCACTTGTGCAAACCACACTTTTAATACATTACCGGTACGTTACTAACAGCGTTTTACACACTTTTAAATAGGATGTTCTATTATAAGTCAATTAATAAGCGAGAATCAGTACAACGTAATAGCACGTAATAGCAAGTAAATAAGAGATATAAGAGCTTTAATACTTCTCCTAGCGTATTTATATGCTTTTGAACCCCCTCACGGTCCCTATATTCATCGAAAAGCTTATTTTTCACAATCGATTCTCCAAACTTTGAACGTAACGAACTCCTACGTCTGACAATTCCAAGTTTACCCTGCTTTTACAATGAAATTTGCTCAACAACATCTAACCGACGCGAGCTTCCCAAAACTTCTAGCATTCGACCAATTATATTGCCTTCCCCTGATTTTAACGCCCAACCCCTAGCTACCTTTCTTCGTTTCACTCATATTTACTGTCTCTTTCAGAATCCCACTTAAGCTACAGAAAATCGATATTGTGGTTGGCTTCCAAATCTACTGCGTACTTTAGACAAGTATTTTGACCAACGTTTTCTTATACGCGTTTTCTGTCTGTTTTACATTATGAATATTTCATTTCACTTTGTCTTCAAAGCATTTGTTATTTTAGCTGCTTGTCGCAACGACCGTTACAAACAATTCTACAGAACTTTGTACCAACGTTCGTTTAAGTTCTTTGAACTTGACATTTAACTATCAGGTGTTTCTCTGAAGTATACTGTCCGTTTAAAATTATAATTCCGAGTTATAGCATTTCTTAGGATTTGTATTGCGAACGTTTAGTTTAAATGAAGATATGCGTATAAATTATCGATTTTCTATAACCAAAAGTTCCGTTTCTTATCCGATGTGCTTGATTTAAAATATTGAAACTAATTATGCGTATCCTTGGGTTTCATGTACTCTAAAGCTTCTACACGTTATGCAATTTTGCATTCCAATTTAGAAATACAAATATATCTTATTATCCGTCCGTTTTCACTATCTAAACTGATTAATTTGGCGCGTAAATAAATTGTTCCTATATCCTATATACACAGTCGTTAAAAATTTATTATCTAGCTCTATATATCCTTCTTAACCTATAATTTCCACGACATAATCTCCCCTATTTCAATTCAAAGAACAACTTTTCGAGTTTTCTTCAATTTAAATAAGAAGACTAATTCCTACTACCTAATCTTATATGATGTTCCTACATACCTAACTACTCACTTAACTCTACCTACACCTATCCATCCATCCTATCACTCTTTATCTAACCTATTCCTTCCTATTTTTATCTATCTCTAATTATTTAAATCTAACTCTGTCTATCTCTCTTTATAACTATCTATTCACACCTATACCTACTTGTTAACTATCTATTTTTATTTATCCTTCTCTTTTCACTTCCTATTTTTTTAATTTATTTACATTTATTTTTGTCGAGCCTTATCTCTTTATTCAACCCACTTCTATTCCTCTATACCTATCTTCCCTTATTTCTTTTTATTTCAATTCTTTCTACTTATGTACAACTATTTGTATTTACAATTACCTATTTCTATTACTATCTATTTATTACACTCACTATTCACACCTAATTCTATATCTACTTCTAACTATCTCTTCATATTTATACTATTCCTAATTCTACTTCTCTATATACATATATCTCCACAGCAATATATATATATATATATATATATATATATATATATATCGCCGTACTCGCAGGTGTGCAATTATCAATTGTCTGCTGATCGTCACCTCTCTGTGCCTTTAAAATAATTTAAAATTAACACAATCAAATGTTTGCCTCAACTAGCTCAGTGATATCATGCACAGAGTGAAACGACGATATGATAACAAAAAATTTTTACTCACTCCTCTCCAACACTCAATTCGCCTGAATAAGACAAACGAAATTTACCAAAGTTTGTATAATGAACTAAATATATATATATATATATATATATATATATATATATATATATTATATATATATATATATATATATATATATATAATAATGTAGTGACCTTGCAGGAATAATACTTTTTTTTGTAGGTTTTTTAGGTCTGCTGGATTTAAATAAGTAAGGCCATAAAAAAGAGTATTTATTTAAATCCAGCAGACCTAAAAACCTACAAAGAAAAAGTATTTTATATATATATTGCTGTGATACCTTTTGAATTACCTGGTCTGTTGATTTTCTCCTGTTAATCGCCTCGGCTGCTCCCCTATATAACTTTCATCCTCATACATAAAAAAAACAAACACATTCCTACCACAAACATCAACGTTAACTCTATTTACATCAATATTCAGAATACATTAAATTTTCAAATTAAATTTCAGCATAAAATTCAGTTTTCAAAAAAATTTCAAGATTAATTTTATTATCATTTTAATGTGCATCCAGAATTAAAGTCCTTGTTGGATGCCTACTAATTAATATAACAATATAAGCAGACCGGAGTCTGAGTATAAAGGGAGCATCTACCACCCCTTTACGTTAATTAACCAGGTTCGTCTAATTGAGCTCAAAGACATTCCCAAATTTTCATCATAATTCAGAACATCAATACTAAATACCCCTTTCTACTTAAACAAGCAAATTTCATCTTAAAATTAAATTTTTATGGTTAGTACAATTTCACTAATGTCCATTTAAAGTAAATCAATTATAAAGTTATTCAACACACACAAAAATGTCAAACAAAATAGTATAATTTACCTGAAGGTTACTGTCCTCGTAGCTTCAATGTACATCGTCCCTTTAGTTAATCACACCATTCCAACAGGATTATATTTACGGCTTCTAATTCTCAACGCTTTTAAAATTTTCTCCATCACCATTTATTTAAAGTTGTTTCTGGGCTTTTCCGGAACTCATCTGTGTATATCTGATCCTTGTTTCGTGGATCCAGACACGTATTTGAACCATTTAATTATTAACACCCCCGAAAAATAGCAAAGAAATTCTTGCGTCTTTCACCAATATACGCCAAAACTGCCTACTTTTGTGTATACATTTGTCGTCGTAAATTTTGCTAATTGGTACCGTGATACTAAATTTTATTACCTTGTATCTAAGTGCACTGAAGTACATTCATGTTAGCACGTAAATAACAAACTATTTTGAATCACTAAAATATACGAGCAAAATTTTAAATTATTTTATCAAACTAAAATGCACTGTTTAACATCTTGAATCAAGTCGCGGATGTAAGAGCTTTTAACGCATCGAATAGTCAAAAGTCTAAGAGGCCTTGTTTATATTCACCTCGGTATATATAGCAAAAGCCTGTCTGTCGGTCTGTTCCCCAAAACGGGTAATTCTAAAGAATTTCTCATGCCATGTTCCCAGTCCGTCGCTCGCGCGTCGGTTTTTTCCGAATTTTTTACTCGCCCCATTCAAAACTCAGAAATGCTCACACGGCACGCAAACATGTCCGAGAAAAGCTAATTAATTTTGTACAGAAATCGTTGTTTCTACCTCTGATATTTGCATCCTATTTTCAACCAATTGTGACCCTCGTGACGTTGCTTAAATCACGCCTTTTACTATATGTGTCTTTGCTTGACGCATTTTCTCTTTCCTTTTCTAACCTGTTCGTATTGGTGCAAATTGATATTCTTTATTATCGATTATATTTTAGTCCATGTGGACTATCTGGGTTTAATAACCCCGTATCGCACCTTCTCGTAAATATTAAGCCACGGTTTCTTCAAGATTCTTTGAAACCATTTGTTATCTACACAATTTTCGCCGTACGTGATATTTAAACTACGCAGGTGTTCTAAATAATATTAATTCTCAGAGCTTTATTTTCTGGTATTATAATCTTGGGTTTTCACAGACTTTTATGCTTATTATTAATAATGGTTTAATTAACTCCAATTAAAATTGACTTCTATCCTTTCATTTTAGCGAATACAAGTTAAATATTAATTATTATGTGTACACTTTGTTTTACTACCGGTTACTTAAAATAGGGTTAATTAATATAAATTTTGCACGTAATTTCCATTTGTTTAGGAATAATTACATTACCCGTAGAGCTTGTTAATACTGTTTCTTTTGATATAAAGCGTCTTGTACATGATTTAAATCTCTTATGTTTAATGAAACTAATAACCTTTTATGCTTCACGGTTTTAATAAAGCGTACCTCTTCCCAAAGCTTCTACACGGTGATTAAAATTATTTGATGTGATTATTTAATTTTCTACCCTGGTCTAAATATGAGTATTTTCCCCCTATTTGAATACAAATAATCCCACTTATTTGAATGCAAATATAAAGCCTTTAGACCAAAAAAATTACAAAAAAATTGCCTATCACTCTCTACCCTTATCTATCTAACTTACCTACTTTGTCTCCAATCAAAAAAAAATATTTACACCTACCCTATATCCCTATTCTATTCCTAACTCTCACCTAATTTTATAAACTGAAATTATCCCTAACTTCATCCTACTTATCCATCTAATCCTATATACATCCTATATACCTATCCTATTCCTAACTTTTAACTAATCTTTACTATACTTTACTTCCCCCTACCTAATCCTATATGCCTATCCTACTCTTACTCTATTCCTAACTCTCCACTAATCTTCTATGAAATATCTACACTTAACCTATCTTATTTTCTTCCTACATTTACTCTTTATTCTCATCCTAAACCTATTCCTAATTATCTCCCATATTTATCCTATACCTAGCTTTATTTTCTATAAACACTTACTTCTACTCTTCTATATACACCTATTCTATCCCTATCCTATTTAAATCTAACTCTCTTCTTGACCCTCCAAGTCTTTCTTCTTACCATACTAATACTCTTCATCCCTATCTCTCCCCCTTCTATATCTATACTTAACATCTCTATTATCTCACATACAATAAACTTATCATCCCTCTTATCCTGACTCTTAAATATTACTTCTTCTTCAGTCCCTACACTTGTCTGTTCCTCATTTATTATCATTTCCTTTTCTGCCGACAAACCAAACGATACTACTTTAAAATTATCGATTTTTCCCTTTACGGAAAATCCTATGTACCTTCTAGAATTCTTATGTAATGGAATCCGCCAGAATGAATCCCTTAAATCTACTTGATTAAAAACAAACTTGCCATCTTTACTTAATTTCGCCTTCACCTGCTCCTGATATGCTGCTTCTACCCCCACTACTTCTGCATGTTTTTGTATTAAAGCTTGAACCTCTACTTTCCTTTCCTCTGGACATCTTATTGTGTTGATCTGTTTACCTTCACCATCCTCTACCTCTACTACATTAATATTCAACCCCGTGTCATCCTCTGTGACTTCATAACTGCCCTTCCATGGCACTACCCTATCCTTAATCCTTACTACCTTCCTTTCCATATCTATCAAAACCCCTAACTTCATCATACAGTTAACACCTAAAATGCTCTGAAACTTCAGTCCAGGTACAATTACAAACTCCTGTTCACAGCTTAAACCTCCTATATTTATCCTAAGCACCACAACACTATTTACTACAGCAAACTTCTTTTTATTTGGAGCTACTAAATGGCTACGCTTTATAGACATAATTCTATCACAAACCTTATCCCTAATTTTGCTGACGAATTCCTCCGATATTAAACTCCCTCTGCCCCTGTATCAAGTAATACTTCTACATTATTCTCAAAAATTTCTAAATTAATAATTGGCAAACATAAATTTTCCTTAGTTTCTGGCTCTACTTCCTCCTCAATTTTGAAAAATTCACGTGGATGTTCATATACATTTACACTGAAATCTAGTGGTCTGTCGCGTTCTAAAAATCCTGTCCAGGTCTGTTTTCCCTACTCGGTCCTGGTCTAGCCGTCACCTCAGCGTATGTCCTAGGCGTTTCCACTCGTTCCGTGTCTGTATTAGCAGTCCCGCTCATGTCTGGTGAACTACTCATTCTGGTAGGTGCCGGTCTCGGTGCAGGTCCCCTTCCTAAACTATTACTCCTAACGTCTGGTCGTCTCTGTTCCCAATTCTGTCGCTGGTATCCGTAATTATTCCCCCTTCTAGCATAGTTGTCCCGTCTATTGTCAAACCTAACTGTGTTGATCTGTCTTTCCCTATTATCCCGAGGTCGTCCACTACTTACGTCGTCGTACCTCTGCAGGTATTCCAAAAACATTTCTCTGTCCACTATGTTCTGTAGTGCTACGTGTTGTCTTATGTCTACCCCGAAGTGTCGTGATAAATACTTAATAATTTGTCGGTCCGTCAGTGGTGGGTTCAGTTGCTTTGCTATGCTATACTTGCGTATAGCATATTGCTCCTACTTCCTGAAAATTCTCCTTAAATTTCCTGTGATTAAGTCGTTTCGTACCTGATCTTGTCTGTGGTCACTCCAGTAGTGCTTTAAAAATTTGTTTTCAAAGTCCTGATACGTGTCTATGTCCTGTCCTACTAAATTGTACCATGCTTCCGCGTTGTCCTTTAATAAAGCCTTTATCGTATTTAGTTTAGTCTGTTCGTCAAATAAATTTCCCACTAGATTTCTTACACTATTAATAAAAATTTGTGGATTTACCCTGTTATCGCCATAAAATTTCATGTGTTGGTCCAATGATACTCCACTTGTAGAAAATCTGGGACCATCCCCCGTTAAACTTGACATGTTGTATTTAATACTACTAACTTCGCGTTCTACCCTGCCTAACTGATCCCTACATGAGTCCGTCACTTCAGTCATTTTTACATTAATCTCTTCTTCACAGAACATGCGTACTTCGGACTTTAAATGTCCCATTTCCTGTCGAAGACCTGTAATATCACGCTCATTCTTTTCAACCCTATTTTCAACTTCCCCCATCTTTACGGTAAGACTATTTTTAAATTCTGAAACTTCTTTATTCGTCTTGTCTATTTTCTCACTTAGGGTTTCCCTAACTCCTGTTGATGTCTTATTCATTCGGTCAAATTTTCGATTTGAGTCCTCTCTCGCTCTATTCGATTCTTCCCTAGCTAATCGCATTTCCTCTAATATTCTCATCATTAACTCATTTCCTGTTTCTCCTGATTCCGTCCTCGACTGATCTCTACTGCCTCCAGCTTCTTCCATTTTCGAAATTTTCTCACACAATGCACTATCGTCACTTCCAATTTCCACTCCTTGACTCCTTAACCACTCTTTTCTCTGCATACGTTCTACTCACTCACACACACTCAAAATACTCTTAAATTTATACACACACAGAAACTCTCTCTCTCAGATCGCCAGTTTCCTGGAATAGTTAAACACTATCTGGAATTCGAGCCCTCACGTTGTGGTCGCCATAAACTGCTGTGATACCTCTTGAATTACCTGGTCTGTTGTTTTTCTTCTGTTAATCGCCTCGGCTGCTCCCCTATATAACTTTCATCCTCATACATAAAAAAAACAAACACATTCCTACCACAAACATCAACGTTAACTCTATTTACATCAATATTCAGAATACATTAAATTTTCAAATTAAATTTCAGCATAAAATTCAGTTTTAAAAAGAATTTCAAGATTAATTTTATTATCACTTTAACGTGCATCCAGAATTAAAGTCCTTGTTGGATGCCTACTAATTAATATAACAATATAAGCAGACCGGAGTCTGAGTATAAAGGGAGCATCTACCACCCCTTTACGTTAATTAACCAGGTTCGTCTAATTGAGCTCAAAGACATACCCAAAGTTTCATCATAATTCAGAACATCAATACTAAATACCCTTTCTACTTAAACAAGCAAATTTCATCTTAAAATTAAATTTTATGGTTAGTACAATTTCACTAATGTCCATTTAAAGTAAATCAATTATAAAGTTATTCAACACACACAAAAATGTCAAACAAAATAGTATAATTTACCTGAAGGTTACTGTCCTCGTAGCTTCAATGTACATCGTCCCTTTAGTTAATCACACCATTCCAACAGGATTATATTTACGGCTTCTAATTCTCAACGCTTTTAAAATTTTCTCCATCACCATTTATTTAAAGTTGTTTCTGGGCTTTTCCGGAACTCATCTGTGTATATCTGACCCTTGTTTCGTAGATCCAGACACGTATTTGAACCATTTAATTATTAACACCCCCGAAAAATAGCAAAGAAATTCTTGCGTTTTTCACCAATATACGCCAAAACTGCCTACTTTTGTGTATACATTTGTCGTCGTAAATTTTGCTAATTGGTACCGTGATACTAAATTTTATTACCTTGTATCTAAGTGCACTGAAGTACATTCATGTTAGCACGTAAATAACAAACTATTTTGAATCACTAAAATATACGAGCAAAATTTTAAATTATTTTATCAAACTAAAATGCACTGTTTAACATCTTGAATCAAGTCGCGGATGTAAGAGCTTTTAACGCATCGAATAGTCAAAAGTCTAAGAGGCCTTGTTTATATTCACCTCGGTATATATAGCAAAAAGCCTGTCTGTCGGTCTGTTCCCCAAAACGGGTAATTCTAAAGAATTTCTCATGCCGTGTTCCCAGTCCGTCGCTCGCGCATCGATTTTTACGAATTTTTCACTCGCCCCATTCAAAACTCAGAAATTCTCACACGGCACGCAAACATGTCCGAGAAAAGCTAATTAATTTTGTACAGAAATCGTTGTTTCTACCTCTGATATTTGCATCCTATTTTCAACCAATTGTGACCCTCGTGACGTTGCTTAAATCACGCCTTTTACTATATGTGTCTTTGCTTGACGCATTTTCTCTTTCCTTTTCTAACCTGTTCGTATTGGTGCAAATTGATATTCTTTATTATCGATTATATTTTAGTCCATGTGGACTATCTGGGTTTAATAACCCCGTATCGCACCTTCTCGTGAATATTAAGCCACGGTTTCTTCAAGATTCTTTGAAACCATTTGTTATCTACACAGTTTTCGCCGTACGTGATATTTAAACTACGCAGGTGTTCTAAATAATATTAATTCTCAGAGCTTTATTTTCTGGTATTATAATCTTGGGTTTTCACAGACTTTTATGCTTATTATTAATAATGGTTTAATTAACTCCAATTAAAATTGACTTCTATCCTTTCATTTTTAGCGAATACAAGTTAAATATTAATTATTATGTGTACACTTTGTTTTACTACCGGTTACTTAAAATAGGGTTAATTAATATAAATTTTGCACGTAATTTCCATTTGTTTAGGAATAATTACATTACCCGTAGAGCTTGTTAATACTGTTTTTTTTGATATAAAGCGTCTTGTAAATGATTTAAATCTCTTATGTTTAATGAAACTAATAACCTTTTATGCTTCACGGTTTTAATAAAGCGTACCTCTTCCCAAAGCTTCTACACGGTGATTAAAATTATTTGACGTGATTATTTAATTTTCTACCCTGGTCTAAATATGAGTAATATATATATATATATATATATATATATATATATATATATAAATTCGTTAATATTGACTGCGCTATATTTTTTAGATTGATGAGATATTGGGGTATCAGTCGGGTCTTTTGTTGAAATAAAACTTCTTCTATACTAATTCGAGCTTTTGAAAATTATTATTTTCTTATTCAGGAAAACTATAAGTACAAACTTAGAGTAATTAACAATTGTATGTTACTTACGAATAATAAAGTTTTTATAAATTAGGATTAAAATGTAGCATCTAAAATTAATTTGAAGTTGTATAAATTTGAATTTGACATATTTTGATTGAAGACAACTGTAAGTGTATCTTAGGTAATAATAAAATTAAATTTTGTATCTCTTGTACGGTGAATTGTAAAGTATTCTGTTTGAATTAATGTCAAGTGTTGGTGTGTCTTTTGTATTTATTAGATTTTTTAATAACGGTCAGAAGATATGAGTAAATGTTGTTGAGATTTTGTGTGTCTGTTTTCTTATTCAAGGGTGTTTTTTGTAAAAAAATAGCGATCATTTCTAAAAATAATCGTTTTTTGTAGTTTATTTCATTGAAGATTATACTAGTATTATTATAATTAATTTTATGACCTGTTTCGATGACAAGGGAGGAAAGTGCACATATTTTATAGTTGTGTCTGCAGTTGCTTTTATGTGGGGCTATTCTGGTTGAGAGCCATGTGGAAGTGTGTCCTATGTATTTTCCATCACAGTCCTGGCAAGGTATACAATACACAATTCCCGATTTTCGTTGTTTTGTAGTTACATCTTTTAAGTTTGTGTATAATGCTCTGTTTAAAGTTAATGTAGGTTTTATTGAAAATTTGATATTGTTTAGGTTTTTGAAGAGTTGTTTTAATTTACCAGTAAGTTTATGTATGTGGGGTAGTAAGATGTAGGTTGAGGGATCATTACTGTTGTTTACGGTGTTGTTAATTATATTGTTGTTGTTTATTTTGGAGGTGTTGAAAATAAGTTTATTAATTAGGGTTTTAGGGTATGCGTTATTTAATAATAGATCTTTTAGTATCAATAAATTTTTATTTTTTAGGGTATGACGTGATACAGATTCTATTTTTCTCTTTAGACTGTAATGTAACTGTACTGTTAAACAGTACACAATACAAACAAATGACAAGCCCAATCATCAACAATCACAAATATTACATTTCCATCAACAGAGACCCAACTAGTACCATACAACAGAAAGCAAACAAAATTATCAATGAGCTAAAAAAAAACATCAATCCAGAAGAAGCCACTAAATTAATGATCTACAACTCCGTTTCTCCTAAATTCTATGGCCTACCCAAAATCTATAAACCTACACTTTCTCTACGTGCGATAATATCTTCTTTATTAGCACCAAATTCCAGAATTTCCGAAATAGTAACCAAAATTCTTAGATCTTCATACAACACTAACAACCCTTATTATGTCCAAGACTCGTTTGAATTTGCCACTTTTATTAATGAATTCAAAATACCTCAAAACTACGTTATCATTCGTTTAGATGTCATATCTTTATTTAGTAATATTCCAATAAACTTAGTCCAAAAAAGTATTGACCTTCATTGGGACAATATCCAAAATAATTGCACAATCAACAAAACCAACTTCTTAAAATTAATTGACTTCCTATTTGACACTTCTTACTTTTCGGCCAATAACAGTTTCTACAAACAAATACTAGGCACACCTATGGGAGCCAGCATATCACCCATAATAGCACAGTTTATTATGGATGACTTAATAGATAACTGCATTACCAAATGCAATTTTGATTTTCCTTTCCTAAAAAAATTTATAGACGATTTAATTTGCTGCGTCCCATCAGAAAGTGAAGATTATACGTTACAAATATTTAACAGTTATGATCCATCCATTCAATTTACGGTAGAAAAAGAAACAAACTCTACGGGTCCCTTTTTAGACATGTTGATAATACGTAAAAATAACACTTTAATAACCGACTGGTACAGAAAATCAATATCTTCAGGAATATACTTAAATTACCATTCTTTCCACCCCATACACATAAAGATTAATATCATTCTAGGTCTAAAGAGAAAAATAGAATCTGTATCACATTATACATTAAAAAATAAAAATTTATTGATACTAAAAGATTTATTATTAAAAAACGCATACCCTAAAACCCTAATTAATAAACTTCTTTTCAACACCTCCAAAATAAACAACAACAATATAATTAACAACACCGTAAACTACAATGATGATCCCTCAACCTACATCTCACTACCCCACATACATAAACTTACTGGTAAATTAAAACAACTCTTCAAAAACCTAAACAATATCAAATTTTCAATAAAACCTACATTAACTTTAAACAGAACATTATACACAAACTTAAAAGATGTAACTACAAAACAACGAAAATCGGGAATTGTGTATTGTATACCTTGCCAGGACTGTGATGGAAAATACATAGGACACACTTCCACATGGCTCTCAACCAGAATAGCCTCACATAAAAGCAACTGCAGACACAACAATAAAACGTGCACTTTCCTCCCATGCCATCGAAACAGGTCATAAAATTAATTATAATGATACCAGTATAATCTTCAATGAAATAAACTACAAAAAGCGATAATTTTTAGAAATGATCGCTATGTTTTTACAAAAAACATCCTTGATTAAGAAAACAGACACACAAAATCTCAACAACATTTACTCGTATCTTCTGACCGTTATTAAAAAATCTAATAAATACAAAAGACATACCAACACCTGACATCAATTCAAACAGAATACTTTACAATTCACCGTACAAGAGATACAAAATTTAATTTTATTATTACCTAAGATACACTTACAGTTGTCTTCAATCAAAACATGTCAAATTCAATTTATACAAATTTAAATTAATTTTAGATACTAGATTTTAATCCTAATTTATAAAAACTTCATTATTCGTAAGTAACCTACAATTGTTAATTACTCTAAGTTTGTACTTATAGTTTTCCTGAAGAAGAAAATAATAATTTTCAAAAGCTCGAATTAGTATAGAAGAAGTTTTATTTCAACAAAAGACCCGACTGATACCCCAATATCTCATCAATCTAAAATATATATATATATATATATATATATATATATCATTTATCAGTAAATAATATATAATAAAAATAGTATATAACAAAAACTATAGTTGAGTTTTAGTTCAAAACGTTATTTTGTTAATTAAATTTTAGCTAAAAATATCCCCTTTCATTTTTATTCCACTTAATTCCCTTCCATTCTTTAGGATATGAAGATAAACTCACAATACCATATATAACTGCTTTGAAAAGAAATATATACTATAAATAATGTAGTTCAAAAATACCAATTTTTCTAATTAAATTGCTAGTAAAAGCACTCCCTTTCAATTTGATGTCATTGTTTACGATGTAAAACTCAACCCACAATTCCAATATATACGGTAAGGTTGTCATCATTGGACTACTTAACTTTGTTACAATGGTAATAATAGAATATTATTAAAAAAATAAAAGCAAAACTCTATTTTAATTAACACTTGACTTGATTATTATAATATCAATAACAGCCCAATAAAATTAAACATTTTCCTGAATTACGATAAAACGAACTTTGCCGTCATTAGACCACCGTTATTGTGATTGGACTATTAAGTTTCTATCATTGGACCACGAAAACATATAACGATTTTATCCTAACAATGTACTTTAAAAAACACTAGGATGTCTATTTAATTTTTCATTTAACTGCTACACAATTATGAATGTAAGGTGTGTGTTTATGTTTTACATGCATGACATAAATATTCTTGCAACGCTATTAACACAAGCACAATCTACGTGAACCCAGTCATTACATATAAGACATTGCTTGTATCGTATCTTCTTTTGTAGTCTGTAGACGGATATTACAAAGCCATTAATCATTTTGTTTTTAACGTTTTTCGAGCTTTCTGTCATTTTCTTGATCGTCATTTTGCTTGTTTTCTTTAAAGTGCTTTATATGACGACGACGATTGTGTCTTTCGACTTTTATTTTGTAATATTCTTGCAAACTTTCTGGCACCAGAAGGTTTTACACTTTCTACAAAATGGTGCAAGGTGCATCCATAGTAAAAATACTTCTTTGTTAGTATACCCGCTATGTTGATTTTATGGAAATAATATACCAAAGGATGACCGATTCTTCATTCATCTTTTGATGTTCTGCGTTCAAAGGTGACTAGTGGCGGCACAAAGTATCCAGTAACGGCACAACATTCAGCTGTGGTTGTTGTACCACGTCCTCCACTAGTAATTGACCTAACTTGGTGTTTACCCACCAAAGCCAAAACTTTTCTAGGTTCTTTCTTTACTGTGGAAAGTCGTGTTTCAATAACGTTGAATATATTGTGAGCATCATACTTGTTCATACATATCTAAAAATGTTCAATAAATCTTTAAGTGTCTTTTAATTAAATCCAGTAGCTCTGAAGTTGCTCTCGGTTGACGCAGAAATAATATATAAAATATTTACATTCAGCTCTATTCCAATTTTTTTAGTTAAATTCGGGCTGAAAATATTTCCTTTCTTTCGATGTCATTGCTTGGGATATGCTGGTTAACTCTCAATTCCTATGCAATATTTATCAGTGAGAAATATACAATATAAATAATACAGAACAAAAATTGAAGCTTAACTTTCTGCCAAGTAAAAGCTGAAAATTGACGTAAGCTTTTAACCATGATTGTTTTAAATTTTACTATTAAAATTATACTGCCCTTGTTCGTATCAAATAGCATACCTAAATTTATATAAAACTATCGTTTTAATCGTAATCAACTGAAAGTCTATATGTTATACGGAATCAAATTCAACGTGCTTTAAAATTTGAAACGCTTAACTCTGATATTTTTCTTGTCTGGAAAACAGAATTAACATGCTAAATCCGCACAAATTATTATTTTGTACAGGCGTTTATACGCAAATAATGGTAAACGTTTTGAAGTAAATAATGCTGTAAATCATGAACTTTTTGATATTGATTGCACCCTTCTGTCTATACGTACTATTTATTTCGAAACAGCAATTAACGTTTTGTACTTTATATTTGGGATCTATACTTATACTTAACAATCCATTTATCAAAAAACAAGCAAAGTTACTTTTAAAACCACTATTTATAATTTGCTTTATCAGTAAAGTACAACTTTGTACTCAATTGTAGTAAAACATGGTTGCAGGCATGATATCGTGATATCTTACTTATTGTACAGGTGTAATCAGTATTACAAGCAAGTTTTTTTGTTTTAAATACCAATTTATATACTTTGTAGCCGAAACCTAGAAAGCGCTTTCATATCCTATTTGTTAAATTCAGTAATTGCATTAGAACGATTTAAAAGGTTTAATTTATAAAGCTAACCAGACTGATAAGACTGTGAAAAAGTTTTCATCAGTTACAACAGGGCTTCTCTGCTTTTTGAAGAACCTTAAATTAACCGATATGCTTTTCAGCACTTTTACGCAAATAAGAGATGGTACACTGTATGAGAGAGAATGCAAATAGTCCTTGCAATTTCTAAATAGACCTGCGTCATCGGTGTTTGTGACGTTACATACTGGCGATGTTGTCAATACCAAATATTATAAAGCTATCGATAGCATACGGCAGTTGAAAATATATTAAATAGTGGGTGATTTAAGACTTTTTATAATGTATTTTTAGAATAATTTTCTATTGACAATATTGCACTTTAAACTTTTAAAATTAATAATAAATGTGATTTACCTGTGAATTATCACTACTGAGCATCTTTTAAATATGATTGCTAAATTCTGTGGATCTTCATTGTATAGCCATATGCATATTTTACCAAACATGGGACAATAGCCACAAACATTCTAGAGGTTATAATCATGTTACGCTTTTGAATTATAAATTGCACTATACTAATTAAACGTAGATGTATATAATTATGATTTTACATATAAAATATTCTTCAAGAAGTCACAGAAATGATTAAAAGCTTGTAATTTAGCATTAAAATATCTGTAGGCATACTTGTTTATTATACATAAAATGAATAATACACAAGCATGTAAGAGGTTTTTTCAATTGGATTGAAAATCTGTATTAGTTATCGCTATCACGAATCTCAGTAATTACAGGTGCAATATTTACTTGATCGAATTTGATCTCACTTTCCAACCAATCTTTGATAATTTTTGCAAGATATTCCACCGGATGTTCCGATATGTTACACTCCATACATTCCAACTGCATTGAATATAAAGTGATACGGTGACCACGCGTCTGTATTTTTCGACTTGCAATTCCACTTTAAAAACCTTTGACGGTTTATGCCTACAATTTAAAAAATTACTGATGTTACAAAGCACATTATTTTGTATTACATCGTGACAAGTTAAACAACAAGCTTTGCTTAAAAGTATTAGTTTCAGAAGAAATATCTTATTTAGTAAGTCATTTTACAATGTTATTTTTTTCCTAGGAACTGTAGATGTTTTATTTAACAAGCATAATACGACAAGTTGTCTAAAATATTGCAAATGGTTTTTCCAAATTCTTTAATAATAAAATTTCAAATTTTGCTCATTCATTTCTCTGCAGTAATTCGTTTTTTATGGGAAGAAGAGAAAACCAATTCAGCCCCATACGGTAATCCATTTACATTTTGGGCATGTAATACTATGTACCTAAAAGAATGACTACATTATACTGTATTAAGTATAAGTAAGTACGACACCAACCTTTTTCAATCAACTTGTGTGCCCTTAACTGTTCTTAAATCATCGTTTTGTTAGGAACGGCTTATGGCACCATTTTGGAAAAAGTAATGTTTCGTCTAAAAACACAAAATTTGTACAGATTCTCTTCTTTAATTTTCATATATTTTCAAGAATCGTATTCCATTTATCCATAATATTTAGCAGTTCCATTAGAGTTCTTAGATTATCTTTCAGCCATTTAAATCCAATACTGTGCGAGACTGTATTCAGGGATCGTTCACTACCATTAAAAAGCTCGTCATGCTTTAAATTCTACCATCAAGTATGATAAATCTAAAAAAATTACACGTTGCATTATAAATTTAACTGGAAAATGAATACTAACGATTTTCATACAACCTATAAAGGTGATCAAACTAACAAGTAGCTTAGTTCTGAGTCTAAATGAATTTTGCTCATCGTCTTCGGTGATTAGAGTTCAGCTTAATACCAATAGTTCGGAAGAGAACCGTTTGAAGCAAAAACCAGCCAAATATCAATGTACAAATGCAAAAAAAATCACGAAATCGCTGACACCAACTAAACAACGAACGACATATAACCTTAAACTTAAACGTCAACATTTAATATTTGGCATTAAAATTATTGGCAACGTCGTACATTGCTACTATTCAAACCAAAACTGTTACATAAATATTGTACGATATTAAGTTGACAAAGATGCACATAAATAGTTAGTACTTGTGTGACGTTGTGTGTGTGTATATATATTGATATGATAATGCTGCCCGCCGATGTAATAAACGTTCAGTTTCCTGCTGTCCGCCATCGCTCTGTGTCTGTCTCTAATATTCTAATTTTTATTATGCCACGGCTAGCTCAGTTTAACTCGCACAGAGTGGACAACGTTACGATAATCAAATAAATTAACCCCTTTTCCCTAAAACTTTTCCTGTTTAGAATGATAAAACGAACTCCATCAATATTTGTATAATGAGAAGAAAATAATATCTACACTTCACAGTTTTACTATATGAAAAATAAACCCTTGAATCAATTTATAATATTTAAATTATTTATCCCCAAAGTTATATCTGCCTTTCTTTAATTTAAAGACGCCAAAAATGATACTATTACTGGAAAATCTAGAACGTTCAAGTCCTTTCCCCTTTTTACGTAAATTTTTACGTATGAAATATTTTTGTTGACTCTTTACAAAATATAGTCAATGTTCAAATAAAAAAAGAAAATGAAATAATGCCTTATATAAGTTAGTCCTGGCTTGTATTTTTTCCGGTGTATCCTTCTTTGTTTTACCCTTTGATCTGCTGCTACGTGTTGTGGATCAACACCCCTAGGTTACCTTCAATCGAGTAACTTCTTTTAAAATAATACTCTGCCTTGTGCTTCCTCCCGTGAATTTCAACCAATAATTTTCATTAATTTGTTTCCAGAACTTACTGGGTGTTTTATTTCGTTTTGCCTGTCCTAACTTAGAGTTGTAGTAACTTAGATTTCTCTTAGAATTTTCTTTGATTTTCTTAAAATTTTCTTGGAGTTTTATTAGTTTTTCTTAGAATTTTATTAGATTTTTTTAAGAGTTTTCTCAAAGCCCTACATTATAAATATTTAGCCTAAATTAATTGATAAAATTTCTGCTCACGTTTTCAGCAAACGGCGAAACTTTTTCATCTATCTTCACTATAACAATATTTTAAAATATTATCTAATACCACCTTTTACAAATTTTAATTATTTAATTTAAATATGAATTCGACGCGTAAATTTTTGAGTAGCAGTGACGCAGTTTCAACGTGGTTCTAATTGAGACTGACTCTTATCAAGCTCTGGGCGTTATATAGTCTATCCCTATCTAAAGTTCATTGGTTTATCTGAACTGTCGTTCAAAGATTGCAGCCAACCACAGGTTGTTTTGGGTATTTCTATGGATTTTACAAGTTTATTTCTGATAAAACGATTCAGTGATCACGTATCCTTTTAATATTTCTATTATTTGCCGATCTTTGACCGCTTGTTTTGGTATTATTACTGGAAATTTTAATTTACTTTGGCCTTTAATTTAGCTTATGGTTCTTGTTTGTGTAGATTAAGCTTTTTGGGAATCGAGCAAATTTCATGAATAAAGTCACGTAGCATAAATGACATATATCAACATATTTTCGTTTATATGTTGTGTTTAAAACTCCTTTCTTTTGAAATATGAGTTTCTTTATGAGAGCGCTTTACTATCTTCTTTCATTATCGCATGCTTAATTTTAATAGATATTGCGTGATGATTTACTAGCTTTTACCTTATTCCATGCGTATCTATTTATGAACACTTCTTGATTTAGAACTATTTTAATTGCGTGTATAATTATTTTTCTGCTAAATATGTTTATACTATTGAAGGACATGCTTACTAGCATTGATTAAAGTATTCAATGCGTATCTATTTATGAACGCTTCTTGATTTAAAACTATTTTAATTGCGTGTATAATTATTTCTCTGCTGAATATGTTTATATTATTGAAGGACATGCTTACTAGCATTTATTAAAATTAAATGCGGTCCTTATACAGAGTGTTAAATGTTTGTTCTTCGCATAATATGCGAATTACGTGTTTTTCATGTTAATTAAATGCAGTTTTCTAATTCCGTATACACACACACACACACACACACACACACACACACACACACACACACACTAGGTAATCAATTACACAAGGTAAGTTGATAAGTACTAACTTATTATAGTTGTTAAAATGAAATAATAACTTAAACTTTTATGCAAAGCCCAAATGATCATTTCAAATCAAGCTAGTAACTAAAAGATGGAAAATATAAGATCCCGAACAGGATACGAACTTATAGCTAAGGTTTTTGCTGCCTATGCGTTTTCCAATTACGCCACCGAGATGGGTTATGACAATTGGAAAATTAAAAATCTAAATCATGTTCTCAACGATATATCAACCTTTCGATTACGTTTAGCATTTTTGTCAATTATATTTGACAGTGTTCAGTTTTTGTGACTTAAGTCAGCAATAGACAAGAAACGACGCTCAAAATTACGGCTACAAGCCACGTATTAAACATATACATATATTATAGTAATAAATTACATAAGGTAGGTTGATAAATACTAACGTATTATAGTTAATAAGATGAAATAATAACTTAGACTTTTACGCAAAGTCCAAATGATCATTTCAAATCGAGCTAGTAATTGAAAAATAAGAAATATAAGGTCCCGGACAGGATTTTTCATCCTTCTTAGTTCGATTTGAAACGATCATTTAGGCTTTGCATAAAAGCCTAAGTTATTATTTCATCTTATTAACTAATACTGTATAATTAAACAACTTGCTTTGAGCAATTATCCAGTATATACATTGATATGATAAATAATACGTACTAAAGTGAGATAACAGAAAATTGGATGACTAATAATAATGTTCAGAAGTACACTGAGAAAAATAGTTAGTCCACATTACTAAAAATTAGTGACGTAGATTAAATTTTTCAGTTAAAAAGCCTCAGATAACTTTTTAGTTGCAAAAATTAAAAATGTCAGTAAAATAGTTTTAGTTATGAATATCCAAACATTAGTATTAATAGATACTGATTTATCGGGCGAGTATTTACAAACTAATCGGGCAATCAGGGCTGTATGTTTCCCAAAGGTATTTGAAATATTAGTAAACTGTTACCCTTTACCAGTAGTGACAGCAAACATGTTAGTAACAGTTACTTATATATTAAGCAACTATTTACTAATAATATAGCAAATATTACTTTTTTTTTTTCTAAAATAACAAATGTTATAGTAACTTGCATACATTTTTTTAGTAAATTGGTACTGACTTTAGTACTGATAGTTAATATATTAGTAACAGAATTACTAATGTATCAGTAATGGTTCTGATATCTTGGTAAAATTTTGCCAATAATACTGTAAAATTCTGGAAACCATTCCCCATCAACTGTGCATATCAAAAGATATACGATATGCACAGTGTATAGGGAATGATTTGTCTTTCCTAAAATTTAATTATTCAACACCATTTTAGCTCATCAAAATTAGATAAGACAGAAAAATGAATAATAAAGTAAAATATGTACTTATATTACTGTTAATGAAAGATAATTCAAATAAAATGGTAATTTTTCAATACTGAAAAATTTGTTTAAAATGCTGTTATTACTAATCATATAATAATGAACAAAACGGAGCAATATTTTTTGCAGATATATCGACAACAGTCCCAAGTATCACAGCTTGTGAATTTTTAGTAAGACAGACCCAAATAAATTTTACTTAGTCGTTTGAATTTATTATATTGAACTTCTTAAACCGAATACAACACAATTACATATATTGAGGTTATATGAACAAACTTAACCACACTAAGACTAAAGTACTTAGTATGTATAGAACTTATAAGGGAATAGATTGATGAAGTAATCTTATAGTCACTATAGGCTCTCTTACAGAACAATTTTTCATGGGTAATATCTACCTTGAAAATTATCTATTAATTCAGACAGCCCCCATTCTTCCAAGAGCCAATACATTTCTACACCAATTTGTACCGCCAATAGTAACTGAACTTTACACAACAAAATGCAACTACAGTTCATTCTATAACGTTTAACTAATTAAACAGTGATAGAAAATGGAAAATTAGTAATTGAATTATGGTTACTGTAACGCAAAGGTAAATTATTTCAGTTACGACGACACCACGTAACGTGAACGAACATAAACAGTTTTCAGCACTAATATTTTTTTAATAAAATAATTCGTTTCAAATACTGCGATTTCAGTAATAAAAACGGACTTTTAACCAATTTCTTAGTAAACATTACTAATATCTTAGTACTCTTTACTAAAATTAATTTACGTAATTAAATTAGTCCTGACAACTAACTCATTTTTCTCAGTGAAATATTAGTGTGTAGTATAGTTAAATTTAAAAATAAAAATGACATTAATTATAGCATTGAAAAATGTAAAAAAATTTTGATATTGATGTCTTCATTTTTAATTTTTGTAAACAGCCGTTTATATGACAATTTTTTTGTTTGCAATAGGTATCTTTGTATGTATAATTTAAAATTAACTGTAATGAATCTTTGCTAATATATTGCACGCAACTTTTTATATATGTACAAATTTATGTAGTTTTTTCTGCAAAATTTCTCGCATCCTACGTGCTGTTTACATCGAATTGGTTTTCTACCTTCCCGTGTTCGTTCTTTTCGAAAACTGTCGGCTCTCAACCAATGACAAAGTTTTCTGTCGTCACAAAGCTCCACCTAACCGCTGTTCATCTTTGTTATATGCATGTTCGTTGTCTTCTTTCAAACCCCACTTGAGTTACAGAACATCGATATTGTCGACGTCCTTCATTCCACGTGTATATCTTACGTGACTTTCAATCCAACGCTTGCTCTATATTTGTCTCTATCCGTTGTATATTACCGATTGTTCAGTCCACTCGCTCCTTAAGATGTTTGTTACCCCAGCTGCTTTACAAATTGACCGTTGAAAACAATTTCTATGAAATCTTATATTAACGTTCGTTCAAATTCTCTGAACGTAACATTTAACAAACAGGTGTTTTTGGTAATTATTGACCGTTTAAAAATAACAATTCCTAGATTCTCTGCTTCGCCGTATCTGTGTAAATATACGTTGGCTTTTAAAACAAATATATTTGCGTTAGAAATTATTGATTTTCTTATGCAAGCACGCTCCCTTTTTGCTCTCGTGCGTTTGATTAAAAGAAATTATGATTAATTATGCGTATCCTTGAGCTTCTATATGCTTTGAAGCTTTCTTCCTTTATGTGATTCTAACCTTCCTATTATTAAATCTAAAAATACCTTAATACTCGTTCGTTTTCGCTAAATGAATTAAATTAATTTGGCGCGTAAATAATTTGCTCTTTTGTATATACATGGTTGCTGAAATTTTATTGTATACACCTATTTACCCCTTTAAATCCACAACAATATATATATATATATATATATATATATATATATATACAGGGTGTCCACGTCCTCCGTGAAAGTTCCATAACTTTTATGTTATTCAAGATATCAACTTCCGGTTTCTTTTTAAACGATAGCCACGGCTAAGCTGCACAATTTAAAAATATTTTCGCCTATATAAGGGTGTGTCAATATGGTTTCCAACCCAAAGTTATGGTTTTTTTAAATGAAATACCCTAGATTTGATATCATATTCTAAAAGCTCTTTTGATGCTCATCAAAATCATATAAAAGTACTATAGGTCTACAATAGACGGTTTGCTTTTTATGAGTCATTTTATGTCAAAATCATGTCAACTTTGAAAAATTGCAGAAGTTTTTTTATTGAACTTGGAGAGTTGATTCTTTCACGACATAATTTTCCATATCCTGTTGTATTATTATCGATAGCGCGATGTGCTTGTTTTTTCCTTTTATTGTACAAAGTGAAGCAAAACGCAAAATGAACAAAAAGTCAATTTTTTTAAATTGTGCTAGAGTAACACACGACAATTACTATATGATAATGGTTCTTACAAAAAATTATCATCGGAAAACATACTTAATCTTTGTTAACTGTACAAAATTCTTTTTAATCAGTAGGTGGGTAATTTGCTGATCTTTTATTACCACGTTCATGAATGTGATTGGCCCATAACTGTCACGGATAATTTATTAAAAGTCTAGATTCTGCGAAGTCTGACTCAAAATTTGATTTAAATTATCCCTTTTACAAATAATAAAATGAGAACTTATTCTAAATATAAATTACAAAATATTTAATTATTTTTATCAATTAACAAACAGAAAACCAAAGTTTTATGATTGCGAAAAATAGCGCTTATCAAAATTTCATTTCCACTGTAATTAATGATATTAAATACTTTCTGGTTCCATTTTTAACTTCGCGTTAAAATCCCCGTGTACAAGATTATCCATATTAGCTTAAATCACCATTTGACGTTAGAACATCAGTTTGCTAAGTGCACCAATTAATTTAGCAGTAGCTCTCGTATCGAAAAATGTTCAATCTTTGTCGTATAAATTTCATGTCGCAAACTAATTTAAAGCATACAATTCTGCTTTAAATCTTACATGACGAATGACGAAATTTTGAATCATCCCTTTTTAATCAAGTTTAAGTCTTATATACAATATTATCTTTATACGTCACATTCTCCAGATCCTTCCGTATTCACTTGGAACATAATACGTTCAGATGATGCCACAGATAAGCGATCCAATGAGTGTCAAGCTATGCGGCCGAAAAGATTTATGTTTCTCCCGAAGCGTCTCGTCTAACGTACGAAGTAACTGATCGCATTTCACTTTATCCCATTGTTACACGGAAACCTATAAATAATTCTTATTGATTTTTATTACATTTCAATGTTCTCGCGAGTTCTTCAAACCGGCGATTAATCAATAATTAAGTATTTAATGATTTTTAATAGTATTTCTTAGTATAGATGACGTATTTCTTCTATAAATCACGAAAGTTCTAGAATTTATGCTCCAAATGCGTTGCCTATGTTTTACAAACGCAATAAATGTATTTCTCCAATAAATAAAGCGAATATTGTATGCACGGAAAGTGTTTTTTAAATGATAATTGAAAATGAAAAGTTTTATATCTCAAAGATTGAAACTTGTAAAGTGTTATTCTTTTAAGGAGAATTAATATTTTAAATGATATTATATAATTAATTAAAGCTTCGATTGCTTCCTTAACGGTTTTTTAAATGCAAAAAAATTTGTATCTTAATAGTTGTAAAAAAATTGGAATTAACATAAATAGAAAGCGTTCTACCGCATATTTTACACACAGAAAATTTCTTTAGTATTTTAATTAATGAGGGCTTCCTTGACAAATGCAATAAAAACGTTTTTTCCGCGAATATTTTATACACGAAGTCAATTACGTAATTGACTGAAGCCCGCTATTGCATTCTCAATGATTGTAAATGCAATGAATGATTTGTTAAATGTTATCTATACACAAAAATATTCTTTGTTTTGAATTCGGATGAATTTAAATGACTTTTTATTTTATATCTTCGAATCAAACTTGTTTTTATTAAAAAGACTTTATTCACACACACGAAAAAATATGCTTGCTACTAACGCGAATGTATATAATGAGTTTGAGCATATACGCTTATCTTTGTACAGCGTGGAACAATGAATGTTGAGAAATTTCGATTTTTATCACATCCACATATATAACTAATAAGATGTAGTTATAACTTAAGCTTTTATGCAAAGTCTAAATGATCATTTTACATTGAGATAGTAATTGAAAGGAAAAAAGAAAGTATAAGGTCTCAGACACGATTCAAACCTATAACTCTTGAATCTGTAGTTCCACCCGCTACCAATTGATTCACTGGAACCGGCGATTTCAACTGGAAGAATAGACAAATCGAAATGCTGTACGTTACCATACATCATGCGTTTTTGCCTCTTTTCATCGACGCTATATTATATTAGCAACATCTTCATCAACTTTCCCTATAGTAAGGGACAAAGAATACTACTATAATAAGCCTGCTTATCGTAGAAAGCGATTAGAAGGTGCAGTAAAGGGCAGCAGCCTTGCTGACTAAAAGATATTGTAGGAGAATCGGTTGGTTTCGAGCGATCCTCAATAATTTACAAGGTTGTTGGGGGTTGGCCATGACAGATACGGCTTTCTGCTAAATTCTTTAAAAATTGCGATGTGGAAAGATATGGGAACCTACCACAATATTTCCCGGGTAAGAGTGCCCTAAAACACGAAATATGTATGATGGAGAGCTCACAAGTAAAATTCTTGTCCGTAGGTAAAATACCCCCTCATTCGCATCTCCGGGAGGAGGTACTTGGGGCTGGTCATCGTACGAATTTAAAACAACGGTTCGATTTAGTGATAGGGACTAGGAATGTAATGTCATTAGTTAGAGTAGATAAGTTAACGAATTTATTAGTCGAAATGAGAAAAGGAAAACTGGACATGTTAGGTATTAGTGAGGTGAGATGACCAGAGAGTAATGACTCTTGAAAAGATAATTATAGAACAATTATAACTTCTTCAACTAATGGACAGGTAGGGGTAGGAATAGTGTTACGTAGAAAATTAAGACGTAAAGTTAAAAAATACTTACAATTTAGTGATAGAATAATTATGGTTAAATTGAGTACGAAACCCACAGACACTGTTTTAGTACAGGTTTGCATGCCAACAACTCAGTACGAGGATGAGGAAGTAGAAAAGGTATACGAGGATATAAATAGTATAGTGAGAAAAGTAAAGGGAGATGAGAATTTAATAGTTATGGGCGATTTTAATGCGTCAGTGGGAGCAGGTAGACGGGAAAAATGGTAGGAAGATTTGGGTATGGTAGACGAATTGATAGAGGAGAAAGATTAGTTGAGTTTTGCCAGGAACATAGATTAGTAACTGTAAACACCCTATTCGAAGAACATGTTAGAAGAAGATATACCTGGAAAGCGCCAGGTGATAGGGCTAGATACCAAATAGATTATATTTTAGTTAAACAAAGCTTTAGAAACCAAGTTACAAACTGTCGTAGTTATCCAGGGGCTGACATAGATAGCGATCATAACTTAGTTAAAATTAAGTGTAAGCTAAAATTCAAAAAATTGAGAAAGGTTAAAAGAGAGGTATGTGATCTAGGTAAGCTTAATGATAGTGAGGTAAAAAAGGAATATAAGCAAGTATTAAATAATAAGATCAAAGAGATAGCTATAGGAGGGAACGTAGAAAATAGATGGGAAGAAATAAAATAGGCTGTACATTATACAGCAACACAGACTATAGGTAAGAAAAAAATAGAAGGGAGAAAATCCTGGTAACAAAGGAGATACTAGGTTTAATAGAGAATAGAAGAAAGCGTAAACTTTTTAGAGAATTGGATAATCAAAGTAAGCAAAAATATAATAGAGTTAGAAATAAGATAGTACATGGGTATAGAAAAGCTAGAAAAAAATGGATGGAGCAGAATTGTAAGGGAATACAAGATGATTTGAAAGTAGGTAAGACAGACAGGGCTTACAGGACAGTTAAAAGGTTTTTCGGGGAAAATAGGAAAAAATGTAATGATATGAAAGTTAAGAATAATGAGCTTCTAATAAATAAAGTTGAGGTAGCAGATAGATGGAAAAGATATTTAGAAGATTTATATTAGGGAGACGATATGGATGAGTTACAGAACGACCAAGAGGACGATGTAGAAATAGGGTTCTCAATATTAAGAGAGGAATTTGATAGAGCTGTTATGGATCTTAAACTAAATGAAGCGCCGTGAATAGACGATAAATCCGCAGAATTAATAAAATATGCAAGTCAGAAAACTCTAGATATATTATATGAACTAGTAAAAGTAATATATGACACAGGTGAGGTCCCAATAGATTTTGAAAAATTATTATTATCCCAATCCCAAAAAAGTCGGCATTTAATAATAATTAAAAATAGAGTAGAAGCTTTGACTGAGAATTATTTAGGAAAAGACCAATATGGTTTTCGTAAGGACAGAGAGACTAGAGAACTAATATTAATAATTAGGGTAATTATCGAAAAAAGGTTGCAAAAATAAGCATACTCATTTCGCGTTTGTAGATTTAGAAAAAACATTTGATAGGGTTAATTGGATTGTTATGCTCAAGGTTTTGTAAAAAAACAGGAATCTCTCATAGGGATAGATAAATTATTTACAGTGTATATAAAAACCAATGCGTAGTAATTAGATCTGATGAAATAGAAAAGGAAGCTAAGACTAGAAATGGTGTTAGACAGGGCTGTATATTATCTCTCTCAATTTTTAATGTTTATATTGAGAAAGCTTTAAACTTAGCTAGAGAGAGAAAAGAGATACGTATGAGTGTACATGGACAGAAAACAGACATGCTACGTTTTGCAGATGATATACGCATTATAACAGAGTCTAGAAAAGAGTTAGGAGAGTTTTTAAATATTTTAGGTGAGATACTGCAGAGTAACTAGAGTATGAAAATTAACACAGAAAAGACAAAGATAATGACAAGTGAGTTACAGCCTAGTTCTAAACTAAAATTAAAAATAGGTAATACCAAGTTAAAAGAGGTAAATGAATTTTGCTATTTAGGTAGTATAATTACAAAGGACGGACGTAGCAGAAGGGATATAGTAACTAAAATAGCTCAATCTAAAAAAAATGTTTTTAAAGAAGAAAGGCTTACTAATAGCTAATAGTATTAGTTTAGATAATAGAAAAAGTTTCTTAAAGTCGTACGTATGGAGCGTTGTATTCTACGGTAGTGAGACTTAGACAATTAAAGAGGTAGATAAAAAAGACAGAAGTTTTCGATACTTGGTGTTATAGAAGAATGTTAAAGATTAGTTGGACAGATTGAGTAACAAATGAGAAAGTTTATAGAAAGATAGGTGAGGAACCCTGTGTGTGGAAACAATTAAAGGTCAGGAGAAATAGAATGATAGGGCACCAGCTAAGACATGCGGGACTATTTAGTAAGGCCTTAGATTATAGACTACAAAATAAAAATAGAGTAGGAAGCTATAGGTCATATTGTTAGAGATTTAGGATGTGAAGGGTATGTAGACCTTTTTAGACTAGCTCAGAATAGAAAAGAACTTAGAGCTGCGTCAAACCGACCTTAAGTAAGTTCGAAAACAAAACAAAAAAAAGATAAATAAATCAAAATCAGTTAACTAAATGTCACCACGACATAACTCACGATTAGTTAGCGGTCTGGAATGTTGGTAGCGATTCGCTGCTAAAGCCTTACCATAACATATAATTTAACACTTTTCCTTTTTTGGAAGAGATAACCATATAATATTTCATTTCCTTATAAATGGGAATCATGTAAACATGTTGGAGTTCTTTAACAACCATCAGGTTGCTAATATCTATTTAGAGCCAGCTGGATAGGAAAAAGATAGAAGGATATAGGAAGACCTAGACCAAACTATATTAGTCAAATTATTAAAAATTTAGGTTGTGAAGGGTATGTAGAACTTTTAGATTAGCACCGAATTTAAAAGAAGTCAGAGCTGCGCCAAACCGACCTTGAGTAAGGTCGAAAACAAATCGATGACTTCATCAACTTATTCGTTTCTTCTTGTAAATCTAATAATTTACTAAGTTTATTTAGACGCTACCGAATGCTGTGACTCACAATGTTCGAGGTTTTACTCATATTTCTTGTGATTATCCCTTTCTAAGCATACAGTATCTTCCCAAAATAGGAAACGTAGTTTGTGTTGGATGTTTGGCACAGCCACGTATTGCAATAGTTAA
The DNA here is from genome assembly GCA_036346225.1 of Platerodrilus igneus. Classification (NCBI taxonomy): domain Eukaryota; kingdom Metazoa; phylum Arthropoda; class Insecta; order Coleoptera; family Lycidae; genus Platerodrilus; species Platerodrilus igneus. The sequence continues at coordinate 1,369,412 of JARFIW010001452.1, read as the reverse complement.
ACCATAAATTGGTTCATCTGGTATGAAAATAAATACAGTTGACAAACCAGGACGATAGTCAAAGGAAATAAGAGATACTTTTAGAATTTGCTCAAGGAGAATAATAACGATGGTTGATTAGACAGATAGAGCAAGGAATAGTGCAGTGGTTCAATTGTTACAGGAAGATAGCCTAAATGAAAAAGTAAACGCGCAAAAAGTAACTGATTTTGACTATATTTAAAAATTTTTAGTTTTAAGAATTTGGCTATTAAAATATTATCACAAATATTTATGTTTAAAACATTCATAATTTTTTATTGCTATAGATATTTGTTTAGTTATATTTTCAAACCATTTTATTGTCGTTCCTCGTATAACCTAACTACAAATGCCGACAAAATTGAGCATATAATAAAAAAATTCTAAAATGAATACACCAAGTGCCACAGAACATCGTCAAAATCAAAAGTCCTACAGAAGAAACGTAAGATGTTCAATTCGTCTTGAAAGAGAGGCTTCTGTCATTAAAAAGTTTTATGTGCGCTTTAGTGTGGTAGTTCGCACGTGTCCAAACGAGCCATAATGATATTGTTACATCAATAAACCGATCCTACTACATCTAAACATTTGACACTTGCTTTTATATGCCAATAAAAATTTAATTTCGAATATGATTGACGAACCTGTTGGATCATTATATATACACTTAAACACACTTGTAGTTAGAAAGTTGTTAATACAGTTGTAACGTATTTAACGTTGCGTTAGGTCGGGATACAAATAATAAAAAGTTTATATGCCGCTATATAATATGCAACGAATTACATGATTTATTAAGGTCTTGGAGTTGAAAGCTCGCGACGACAATTTTAAACTTTAATGTTGGCACTTAAAGCTCTAGGAAAATTCTAAATCGTAAAATTTATTTACCACTTATGTTTCACGTTTTTCACGTAATGGCACAACTGCATATTGCAGTGGTAACAAATATTAAAAAGCCAGGGTTCCCATATTTTAAATAAATTAGCTTCGACCACGAGTAAGACGCCCTTCTGTAATTAAAATTGCACTTTACATATGTGAGTTAATTGGTGTCATTTAATGTGCTCATGTGTAAACATTAATAACATTAAATTTTACTAATAGCTTGCCCTACCTAGAAGTTTTAATAAAGTTAGTTTAATTTAAGTCCTTCCGTTTTATATACCCTCAAACAAAAATTGGTAATGTGTTATCTTACCTCGATCCACTATCCAACATTTTCAGATACTCGGAATTTCACATAAAGCCCAAGTTTTAGGGTTTAAACGGGTTGACAGATTCAACGCAATTACACGCTCACTAGATCTAGAAAATTCAACGTACAAGTAATTTGAGAAAAACCCCATGCTGGAAAATGCGTTCAAACCGTATAACCATTCAATAAACACAATTACTTTCGATTTGAACTAGTATAGATCAATAGTAGGATTGGATGGTCCAAGCGCAGCGTCACCGCCACCGCGCCACAATCTAACCTAGGTTTTACATGTAAATTCCCATAAGGAGGATCTGCAGGGGAGGGATTTCCTCCTTGCTCCTTTCGTGTTCACCTCCTTGGGGGATTTCCTTCTTGCTCCATTTTTACCCCCACCATCCCTACCCTAAAACATCAATAACGTAGCCCCTAAAATTTAGGACCAACCCTTACAACCAACCATATAGGTAAAATCACCACATCGCTATGCTCTCGGTTACCTAGCTTCGGCTACTTTTTCAAGGTCGTGGTGACGTCATAAGGTTTTCAGTCCTGAAAGTGCTCGTATGTGTACCTCCATTGTTTCCTATTCTACACATCTCTCTAAAATTCCCACAACCTACATCTTTTACTATCTGTCTGCAATTGTCTAATCTAGGTCTACCTCCACCACTTCCTTTTTTTCTCTGCTTCTAATATATGTTGCGCTATTCCCTCATGCCTTAGTATGTGTCGTATTATCCTATGTCTCCTATATTTTACCATTTCCACACACTCCCTTCTTCCAGTACCATTTGTAGTACCCCTTTTTTCCTAAATAGGTCTGTCTATGACATCTTCATCATACGGCGATAGCACCATATTTCATGGGCTTCAATCATTTTCCTATCCGCTTCTACTACTTTTCATATTTCACAGACGCACAGTGCTGTGTTCCACATAGTCTTTTCCTTGTTCCATGTTTGTTGACTTCGATCACGACAGTTGCCTTTTTTTGTCAAATGCATCACGGCCTTTGCACTAATCTTTGTATTATATCTTGTGCACTTTCCCATCTTGCGTTATATGGCTTCCTAGGTAACAGAAATTCTTAACCTTTTGTAAATTCTGGTTTCCTATTGTATTCCAGTTTTTGACTTATTTCCCCCTTCGTATACTAGTTATTTAGTTTTATTTTTGTTGATTCTGATACTATATCTCTTTGCTAGTACTATTTCCAATTCATAAAGAGCTGCAAGGTAGTAATACCGCCATATCCTCTGCGAAACTGAGCATATTAATCACTTGTCTCTGAATAATAATTTCAAATGCCTTTTTATATTTGACAGTATTTATTGCCTTTTCGATACACCAGTTAAAAATTAATGGGAATAGCGCACATCCCTGTCTCATCCTTCTCCTAGTACGTACTTGTTTATGTTTCTACTCTATTTCTATTACTTTTGTTTGCTCTTTGTATAAACTATGTACTATCTGTCTATGCCTATAATTCATTGCTACCGTTTTGAGTATTTCGAACATTTTTCCCATTTTACATTGTCTAACGCCTTTTCCACATCTACAAACCCTATACAAATGTTTTTCCTTTTCCTATCGTTTCCTTCATTATCATTTTTAAAGCTAAAATTGCTTTCCGTGTTCCCATTATTCTCCTAAATCCCAATTAATGTCTTCCTACTATTTATTCAACACGTTTTCCATCGGTTTGTGTGCAGTTCCAGTTAATATTTTTTACACGTGAGCTGTTAAACTTATTCTTCGAAAATATTTACGTCTATTCACTCCTCTCTCTTTTTGTTGAACCTATTATACTTTTTAACTTGTAAAACTAAGATCAAAAGTTAAAGATACAAAATGACAAATAATGGGGTTTGTCTGGTTACCTAAAATATTTGATCCAACATCCATTTTGATGTTATATGTTCACCAACCATTCTTCGAAATTGCACATAGCTTACTTAACATTTCTAGTTGGATTTGATCAATTTGCTCCTTACTACGGTTAATTCATTTCCATCAGTATTGTTTGTCGAAGTCTAAACACCAAATCTTTTAAATTGTCAATATGGCTTTTTGAACGATTTCAAAAGGATTTTAACTGACCATATTCGATTTGACGGCTCCGTGGCGTAGCTGCTATGTGTGTGACTACTATGCTCAAGGTCCAGGTTTGAATCCTGGCACGGTCCGCTTAAAAAATATTAGGCAAGCATGTTTACAAAAATTCGCCTTCATTCAGATGAGAGGTAAAATGTAGGTCTCATAAGTATATTGCAACGCACGTTGATGATCCCTACTTTGCTCAAAGCAGCAAAATTTCCAGGTAGAAAAGACTCCTTTCCTGGCCAATGTAGTGCCTTCGGGTGGAACACTGGATAATCAAATATAGTCATCACATTCCGTGCAAACGAGGAGATACAGGTCTGAACTTGAAGCAGAGCTCTACTTTGTTTGAGGGTAATAAAGAGGCGCTTCTTAAGGAGGGAGATGTGAATGTAAGAAAAGCAGATGCTCTGATGCCGAGTGTAGAAAACATGGTTGAATGTTGTTATCGTACGAGTGGGCGGCGTCTGAAAGTATGTAGACTTAGCACTGTTATGTTTAATGTTCACAAGGAAAAAAATAGAAGAAAGTTCATAAGTACACAATATACAAGCAAAAAGTCAAAATGAACAGTTTATGCAGTTTGAAGCACTTCGGAAGTCTTCGTCAATCTTCGGTAATCTTTGGAAGGCTTCGTGGTTGCTCGTGGAACCAAATAGGAACTTAAATACTAAGTAAACAAATATATACACAGTTCGGAGAGATCCAAAGGTCTTCTGTAGTTTTTGGAATTCTTCGGAAGGCCTCCGGATTTCTTGATAAGGCTGAGTGGGAGCTTGAATAACGGTAATAAGAAAGTATTTATAGTTTGAAGAGGTGCAGACGTCTTTGGGACTCTTCGGAGGGCTTCGTGTTTTACTGGTGCGACAACGTGAAGTTATAAAGAATTATGATCTGAACACAAAAACTATACATTGAATACATGTACAATATTAAGGGGTTCAGAAGTCTTCGGTAGGCTTCGGAATACTTCGAAAGGCCTAGGAATTTACTTGTGAGGCTGAGTAAGAGCTTGAATAACGCTAATTAGAAAGTATTTGTAGTTAGAAGAGGTCCAAACGTCTTCGGCGGTCTTCCTGACTCTTTGGAAGGCTTCGTGGTTTACAAGTGGAACAACGTGGCGTTATAAAAAATAATGATATACACACGAGAGCTATACATTGAATATATATACAACATTAAGAGATTCAGAAGTCTTCGATAAGCTTCGGAATTCTTCAGAAATCCTCGGGATTTACTTGTGAGGCTCAGTGAAACGTGAATAACGATAATTAAAAAGTTTTTATAGTTTGAAGAGGTTTAGAAGTCTTTGGCGGTCTTCGGGACTCTTTGGAAGACTTCGTGTTTTACATCTGGGACAACGTTGAGTTATAAAGAATTAGGATATGTACACAGGCACGGTACATTGAACATATATACAATAGTAAGGTAGCTCAGAGGTCTTTGGTAGGCTTTGGAATTCTTCGGAAGGCCTCGAGATATACTTGTGAGGCTGAGTAGAACGTGAATAACGATAATTAGAAAGTATTTATGGTTTGAAGAAGTCCAGACGTCTTCGGCGGTCTTCGGGACTCTTCGGACGGCTTCGTGTACTACTTGGGGGACAATGTTGAGCTATAAAGAATTAATGAGGCGTGCCCCAGGTACGGCACGGGCAGCGTAACTGGTCAGATATTAATTAGGCTATGAGGAGCTACGTCGTTTACTGTGCTAAACTATGGCGACGTGCCCCAGCTGCGGCGGCCAGCGTAACTGATCGAAATTAAGCAGGCTATAGAGAGCACTGCGTGCTGAACTATGGCGAAGTGCTCCAGGTACGGCGTCGGGTAGCGTAACGGGTCAAGAATATGTAGGCTATGGAGAGCACTGCTATACGTGCCCCAGGTGCGGCGGCGAAAATTAAGCAGGCTATGGGGAGCACTGCTTGCCGAGGTGATATACAGTCTATCGTGAGCACTGTAGTTGAGTTCTTAGGTTAGGTGAGCACTAAGTATACTGAATTCTGCTGGATTCGCAATCGTATTAAATGCTTCCTTCCTCTATGCAAGGTATGTTGAAAATAGGTTAGTGGAATGGGCATCCAATAGATTTGCTACTTTTAGCGTAGCACAAAAAATGGGTAGGAGATCCCGATTTTCTAGGCCTTTGTTCTATGTTCAGCACGTGTACTTTGATATAGGGTAACAATGTTTTCCAATTTCTGTCCTCATATATAATGCGAGTCAATTATCAGTACATTGTGGTATTTCTTCACAGAAATTCAGAAGGCAAAGCCTTAGATTGCAATCTTGCCGGTGAGCGATGCTGTTGTGATAAGCGGTTTAAAAGGAAGGAATTAAAAAATTAAATAACAGGCTTTATTGAAATTTGAATAGAAAAGTGCACTTTGGGCATATTAGTATCCAGTTCCGTCGTTAAGTCAAAATATTATTTTAGAACGTTAATGGTTAACAGAGTTTAAAATTATGCCTTCTTTTGATTCTTTTACGGTTAGTGGAATTTTTGATGACGACTTAATGGCTTTTTCATTTAAGAAGGGATGTGAGGTTACTGAATACATACCAGTGGTCGAAATTATTGAAAAATATAAAAGTTTTAAAAAAGAGACTGTAGAGGGTGAAGATATTAAGTACGCAATATGAGATATTATCAAAAAGGCTATTTGTCTGAAGAAAGTGCAAAGAAAAAATTTATGTCGAAATTTACCGAATTATTCTCAGGTAAGGCAGTTGAAATTAAAGGGTATTGTAACGAAACAAAAGTGAAGAATAAAAGTTCCTTTTACATAAAACCATATCCTACACTGCAAGTGCACAGTGAGGAAGTTCAGAAGAAAATTTACGAAATGATATATGATGGGTCATTTGCGAAAAACGAACGTAATACGTCAGTCTTTTAGTTGTTGTGGAAAAGAAAAGTAGAAACCCGTGCGCGGGTATAGATGCAAGATATTTAAATGAGCAAATGGAGAACGATCACGTTGTCTCTGTCAACTTGTCTGAATTGATGTATGAAATTACACCAGGGACGTTCAATAGCAATCTTGATTTATCAAGTTCATATTGGTAAGTTAAATTGCATGCACCACATAGAAAGTATACTGGGTTCATGTTTGAAAGGGTAACATTTGTATTTCGAGTTACCGTTCGGATTATTCACATCTCTTACTAGTTTTATCTTTGCGTTGAATGTTGTATTGTGGACGGAACTAGTAGTTTTGTCATTGCATACGTCGATGACTTATTGGTTGAGTTACAGCCTGTAGAGCATCATTTTCAACATTTAAAAATACCGTTTGAAAAGTTGTCGCGAGCCGGTGTTACTTTAAAATTCAAGAAGCGATGTTTTTCAAAATAAAAGAATTAATTTTGTCGGTTATACGATTACATCCAAGAGCATCGAGATGGAGCGAGATCGTATTCAACTGATTTTGAACTTTTAAATCCCAAACAATATTAAAACTTCTCCAGGCTTAGCGAATTATGACTCTTGTTTTGTAGAGGGAGTTTCATATTTTACCTTAGGGCTAAACCATCTACTCCAAACAAATGAAAAATGGTGTTGGTCTAACAAAGAGGATCAGGTGTTTGCTAAAATTGAAATAACTTTTTCTAATGTGGTGATCTTGAATCATCCAGACCCAAGACTTGAAATTTTGTATACGTGCCGATATGTCTACATACACCATCGGATTGCTTTTATACCAAATCAATGAAGAAGATGGGGTGAATTTTTTTTCGATCCTCAAGAGAGCTGAACGAACTTATTCTGTAACTGAGGAGGCAGTGATAATTGTCTGAAAACACTGGTTGTTGTCATGATAATGTGGTTGTCATTGATCACGAAACATTGGCGATTTTAATCGTGTGTCGTCTTTTCAATTCAAGATTGCTCAGATGGAGCTTATTTCAGCCACAGTTTTCATTGAAAGTAGAAAATTGTACTGGTTCAAGTAGTTTCGTAGCGGATACCTCAACGAGGTTTTCTGAAGGTAAAAATAAATTGGTGGAAAACCCTACTTCTCTACAGGTAAATAAATGTTTTGAAGAAACAATTTAATAACTTTTGAACCATTTTATGTATTCAAAGGAGGGCCAGGCAAACGACGATGCTATTAATAGCATTTTGTGACAATTTATTAATGATAAAATCGGAGCGTACCAAGAAATGGTTTATATGCCACGAAGGTTTGGATTTTCAGAAAGAGAAGTACTTTTGTTCCGGGGTTCACATACAAAAAGAAACGAATATTACTATAGTAATGTGCCAAAATCGAAGTTCAGGCTAGATAACCTATACTCTACCACTTAACCTAATAGTAAAGGAGCAATAATATATAAATAAATAGAAAGCAAACATTACTACTTTTAGATCAAACCAATGCTGATTCTCACGGTACTGTATTGTACTTTATTCTAATTAATTTCAATTTAGTTCAATCATGAAATTCAATGTATTATGAAACTTGATGTATTAATTTTGAACTAAATTGAAATTAATTAGAATAAAGTACAATACAGTACCGTGAGAATCAGCATTGGTTTGATTTAAAAGTAGCTTTTTTGGAGGCAAGTTGCACTTGATGATGTTGTTATTTTATCTTTGGGGAAGTTGTAGCATTTGATAATTATACAAAAAAGATCTTTTGAAGATAATGTATTTATAACTCGAGATTGTTAATATTCCTTTTCTACAAATATTAATGTTATGAATATTAGTACTGAAGCGGAATTTATTGTATAAAAGTTTGAAGGAATCAAAAAGGTAGCAAATATTGGCTAGATAGAGAAGTTGAAGGTACTGCGGTAACTATATAGCGGTCGGCTGCGTGGCAGAGTTAGTTAGCGTGTAACTAGTAAGCACAAAGTAACGGGTTCGCTACCCAACACGTACCGTTCATTTACATTTCCAATGCTCCACCTGTAGGTACTACATTGGCCAGGAGGCGAGTTTTTTGTTGCCTGAAAATTTAGAATTTTGCCGAACCCTTGCCGTTCCAGGCAAGGTAGGGATCTTTAACGTGCGTGACAACACTCACACACGGGACCTCCATTTAACCTCTCATCCGAACGAGGGCGTAACTTTTGTGAAAAATGCTCACCTGTCATTTTTCAAGCAGTCGGCCGTGTCGGGATTTGAACCCGGGACCTTGGGATCCGTAGCCGTACGCTTACTACATTGATCCACGGCGACGCCACCCAACACGTACCGCTTGAAAAGTGATAGGGGAACATTCTTCACAAAAACACACCTTGATTTGGGTGAGAGGTGTGGATCCCGCTTGTAAGCGTTGCGACGCATTTTAAAGGTCTTTGCCTTGCTTGGAACAACAAAGGTTCGACAAAATTCAAAATTTCCAGGTAGAAAAACTCACTGCCTAGAGAATGTAGTACTTCGGGTGGAGTATATGAAAACAAATGTAAGGTGACCGTATTCAAGAAGCGACCCCATGACTTACTTGGTGTGCGTGTGATTATTAACCTCAAGGCTTCGGGTTTGATTCCCAACATGGTCCGCTTGAAAAAATTAAGGAACATTTAATTAACAAAAATACGCCCTCGATCGGATGAGAGGTAAAATGTAGGTATCGTGTGTGAGTGTTGTCATGCACGTTAAAAATCTGTACCTTGTTTGAAATAACAAGGGTTCGGCAGAACAAAAAACAACTTGCTCCTAGCCAATGTAGTACTTTTCGGGTGTAGCATTGGTAAATCAAATGTAGCGAGCATATTCTAGTTTCGGATATGTAATTTACTATCAAGATAGAAATGGGTCGCATCTATCCATAAAATGCGGGATAACTATTCAGGTTCGATTTCGATATGAGCCATCACTCGTAGGGAAAAATCATATCCAGTAGCAAAATCTCTGTGCTTTAGTTCAAATATTAAATTTATAATAATACATTTTTAAGAATTTCGTATATTTTCTAAACCGTGGTGTATGGCATCGGCAATCGTGCTAATATTGCATTCACTCTACTATTTCGAAGCGGATTATTATCGGATGGATTTTGATTTTCAGGAAGGCTTTTCTTCAACATGGACATAAATGTCCATTGGGTGTGAGGGGATTCGGCGATTACATAAATTGTAAACCAAGCTGGAATATGGATAGTTAATCTTGCCCGCGAGTTAGGTTTTGGCTTTGGGAGATGCCTCTTTAAAGTCTTCTTCCAAAACTCTTCTAGCAAAATTTATTTATACAGAAATTAGAAATTGATTTTTAATTTACAAGTACTGTATCAAATTATTCTAAGTTGAAATTATTTTTAAATGAACTAAATTATGGTGAGTAGCCGGAACAACCAACAATGCTAAAGTTGTAAGACTCAAGATTGACTGACCTCCTTGGACTCTCCAGGGCATTTATGTTGTCCCTGCCCCTCACATTGCTTGTGGGATCTGCAGAGCTCATGTCTGCTTATTTCTTTATTCATTAATACAAAATAACAATCTTAATTCTAACAATAAGTTTCTTGGTAGTCTATTGTGACCTGCACCTGCAGAGTCAGGTTACGTCTGAATACAATGTATTCACATCCGTTCTCATGTATTATGTCTGACTTCTATTAATCTTTTATTATCTATCCTTGAATTATACAATGTTGCAAAGTTAACTTAAGATTCAATAATTCCATTTAATTATACCTATACTTGATTTGGTGGAATGTAACTCGTGTAGTTTTCAGAGAATGCAAGATTGAAATACAAACAATACACACTATTAATAATTAAAATGCACGGGCTAGCGTCTAAGACAAAGTGTATCGTATGTATTAGCGACACGACAAGTAAACCTTCAATTAGGATCAAACACCGCGGGAAGGTTCTCCTTCCCTTCCACAGCATACTAATCTAACCTATTATGTTATACAAAGGCATACTCGCTACGTACCCCCACCAACATGATGAATTATAACAAAATTCAAATACTTTTAAAGTGACTCTATATTACCACTAGATGCAATAATACTTAAAAGAACCAAGATATATTACTCCATTAATTGACGTTTAACCTCCGCAGCCCAATGAGCATCAAATCTACAAACATTAAAACAAAAACTATATAAACATATTAAAAATTATCGCTTAGCAAGGTTTATGAATTGTAAAGCTAGCTACAGCCACTTATGAATAGGTAGAATTAAGTTTCTACTGGAAACTAATATGGTTTAATATTGTATGTTTTGTGTTCCCATGGATGTCTCAGAAAAATCATCCACCACCACTTAAGCATTATTTACCTTAATACAGGGTCCCTTTTAAATAAAAAGAATTTACGGATCTGATCGTTTTCTGCCTACGACATCTCAACAAAACCTTATCGCCCACATAAAATTGAGTAATCATATGGAAAGCATCGCGCGTTTCTTTATACATCACTTAGTTCGAGACACCAACCTTGTTTCAGCCAGCGCATCAAAATTTAATGACTCTGAATATTTACAGGGATAAGGCATTTTTACACACTTTGTTGGTGTTCAATTCCTTATCACCATGCACCTCTATAAGGGTAAACCCCGTACATCAATGGATAATATTGTTTAGATAGTTCTCAACGGTTTGAATTGAGTGTGTTTGCTTCTGGTGTTGAGTATGACAATACGTACGCAGCAACTTTCATTTGTCTCGGTTAACCCACTCTACCAATTCCCCCGGGGCGAAATAGACGGAAAATGAGTCACGGTAATTTCTTCTGCTTTCATCGTATTTTATAGGCACTAATACATAATTGGCACCCACTATTGGGCAGTATAAAGTTTAGTCTACCCTACATTAAGGAAAGAACTCATTAAACATCTAGCCACGGCTCAAACAGTTGATCTCCTCAACCAATATAAAACTACGCTATTACTAGAGACGTCTACTGTTACAACCAAGTAGGCTAAACCTCTTCTCGGTTCGGGAAGAGGACCCATAAAGTCTACGCTTATAATATAATTTGGCCATAAATTTTGGTTTCCGACAAATATTGCATATACCCACAATTTTCCGAATACTATGTTGCATTTGAGACCAGTAAAAATCGCGATATAAAGCTAATAAGATTTTTCTGCCACAAAATGATCCCTATTAACATGTTTTGAATAACCAGTTTTACAGTTTCAGATGTTGGTACACAGCCGAAATTCCAAACATCCCTACCTCTACTAAATACAAGGCCCTCATGTAGATTATATCATTTTCAAATGCATTCCGCCCTATCACCTGCGCGCAGCTGTTGTATAATTTTTCTACAAAACTCACCATTAACCTGAGTTTCTACCAAATATTGCTAATTACTAAAAATTTTATTTGGAGTACTTAATTCGCTTTTCTTCAACGTAGTTTGTTCAAAACCATTCGGCGTCCGTTTCTCCAACTAACGAAGCCTTATCCTTGGGATATCTTGATAAGGTATCAGCAACATTTGTTGGACCGAGAATATACTTAAACTTTAATGAAAATTGTTGAAGAAGCTCCACCGTATAAGTCTAGCATTAAGAAGACGACACTTCTTCAAAAACACGAACACTTTATGGGCAGTGACAATAATAAAGTCATGACCTAAAAACAAAGCATACAATTTTTAACGCATCATCGATCCTTTACGTTTTTTCTCCATAATCGAATAATATTGTTCTTAGCATCCTTGAATAAAAAGCGCTAACTTGAATCTCTTGAAACCTTTTGACCTGATATAAGCAACAACCAATCGCATATATGAATGTATCAGTTTGGATATAAAATTCCAATGGCGGATCCTGGTGAATCAGTATGACAATTTTACAATATGCTTTATAATCCGTACAAATGTTTTTGTTCGAGGTAATGTCGTAGAACGGCGAACAGTGAGAGGTATAAACAAATACGATTGTGAGGATAAACAAAGCTCTGAATCGAGCTATGTCTTGTTTATGTCTCTGTTCAACGGCACAGGCAAAGCGAGACTTGAGGTTACGGAAAAAATTCAAAGTGTTCTATTCGATGTAAGATCGGAATACTCCTGGCACATTGCACACGGCAGACTTTACTTTGATCTGTCTAGAAAAATGGTTCTAGTGTTTAAAAATAAATTTGGTGGTCTGGATCAACTTCGCCGACAACAACCAGATGTTGAAAACACTATACAACTAAAGGATCTACATTGTATCATCTATTACTTTGTGACTATGCAAAGGCTCTCTGATAAATCGGATTACCAGGTTTTGTGGAAGGCGTTAGAGAACTTCAAAGGCCAGATGATCAAATTCGGAGAAAAGAGTAGACCATATACAAGACCGGTTGTGGATTCGATGGACTGGACTAGAGGGTGGTAGTATTCCAGAAAACCGGAATCCAAATTTTGGTGTATCGTTATAATCCAAAAGGTGCGGCGACTGCTATAAAGAGTGTTGATTAGTACTTCTAACAATATGTAAACTGAATAAATAGTTATAGGAAACGTGACTTTACAAGAGGCTAAGGATTTCTGCTACTTAGGAAGCCAAATAACACAAGATGGGAAAAGTGCCAAAGACAAAACAAATATTTGCACAAAATCCCGTCGCATTCAACAAGAAAAATAACTACTCTGTTCGAATAAAACAAACATAGAAACAAAGAAAGAATTGCTGAAAGCATATGTGCAGTGCACAGCGCTGTACGGCTGTGAAACGTGGGCAGTAGAAGAAGCGGACGGAAAATCGACAGAAACTTTTGAAATATTGTGCAACAGACGTAAAATGAAGACATCGTGAGCAGAAAAAGTTAAATACAAAAGAGTGGTAGAGATAGTAAAAATAGAAAGAAATATGTGGAAATCAGTGAAAAATTGGAGAAATAGAATGATGGGATGCGTTTTAAGGTATGCGGAGAAATGCGGAATATACTAGGAACAGAGAAATGAAATGTAGGGGTAGACCCAGATTAGACTTTGTGCACGCATAGTTTAAGATGTAGGCTGCGGAAATTTCAAATAAATGTTTAAGTTTAAGTTTAAATGTTTAACAGAATAGGAAACAATGGAGGTTAGGTTAGGTTAAGGACATATTGACAGCAGAGAAAAGAAAAAGGAAAGTAGAGGTAAACCTAGATTACACTACTGCATACCGATAGAGAAAGATATATGCTGTGGAAGTATAGGGAAATGTGTAAGTTAGAATAAAATAGGAAACAATGGAGGCTAGGTTAGGTTAGGGATATATTACAAACAGAATGAAAAACAGATAGGCAGAGATAAATATAGATTAGACTATTGGACACAAATAGTGTGAAAATTTTAGGGAGATTTGTAAATTACTAGAGAATAAGAAACAATAAAGGTTAGGTTAGGTAAGAGATATATTAGAAGAATGGAATGAAAAAATGAGAGTTAGAGGTAGACGTATATTAGCCTATTGCACGCAGATTAAGATGTTGGCCGTAGAAATGTCAGGGAAATGTGTAGGTCAGTAAAGAACAGGAAGTAATGGAGCGATAAGTTATGTTACGGATATATTAAAAGCAGAAAAGTGAAAAAAAAGGTAGAGGTAGACCTAGACCTAGATTAGACCATTGCACACAGATAGTGAAAGTTGGAGCCTGTGGAAATTTCAAGGACATGTGTAGGCTAGTCCAAAATAGGAAACAATAGAGCTTAGCTTAGGCTAGGTTAGGGATATATTAGAAGTAGGGAATGGAAGAAAGAGAGGTAGAGGTAGATATAGATTAGACTATTGCACACATATAGTGAGTGATGTAGGCTGTGGAAATTTCAGGGAGATTTGTAGATAAGTAGGGAATAGGAAACAATAAAGGTTAGGTTAGGTTAGGTATATATGAGGAGCAGGGAAAACACGAAACAGAGGTAGAGCTAGACGCAGATTAGACTATTGCGCGCAGATGGCAAAAGATGCTGGCCGTAGAAATGTTAGGGAAATGTGTAGGTTAGTACAGCATAGGAAGTAATGGTGGTTAGGTTATGTTACGGATATATTAAAAGCAGAGAAATAAAAAGAAAGGCAGAGGTAGACCTAGGTTAGACTATTGCACATACAGATAGTGGAAATTTCAGGGAGATACGTAGGTTAGTACCGAATAGGAAGCAATAATGGTTAGGTTATGTTAGGGGTATATTAGAAGCAGAGAAAAGTAGAAAGAGAGGTAGAGGTAGACTTAGAAAAGACTTGCACACAAATAGTGAAAGATGTAGGCTGTGGGAACTTTCAGGGGATTTGTAGATTAGTAGAGAATAGGAAATAATGGCGGTACGCGTGCAACCTGTTCCAGGTTTAAAAACTTAATGGATAATGGGATACCCTTACATATTTTCATACAAACAATAGCACGAGTCAAAACTCTAACAGTTAGTATATAAACAATTTGATGTTGGTCTTACTAACAATCTAATACCAAATAAAACAAATAAAATTACTGAGGATTTGAAATTTTAAATTCCTCTCCTCCTCCCTTACAGGAATTGCTATTATCCTGTAAATAATGGTGAGAGCTTCTAATCGCTGATGTGACCATGTGCTATGTTGTATATTCTCAGCATGAACCTAAAGCGCAAATTGTCGATTGAGTCACTTATAAAATTGCCGGGTACATTGAATAGTCGATCTCAAACGTCCAATGTATATCAAACATTTTAGCTTTAACATGTAAAAGTAGTTTCTACCTACATTGTAGATAGAAAAGATAAAAGGATTGCAGGTGTAACGGAAACTTAATTCTAATTTTCAAGGTATTTTCTCTTTTGCACTTACCTGCAAATGCATGAGCTTAAAATTCAACAATGTGACCATTGGATGTTATTGAACAATGTAGATAAATATTGTGACAACCTTCACTATGTAAGGGTTTAAGTAGGTCAATATTCAACCCTGATTCAAATTGATTATAAATGGAACCAAAGCTTACTTTCTCTGTTTGAAGCGCAAAAAATCTGACACTTCTAGTTTCACTTTGGAATTTTATGTTTACGAATTGTAGTTGAAATTTTTTTAGAGCATTGATCTTTGGTGTCCACCTGGCTTAGTATAAAAACCACCAAAATTTAAAACCCGGCTTAATTAATTAACGCAATCTTAATAAAATGCATTTAATACAGTAAACTTTCAACATCGCTAAATTTTACAACAATTAATGTTTATTTTTCTTGCAAAAAACCTCTCCATCGCGTCTCCTCTTAGTATAAAGAAGTTTGGTCATTTTTCAAGCTGTTTTTTATCTAAAACAAAAAATTGTTGTTCCTGGAAGCTGCATGTAATAAATAAGAAGGAAGCAATTTTAGCGAAATATTAAATTTCAATAACGATGGTTGTAAATCATGTAGTGGCAACACATATATGACAAAATGTATTGGAAACACACACTAAACTTTACATTACATTCCTTGAATATAATTTCCAGCAGTTCTGTACCTTTTGCCAAATGGCAGGAAGCCATAGGATACCTGTCGTAAGGTTTTGTTGGTTGATAACAGCGACAGGAAATTGGGTGCCTCGAGTGGTGATGAAAGAAGTCGAAATCACAAAGAGTCATGTCAGGTAAATATGGAGGGTGTTCCAAAACTCCCATTGCAACTGTGACAATAGAGTGGTTACACTGTGCACCGCAAGACGAGCGTTGTTATGCAAAAAATAGGGAGATTGTTGCGCAATAAATGTGGACGTTTGCTCCGTATAGCCGGACGCAGATGATGCCGTTTAATTAAACAATAGTAGTCGGGGTTGACATTTTTTCCTTCAGGCACGGCTTTTGTAAGAACGACAGCTTTGCAACCGTATGCCACAAACACCATAACTTTAACTAGACTGGGTTATTGTTGGACTTTTTGCGGGTGTGGTAAACGCCGCTTTAAATTCGGTTCATGACGTCTCATTAACAGCGACGATACAGTGTAGAAATGTGTTTGCTATATTGCGGTATCTGCCGAAGTAGACACCTGTCAGCACATACCGTTGCCATTTTTATACGTCATTAGTTGAGACAGTTCTTCGGTAAGTGCCATGCCGTTTTATGACTGAAACTAACTTTAGTGAATAATTTCCGGACCACTAACAATGTCGATCTGATATTGAAAAATGGATGTTCCACCTGTGCGGCGCAAATCCGCTGTCTCATGGCGATTCATCCAAAACGCTTTGATGCATCGTGCTACCGTTTATATGGTAACACTTCCTTGTCGCAGGTCTTACTTCATCCGTGATAACAGACACGTGTATTTTGCCACGGGAAACTCGATTTTAATTCACGATAGTTACTCAGTCCTTATAGTAGGGTACAAAGAATACTACTATAGTAAGCCTGCTTATCGTAAAAGGCGATTAAAAGGCGCAGCAAGAGGTAGCAGCCTTGCTGGCTAAAAGATATTGGAGGAGAGTCGGTTGGTCTCGGGTGATTCTCAATAATTTACTTTGTAAAGGTTGTTGGAGGATAGCCGTGACATATACAGTTTTTTGCTAAAATCTTGAAAAACTGCATTGTAGAAAGATATAGGAACCTACCACAATATTTCTCAGGTATACGTGGCCTAAAACACGAAATATGTATGATGGAGAGCTCACAAGTAAAATTCTTTTCCGGAGGTAAAATATTTCCTCATTCGGATCTCCGGGAGGGGGTACTTGGGGCTTGTTATCGTAAGAATTTAAAACAACGGTTCAATTTAGTGATAGGGACTTGAAATGTAACGTCATTACTTAGAGTAGATAACTTAACGAATTTATTAATGGAAATGAGAAAAGGAAAGCTGCACATTTTAGGTATTAGTGAGCTGAGATGGCCAGATAGTAATGATTTTTGAAAGATAATTATAGAATAATTACAAGTTCTTCAACTAATGGACAGGCAGGGGTAGGAATAGTGTTAGGTAAACGATTAGGACGTAAAGTAAAAGAGTGCTTACAATTTAGTGATAGAATAATTATGGTTAGATTGAGTACAAAACCCACAAACACTGTTTTAGTACAGGTTTACATGCCAACAACTCAGTACGAAGATGAGGAAGTACAAAAGGTGTAAGAGGATATAAATAGTATAGTGAGAAAAGTAAAGGGAGATGAGAATTTAATAGTTACTGGCGATTTTAATGAGTCAGTGGGAGAAGGTGGTGAGGGAAAAATGGTAGGAAAATTTCGGTATGGGAGACGAAATGATATTTTTGCTATACAGTTTTATATCCTTAAAATTCATTCTAATTGTTTGTATGCTTCATCTGTATTTCCTTATCATCAATCCATTGTTCTGTAGCTTCTTCTGCATGTGCGAATAATTTCACATTTTATGGCTTTGCATCTCTTTTTTCCTACTTTGTCTGGTCTGTTTTTGTATTTCGTTTTTTTACTATTAACTTCAGGATATCCTTTGTTATCCACGGTTTCTTATTTTCTTTTGTGTATACCCCAGAATATCACTGACCACCATGTCTAAGCTGGACTTAATGTTATTCTATTCTATTCCTACTTCCTTGGAATCAAACGTTTTTCCGATATCTTCAGCAATTATTTGATTTTTTCCAAATTTCTCGTGGATATATTTATCATTTAGCTTCTGAAAGTCAAAATTTTCTCTCTCCGATTCTTTTTTTCTAATTTTTAAATTTAAGATTAGTCTTCATAATTACGATATTACGATATTACGATATTACGATTTTACTTGATTCTTAAACCGTTGTCTATCAAGATTGTAATCTATTTGATGTTTTCCTGTACCTCCTGGCATCTTCCACGTGTACCGTCTTCTATCATGATGTTGAAATAATGTATTTGTGATGGTTAAATTGTTTTTGTCCCTTTCCCAACTTTCACCTACCACTGCATTAAAATCCCCAGTAACTATTAAATTTTCATATTCTTTTACGTATCTTAATATGTCTTCGAAATCTTTGTAAATTGCTCCTACCTCTACCTCACTGTAGCTAGAGGTAGGCATGTATACTTGTATTATGACTCTATTTTCAGCTTTGGATTCTAACCCAACCGTGGGCACTCTTTTGTTCTATTAGTAGGTACTTTTCTACACAATTTTCTATAATTTTTTTTGATAACTGTTTCACACCCGAATTTTCTTCCTCTGATCCTATATGTCTCCGCTCCAAAATTTCTCTACCTCTGGCCGCAGACCTTTACTAATCCCTACAATGCCTAATGGTAGCAGATCCATTACAATTTTCAAGTTCTCTAGCTTACCTACTTGCTTTATGGTTCAGATATTCTACGCTCCGGCTCATAATCCGCCCTTCTTTGAACTTTCCAATCACGTCTTCCAAAGTAGTCCCCTCCCGGAGATCCGAAAAGAGGACTATCTTAACTTTGGAATCTTCTACGCCAGAGGATGACATCATCTTAAATAACAATTAAGTACACTGTGTATTTGGGAAGGCGGCTCTGTGGCGTAGTGGTATGTGTCTGACTACTACGCCCAAGGTCCCGGATTCGAATCCCGACACGGTCCGCTTGAAAAATGTTAGGCGAGCATTTTTCACAAAAATACACCCTCGTTCGGATGAGGTAAAATGGAGGTCCCGTGTGTGAGTGTTGTCACGCACGTTAAAGATCCCTACCTTGCTTGGAACAGCAAGGGTTCGGCAAAATTCCAAATTTTCCAGGTAAAAAAAACTCGCTTCCTGGCCAATGTAGTACCTTCGGGTGGAGCATTGGAAAATCACATGTAATGTGTATTTGGGAGATAATGTAGTGATTTTCCAATGCCTTCCATTTTGCAGTAGTGTGTCCTACAGTGACATAACGACCCTTTTGGTCTCTGCCACTCTAAGTACCGAAAGAGCTGCGGTCCTTTATCGGGAACCTGTCAGTCTGGTTTTACACTAAAGACCCCACTAATTTAGTTAAACCCATAGTTCAGCTCGTTAGCGCACTGAAATATGCAAGTCAGTTTGTCCGTTCTAGTTATCTAGAACTTCTTCAAGGTGCAGGTCTATTCAAAACGGCTAATTATATATAGCCGCAAAAATTTCGCAGACAAGGTGTTTGTCTATTTAGAAGGTTGAAGACTTCGTCAGCTGTTACTATTTGCACGAGGCGTTTGAGATAGCCAGATGTTTGCCACAAGTTGTCATATGAATCTCAAAGTAATCTAAAATACAAGTAACAAACTCCAGGTATGGGTTGTATTGTAATTCCTTTTAGTGAAAAAGTAATGCATAAACATTATAACACAACTTCTTACACATATCTAAATCACGTATGTGAGTGTTCATAATTGTCATTTTTCCTTCCGCTTATTTTCACTTAACTAATATGTGCCCTTAAATATTTCTTACTGCTTTAACCTAACTCTGTGAACACAATAAATTTCATAAAATTTTCCATGGGTTAAAAGTCAACAGGCATATAGTTTAAAATTGAAACAGATCTATTTTATTGTGTTTACAAAAAGCGTTCATAGAAAGCATAGTAGTAAGGCTTTGTGATTTCCACAGAGCGAATATTGGTCGTTTTGACACTTTATAGAAATAACTACTCATATGTTAAGAGCCAAAATTTTAATATACCAAGTTTAGTAGTTTTCCTGCTCCAACTTGCGTTTAATTTCTAATTTTTTTATTTGTAAGTTGATTAACGAAATAAAAGTAAATTAATCAAGAGCATTAAGAGCTTTATCTGCGGATAACTCCACCACCCTCCCCCGAGACTAGTCTTTTGCAACCTCCACAGCCATTATATATCATCGGAAAAGGAAACGGTGCAATTTGGCGCCCGACGTAAGCGCCATAATGCAACATACCCTTTATACCTCATAGAGAAAAAGGGTATGGTGCAGTCCAACCGATCTAAAGCATTCTCCTATAAGCCCCATATTTCAAATGCTTCTAAGCTTCTAACTTATTCTTTGCCTATTTTTCATATTTCGCAGCAGTATTGTGTTACTTGCAACGCAAATTTTCATAGTCTATTGGTAACAGAGTGTTGTGACATGTATTTTAAATGCTCTTTTTTCCTGGGTATTCCATTTTGTTACATTTTTATACTTTAAATGTCATTTGTAATCCAACTTTCTAAGTATTAAAGCGTATTTACTAATCGTGCTGTCCTTAGCCTTAATATCGTTTTTCTACCACTATCCCGTTTATTGCATCTCATTACCGTCGTTTTAGTATTATTGATTTTCTTATCTAACCGTCTACTGATAATTTCATTAATTTTATTTCTCCTATTTCAAGCTTCTTATCTATTTATACTAATATAATTGTATTATTGATGCCTTAGCATAACAATTTTCTCTCCTCAAACTACGACATCTATATCACCTGTTTCTTTGCCTTTATTTATAACTTACTTCATGTATAAGTTAAATAAGATTCGTAATTAATTATATTCATGTCATACACCTTCACATATTTTCGATTCTAATACCTAAATATCTATTTCTATTACAGACTTTGGTATTTCAGTTAAAATTTATATCTTTTTAATTGATTCCTGTTTTTTTAAAGTTTAAACAGTATATTCTAAACTATCTTTTCAAAGGATTTTACAGTCCTATTATTGTAGTTTTTGTTATTCCATTCATTTCTTCTAATACTAACGTTAGCGCTAAGATTGGTTCTATAGCACCACTCTTCTGCCCAATCCAAACTGATCTTTCACTAATCCTTTCTCTATTTTAATTTGTATCTTATTACACATTATTTTGGTAAGTATGCTTGAACAATGGCCAAATATAGTAATGGAAATAAATTTTTGCATTCCTTTAGTCTTGATTACATTGGTGAAATAATAAATTTCCTCTTTGCAAAGTTTGAGCATAGTTCTTTTTTATATATTTTGTTTATAATAATCTAATGTTTTTTTATAGTGTTTCATCCATATATCCAATTGACTCTTCTGACAATGATCTACTCCTAAGGTTATTTTACCTTAAGATGCTTTAGTGCTTTTTGAAATTCAGGTTTCAGTATTTTGCATCTCGCTCCTTGATCTTTCTCTCAACTAGTATTTTCATATTATCTAAATTTTGTTCGACGAAAAAATAGATATTGTGTACATTTTCCGCCTACAAGCTATATCATTTCTCACTACTAATGTCTCGTTCATTTTCTATTGCTCTATTTCTATTACTCGGTTTCTTGCAGAAATTCATAATATTTTGATAGGCTATATCAGGTCGGTTCATTCCATTTACTCACAATTTTTCTACCAATCTATTGATCTTATTTATATTTTTACCCACATTTCTCAATTACAATAACATTTCTATATTTTTTTTCTCCTTTAAACCTGAGTTTTCTTGAGTTATCTCCTTTTTTCTACATGATAATGAATAATTTTGTCTGGAATTAGGAAAGTAATTCAAGCATAGTAGACGAAAACTAATATAAATTGTTGGTTATTTTGAAGAATTTGTTTATTTATTTTTCTTTTATAGCTACTTACCTTTAGTTGCTAATATACAATGTGTTTTTTAAATACTATTTCCTTAAACAATTTTCAGTTTCATTCTATGCTTTTGCCAACTTGAGCCATTTTACTATCTACTTATTTTTATACTCCTTCTTGAACTTGATATCGTGTAGCATACCTATATCTTATTTCAATTTTTAGCTTGTTCTATTTTCGTTAACTTTTAAATTACATTTTACTGTATATTAAATTGCACTTGCATTTCTATATCAGTATCTGAATAGCTTTTACACCCTTTTACTTGATTTTTGAAAAATCTTTAACCAATATATAGTCCCTTTGAAACATAGTTATATCAATACACGTTTCTCAGGTGTATACCGGACGTTGACTTCTTTAGACTTTATTTTAGAATAATTAATTGGTTCTATTGGTATATTCCTCATTCCTATGCAATACCCACCACCTACTTTTAACTTACTGTTTTGATCAATAATTGACATCTGCTATCCACAGCAATCCCTTTCGATACAACGGATTTACTTAATATTTCCAATTTAATCATATTATACCAATAATTAATTTTGAAAGAACGTTATACAGGTTTTGTTAAAGCGGTCCCTTATCTGTTTATCGTTAACAAAAGGTGATTGACAGCTGTCACTATTCGGTTATTTTGGAAGGATTTGATGATGCACATTCTAAATGTTTTCTCGCATATAAGCATGAACCTCGTTAAAGCAGTACTATTAGTTTGAATTGCGTCCCAATAAACGACCGATATACATTAATTAATGTAAATATAAATTCGCTTGCGTGATAAATAAGTTAGCAGTAAGATTAGTGATATAATAGTATATATTTTGTCGTATTTAGAAGATTAAATTAATGCCTACAAATAGTGACTAAACTAGTGTTAATGTATACAAGATTCTGTAAATGAATGTGATTGTGAAGAACAATTACTGGACATATTTATTGGAAATAGAGGCCAAAGGATAATTAAAGAATTCGTTAAAATATTTTCTCCAACTCCTTCATCATTAGTGTAGGATTCTGAAATATCTTTCTGCCCACCTGAAAGGCATGCTCTCCGGGAAGGCTTTGTGTGCGTTAACAAACCAGCCTGTGATTAATCTTTTGGGAAGAGTGTACTTGCTGGAAAAGTGTACCTGCGTGGATCCTAAACGCCAATAATTATAACATCGCATTGAAAAAGAATGCCATAGTTGGGCGGCGCTCCTCGATAGCTCACCTGGCGGTGAGTATCAGCACCGTCAAGGAACTGCCCACCAATGATTGCTCCTAGAAATTATTAAACCAATTAATAAAACCATGTCAGAATCATGAACAATATCAGCTGGCTGAACTATGCTTGATTCGATGATGTGTTTGCAATTGACGGAAGTTAGTTGTGAAAAAACGCGGTAGTCGTGCAAAAATACGATACCAGTGATACCAATAAAAGGACAATCGACAAGAGACCGAGAGAATGACTAGAGAAATCGAGGGGCAGGTTGTGATTGAATGCTACGACAGCCCTAGAATTAAGCCTGTTGCGCTTGTGAGGAACAAGGACGGGTCGAAAGATTCTGTGTTGACTACCGCCGATAGACTGACGTGAAAAAAGGACAGTTACCCATTATCGAGGACTAACGACCCCTTATATATACTCTTAGAGTCACGGTCGTTCTTGACCTTGGACTTAAAAGGCGGGTACTGGCAAGTAGATTTGGATACCAAAAATCAAAATAGAAAACTGCTTTTACTATTGGCACTGACCTACGAGAATTTATAGGGATATAACACTCCTACCACCTTTAATCGTTTAATAGCTAAAGAAATGCAGTGTGCTAAGAAGTAAAATATCCTAGGTATGTAGTTTCGCAAGATGGAGTTAGACCTTAACCGAAAA
Organism: Platerodrilus igneus; assembly: GCA_036346225.1. Taxonomy (NCBI): domain Eukaryota; kingdom Metazoa; phylum Arthropoda; class Insecta; order Coleoptera; family Lycidae; genus Platerodrilus; species Platerodrilus igneus. The sequence goes on along the minus strand of JARFIW010001452.1, from coordinate 1,345,865 downwards.
ACGTTGGGGTAGTGCAAAAGTGGCCGACGCCAAAAGGCAGTCACCAACTACGCAGTTTTCTGCGATGACGTACATAATATAGAAGACTTGTTTGTAGATTTGTAAATATTTCCAAGCCTTTGAGCAAACTAATAGGAGAAGGACGTGATTATGCATGGGACAATGGTTGTAAAAATGCGTTTTAATAGCCAAGCTATTTACTGACGGCAGCTTCGATCTTAAGCTACCCTCCATCGGAAGGCAAATTCATAGTGGACACGGACGCAAGTAATGTTGCCATTGGAAGTGTGCTGGCCTTGATACAGGACGGATAAGAAAAATGATTGGTTATTTCTCGAACCGGAAAGAAACTACTACGTTAAAAGGAAAGAATTGTTGGCTGTAGTGAAATTAGTAGAACACCTTTATAAGTATCTCTATAGTCGAAAGCTTCACATGGGAACTGATCGCACAGCGCTGAAGTGACTACTGCAATTTAAGAGTTTGGAAGCACAGGTTGTGTAATGGATTGCAAGGAGGCTGCGTGCTGTTTGGCCCCTAGAACATTTAGCATGTAATTCACAGAAAATTCAGTGAAATACTCCGCTAAATATCCCGTTTCCGTAAAATATCAAAAGCGACTGTACTAACAAAAAATTGATTGCCGACTAACTCAGTGGGACGGGTGGTGTAAGTGTTTGACGAAAACTACAGGATACTACCTAATCTCGCAGGGTTGCTATGGAAAACTCTAGAGTGAATAAATAACAAGGGAGTGCTAAAATCGAAAATCAGGGGAGGGATTCTGACTTAGAAGTGTACCTAAAAATTCATTAAAACCAAAATTATTTTAAATCTAAAGCTAACTTAAAAAACACATGAACTTAGTTAGGGCTGCTAACTCCAAAGAAGATTCCTAAAAGTAAATGTTGAATGTTAAATACTCAATCACGCTTCTAGATCATCACAAAACAATTTATTACGGCAAAATTGTAACCATACTGTTTACAATAATGGGACACAATTATGGACAACATTTCTAATTGTAAAGCACACCCGTTTTTATTACAAATACACAATACTGACTTAAACAAGTATTAAAAATCAATATGTTGTAAATCTAATAACTACAACTTAACTTATACACAGACGTACTATCAGTATGTTCAGTCCATGCATTTAATTACAAGTTTATGTACTAACCCCCACTCCAGTATAGTTCCAGCAGTTTTAATTTTAACTTTTATTTCTTTTAATTGTGCGACTGAATATTGTTTTAATAACGGCAAACATGGGCTCCGATTTTAACATTGGTACTTCCAACACAAGAGTTGAATTTCTGGGAACCAATGTGCCCTTAAAAGTTAAACTGGCCCACTTGGCAGGTAATTAACCAAACATAAGACTATGTTTGGATAACCTCTGTTCAAGGTAATGGACCTACCAAAGTGACATGTTGATGGCTTGTATGTTACAAACGAAGTTCTTTATAAAAAATGAATCTACTCTTTCTAAAATTATTCAAGGCATCCTCAGCAAACTTCAGACAGATAAAACAAGCAGATATAATAAACGTGCTTAATGTGGTTTTTCCCTTACCTAATATACCTCCAAATTTACGTATTGTCGACCTAAAATCAGAAATCGGGATTTTGCATTTGTTTGAGTCAGCACAAAACTATATATGACTTGTTTTTGTTCTCAGTCGATGCTACCATAGGCGTCATTATTTCTTTGTTCACAAAACTAAATCACGGCTGTACTAGTTACACTGATGACATCTTTTCTAACATTTAAAAATGGACATATGGATTTGATACCCTATGACTATGGATTAAATATGATGCAAGATAATTTTCTCTTGAATTAAAATCTATGGAAATCTAAAACTTATAATTCTTAAACAAATAACCTAATCCTATTGGTGGAATTTGCTTATACAGAGTCTATTAAAATGAAATGTGATTATAATTGATTCTATAGGAATCTCACAAGGCTACAGGAATGCGATTTTGACACTGAATATCGAGCGGGTTGAAGTCACCATTACGATGATGCGTTGCCGATACGGCGTTATCGTAAGGATAGTAACTATTGTTCACGGCTGGTGACAAAATGTTCTCTTCCTTGCCGGGTAACCCTGATTTACGACGACTACAGCCACATTAGCTGAGGACCGGGCTAGAGAATGACCCAGATCTAGGGGTCATTATGTATTGAAGTACCATCCAAGAACGTCCATCGTAGAAGAATGTTTGCCCGCTAAGTAGATGCTTAAGTCGTATTGGGAACAGTTGGATTCCTTGAAGTTAGAGGACGGTAACTAGGTACGATCCCTGGAAAAAGAAGGTGGGTCTGTGAGTATGTTCCAGGCGGGGGTTCCCAAGAGCCGGGTGTCCGAGGTATTAGGACATCTACATAGTCGGGAGGTCACTTCGGCGTAAACAAAACTCAAGAGAAAGTCCGCAAAATTTACTGGGTAGGCTGTAAGGAAGACGTTAGGGAATGGTGCAGAAAGCGTCAGTTATGTGCCTCGTTGGCTAACCAGAATGCACCAATGAGGCAATACAACGTAAGAAACCTGTTTAAGAGAGTGACTATTGATATTGCAGGCTCATTTCCCGAAACCAACTCCGGAAATAATCACATTTTGGTGGCCATCGACTACTTTACAAAATGGACTAAGGCGTATGCCCAACCCAACCAAAAGCAGCAACCATCGCTAACGTATTAGTCAAAAAGCTTTTCTGTCGTTTTGGCATACCTTTGGAGCTGCACGCTGACCAGGGCAAAGATTTTGAGTCGGCGCTATTTCAAGAAGGTTGCCTGCTGCTGGGCATGAGATAGACCAGAGTAACACCGTTGCATCGTCAATCAGATGGTATGATTGAGGCATGAACTGCACTTTGAAAAAGTATCTCTTCATGGTAGTATCAGTATCGCAAAGGAACTGGAACCAATACATATATCTGTTTTTATTGGTTACCGGTCTGCTCTTCACCAAAAACCGCGTATTATTGTGCAGTTGTGGATGGAGGCGCGGATTGTTGCCTAAACTTTAAGGATGCGGCAAGTAAGGAACCAGGAAGACGAACCAAGGCCGGTCCAAATTATGAATGGTTCATGTTCACATATATCGGTGCCGTCAAGGTGAGGTTTGGAATTACCGAAGAGGCCAATAAGGATGTGCCGTCGAAATACTTTCTTTCACATTGCGTAGCGCCTAATCTCAATATAGGCTGAGGGATTGCTAGTGTGTTCAATAGTAAATTTGGTGTTCTGGAACAGCTTTGCTAACAACAACCAGAGGTGGTCAAAGTTATACATCTTAGAGATGGACGTCGTCGCATTTAGTATCTGGTAAAAAAAGCAATTGTCCTCTGGTAATCCCAGTTGATAGGACCTGTGGTAGGCATTAGTGGATCTCAAAGACCAGATGATAGAGTTTGGGGACAAGATATTGACCATACTTAAGATTGGATGTGGAGTCGATAGGTTGAATTGGAAAGTGGTACAAAACATGTTGGAGTTACTATTCCAGAAAACTGCTGTCCAAATTTTGGTATGCGGTTTTAACCCAAATGGGACGAAACCTGCTACTTCCATCAATATGGCGAAAATGTAGGAATGTCTCTGGTTGTTCTTATAGTCACAGGGACATCCAGCTTTCGGGCTGTGCAGCAGTAATTATGAAATATATAGAACATTCTCGAAAGGACGTTATACAGTTTTTACTAAGGCGACCCCATATTTGTTTTCCGATAACAAAAAGTGATTGACAGGAATCGCAATACAATAAGGTTGTTCTCGAAGGGGTTGATGACGCGTATTATAGAGATCTTCTTGAATTAATTAGAATAAAGGAATATCATAAATAAACATAAACGCCGTTGAGACAGTAGTATTGGTTTGAACTCCGTTCTAATAAACGTTCGATTTACATTAATCAATGAAAATAAAAATTCGTTTAGGTGATACAAACGTTTTAGATAAATAAATTACGAGTAAGGTTAGTGTTATAATAGTATTTAATTCATAGTGCCTACAAATAGTGATTACGCTAGTGTTAATGTAAACAGAACTGAAATAATTGTGATTCTGAAGGATAACTATTAGACTTATTGGAAATAAACACTAAATGACAATTTAAAAATTCGTTACATTATATTCTTTCAAATGCTTCATCCTCATGATCTGATAGATGCACACACCTGAGCGGTAGGACGGTAGTGTGGGATTCTGAAATATGTTGCTACTCACCTGAAGTGCATGCAGGTTAAAAATCATTTTCCGTATGTCTGTATTTGTTGTATAGAATTGTCATTCCTGATAAAATAATTCGGCTTCATTTTCCTTCATGTTTACTGAAAGGAGTGAAAGAATCTTTCAAGGGATGTTAGGAGTACTCTTACAACACGTATGGGAATCTCAGGAATTATTCTATTCTGGTCCCAGACGACTCACTTTCATTAACTTCATCAAAAGCATCATGTATTGAGAATTTTTTAATGGTGTCAATATTTGTTTCAATTACTTTAATGATATTAGCATGTTTTTTTGGAGCCGCCTGTAATCTACAACGTAATCGCTTGCTCGTTCGTGTAAAATATCAGCGTGTAGATCTCCAGCAGTTTAGCATTATTCCAAGAAGTTAGGCAAGTCATATTACTGAATTTATACAAATCGCAGTTGCGTATAAAAAGTTGATGAATTATTAGAAATTTATTCGAATAATTACGTTGGGGCTATTTGTAATATTAAAACAAGCTTATTTCAACAACTACGTCATTTATTTTTAGAATAATTCAAAATTTATTCAGAGCGTATCACAATCAAGTTTATGTCTTGCTGGGAAAAGTGTATACGATACAGGAAATGCTTTGGACCAATCATTTCAAATAAATCTTGTATACTATCGCTTATCGCGTCAGCCACTATTTTATCAAAGAATGTTCTACACCCATAATACCTTGCCCATTTGAATGCGTAAATAGGCACCACTAATCACGCAAATAGGAAATTACTAATGAAAGAGAAGTTTGATTGTAGCTTTTCACGCAATATTTTCTTGGCAAAATAAACTATGAATTCTACGACGTAGCTTCAAAAGTAACCATGTCAAACTATCATTTGCTATAAATATTTTGAAATCCTACACCACCAATCAACCCTTAAAATAGGTCAAAATTTAGAGGCAATTTAAATCGGTTTGTACAAAATCAAAGCGTTACAAGCACGCATCGCTTTCTACTTCCATAGTAGCAAAAAATCGAACAACTTCTAGTTTGACATGATATTGAAAAATTCCTTCCCGTAACCCGATACAAGCAAGAACATAAAGGATATTGCGTGGGAATTAAATTACAATAAATTATGTACCAACGCGCCACCATGTCGTACATAACTTTTAAGATACAAGATATGAATTTTCTTCGTCAGGTTTCAAAGACATAAATATGAGGATCTTTTTAAAAGCTTACATATAAATACATACATATATACATATTTCTTTGAAAAGCATCACGTTTGCAATATCAAGGATCGCATTATGCTTGTCAAAGTGGTTCAATAATGTAACAAGTTTATGCATTCATGGTTGCCGTGCCTTTTATTAAATTTATTGCCGTAACTACTTTACTTTAATCTTTTGCCCAAGGTTAATTTGTTGGAACCTGTAGATTTCTATTTTCAGAATCCTCCATATTTAAAATATGTTTATACACGCGTCTTTCGAAGAAGTAATTATAGACGAGAAGTTTTGTACTTGCAGTAGGTATTTTTAAACATGGTGTCATGTGAATACTTGTGTATATGACGTAGCACAACGGGGGTTGACTTTGCTTTATCCTTTATCTCGTCATTCAACCTGCCCAATTTCTAGAAACATGGGCGACAACTGATATGCGGAATATTACAGATACTGTAAAATTCTGCATTAATAGAATGCAATAAAATAATTTTGTTTGCCTGGGTATTTGATTGTTTCATAGTTTTACTTTTCAAGTGAGTGTATTTTGCACAAGCCAAACTCAATTTGAGAGAGGGGATATACCTATGGAGTTCATTAAAAACGGAACCTAGCAATCAACCAATGCCTTATCAGAACTTGTACAGTATGTAATTAATTTATCTCCAAACGTATGTGTTCTTTGAAAGAAATGCCAAGAAGCTAAATTAAAACTATTTAATACAAAGATTGAGTAACTTAGGATTTGAAATTCTTAACCCATCAACGCCCATTGGTTCACAGGGTGTTTTATTAACAATGGGACAACGCTTAACAGGAGATGGTGTGTATCAAATAATGACCATTGAGCCAAACTTTTCTTATCCGAAAGTTAATGGTTTAAGAAGTACAAGGTTTCGAAGATTATAATTTTATTTCAATTTTTTTGGCATTATTCGGAAAGTGTTTGGGTTATAGACTTGAAAATTGGCATTTATAAGAGCGCTCACAAGAAAGTATTTTAAAGTAAATTTTCGAAATGTGCACTATTTACTTGGATACATTTTGTAGTACGTTTTTTAAGAAACCGACGAATACTAAACAATGCTGCTCGATTGCCTGTGATTTGATTCACAGCCGCTTCCACACAACTCTTCGGACGAATGAACAGTTTCTTTTTACACTTTGTCTTTCATTTTCGGCACCAAATCGAAAAGTCTAAAGGTGTTAAGTCGGGTCTCAACACTGCGAAAGCATTTCTAAAAATAATAATAGGACAATGTTTTGACTGTCAAGGGCATTTTCAAAAATTCATTCTGTACATTCTCGTCTACGTACGCACAGGAACACGATACAAAAAAATTGAAATACTAAACAATACGCAAATAAGTTATAAGTTGGAGGCAATCCACCTCGTGGAGAAAGATTTTGTGTTCCAGAAGCCATCCATCATGTGAGATGGATGGCGAAAGCCATTTACACCCTAAAAGGGAACACGATACAAAAAGAAATGAACAATACGCAAATAAATTACAACAATCACATAGAAGCAAATATTTTTCAAAAAGGCTAAATATTTGATAAATGTTTTGTTTTGGTATTTGTGTGTATTTCTGTATGTTGGACAGGTTTTTAAAAATTATTTGCTTCCATGCGATTGTTCTAATTTATTTGCGTATTGTTCAATTCTTTTTGTATCGCGTTTCCTTTGTTACATACTAAATTCCTCAAAAGGTAAATAGTGTGTCTACTCTACCTTATAGGCGACAGAGCCTCGATAGATTAAGAGAGGTTCCTGTTTAACGTTTAAGCCCAGGTTAAAAAGGATGTTAAATAGCTTTGAGAAAAAAAGTCCCTCTAATGAGATCTTCTAGCTAGCTAAGCTTGTTCAATTTAGGGCAGAGCTATGAGCTAGGGTCGTAGGATGGTATACAAAAAAAGAGATTTTATTGGACGCCACCGTATCTTGATGAATGTTATAAAGAGAAACTATCCGAAGATCAGATACGGAAATCTTCGAAAAAAATCTTTAAGACGAGCAACATATAAAACAATAATACTTACTTTTGTCTGCAATCTGGAATGGGAACGACTTCCTCGTACAACCTGAAAATTTAATCACTTCTAAATAATTTTAGACTAGGGCTACGTTAGAGCCTAGTCACTTTATCACAAAAAATTAAAGTAAGGAAAGATCAAATAGCGAAAATTATGCTTCAAAGAAAATTTAAACCAACACCAATAATATATCTCTCATCACTATAAAAATTTATAAATGTGGTTGGTTGCTTCTATGGACTAATTACTGCTGACTTCAATGAAAGAAGGCTTTACGACAACTTATTATTCTTTCTATTAATTTATATATATATATATATATATATATATATATATAGATAATATATATATATATATATATATATATATATATATATACATCACTTGTACAAAGTTATCTGTACGGAAACATTCGAAACAATTACTTTATTAAGATCTAGCGTTAATCTCTGAATACTAAAAGGATATTTATAATTGGATAAGTTACGTTAATTCTCTATAAGAAATATATGGTTTTCTTTTTTATATTACAATTTAATCATGATACTTAAATAGGATCCTGTTCGAGTTTACAAGAATTAAGTTAAATGCTCAGTTTTCTTTATAGATTACAGAACGATATTTTTAACTGATATAATTGAAAGAATCAAAGGTCAACGAACATTTATTGTCTGTATTAAGCTGTACTTCAGGTGTACTGTCAACATATGTTATACACTATAATGTGGCAAACAAATATCAACCTATCACATGTTTAGTTATGCGAACATTTTAGTATAACCTTGTAACTACAAAATTATCTCATAGAAATGCCTTGGAAATAATAAGAACATTAATGCACTATTCGATTATTAAATTTTGAATAAAATTATAGGTGTATCAAATTAAATGATCATAAAACTTTCACAAAAATTTTGTGTATCAAATTTAAGTAAACATATATAGAATTTTTAAAAATTATTTGTACATCGTAAATGATTGTTCCTTGAAATGAATATAGCCATAAAATTGAGGATGACTCACCGCTATATATCTGCTAGGCAACCAAATTCTTTAAACATCTACGTACTTACAATGGTAGGTGCGCACAGCTGATACATGTGTCCGAGCTTGACCCCTATACTATCCAAGCATATGTGGAAATTTCCACCCTCTCGCATAGCAACATTTAAAACTGCATTTACAGCACAACCAATATCCAAAAAAATTTATCACGTGTTTGCGCATCCATGCGCTTCCACCTCATTTCAATCCAAATCATACTTGAGTACTTCGTTGCGTGGTTGCGTTTCTTTACGTCGATATAAATCCGTATTTATTCATGCTTTTATACTTGCTTTATTTTACTTCGACACAATTCTATACCTCTTTATAAGTTCCTACTTTCATTATAAGTTCTTACTTTTGTACTTTCGAACTTTCGTACTTGTGCTGAAAAGAAATGGGGCAAATTGATTTTAAAGGTAAATTTGAGAATTATCCACCTACCGTAGATATGTATTCTTGACTATCTTAGGTCGATACTACAACTAAAAATGAAGCCATGGTACTCGTCGACTCCACTTCACTACTTTTTGGGACGGCATGTTTTATCGAAAACCTGCAGGCCCACGTTAATACTTGTTTTCTGATTACATCCCGATATCAAAATGGAGCTTGACCACGAGGCTACGTTGCTTATCCGATCACGCACAGGAAAGGGGATATTGTATCAAGATACATACAAATAAAAGAGTTCTTAAATTTTACTTTGAATATTTAAATGCAGATGGGGCTCTATGTATGAATTCGTAATATATTGTTTCTATTGGAATTTAATATTTATTGAATAGGTAAATGGAACAAAAGCGTATATTTAAGAAGCAGATAATCGTATTCGTTACACCTTTTAGAGTGTAAATGGCTTTCGCCATCCATTTCGCATGATGGATGACTCCTAGAACACAAAATCTTCCTCCACGAGGTGGACTGCCCCAACAAATATCACCAACAGCTCCAATAGTTCTCTGTAGTCATCCCTGATTTGCGGTTTTGTAATATAGTCAAGGTAAAATTGAAAATTTTTTTTGATATACCTTTCAAAACCAAACGAATGTCTTGCATTCCGTTTATAAGATTCTTTATAATTATTGTAGGCCATGCTTGTTGAAATCCTTTAAAAAGACGAACGTCCGGTCCTGATGTTGCTGGGGCAACTTTTGTTCAAAAATTGTTTTTAGAATACAAAGTTCTCGCCCAAGCTGCTGTTCAAGTAGAATGCAAGCGCCATTAATTCAACCAGTGTTGGACGAAATTGTGTCACAGCATAAAACTTAAACTTAACTTAAACTTAATATGAGAAGTCCCATTCTTCGAGTAAGTGAAAAACAGCTGTAGCTATTTCTACTCCGGTTCCAGAAAGTAGTTGGGGAACTACAAAAAGCTGCTCAATTTTATCGTTTCTAATAATAACAGGAAGCCTGTCAACAAATTTTTAGAGCAAGGAGGAGGTTTCCATCCCAGTAGACTACAGCCGCATTTAAGTCAGATCCTTGAAGTTAATTCCTCAAGTTTGCCGAATATTTTTCACGTATAATATTTATATAGCGACAAATGGATGAACTATTAATCACTAAATCAAAAATTTTGTGCCCCAATGTTTCTGCAGTTGCCCCTAAAATGTGCACTGCATCCCTGTCACTTAATTTACACTTATCAAGTGCCATAACAAGCTTTGTAGAAATAAATCCTATTTTGGCTCTTTTTGGTGTAGATGGACAGGGCACGTTTTTTGTTAATCATAGGCTGTTCTCAGCTCGATCCTCTCTTTCACTATAAATCACAAAAGTATAATTTAATCTAAGAACAAAAATGATAGATCCTTTTATTTTTGCCCCACATCGATAATTAGCACTCTTACGCCATATTCTTCTACCTTATCTTCTCCTTTACTGCTACTCTAGTATCTAATACAGCAAGTGTCTCTTTCACTAGAAGGAAAATAATGAAATATTTATCAGGACGGGAAGGAGTAACAGTTTGACTATTGTAAGTACATAATTCTTTACCTTGGTTTTCGTTGGCCATACATTTTCTTTTTACTTCTGTTCCAATCACCGCCCTTTTTTTCTTATCTAGTTTTGTATCAACGCCACTCATATATAATTGTCGACCCTTTTGTCGCTGTGCGAGAAGAAACGCCTTGTCTTCGTCTAATTTGATCACGTACAGGGCATTTGCATGCGCTATGTCAAAAAGGTCGTTCAAGATTTCAACACAATCGTATGCCTTTTTACGCTGAACTTCTGTTTTTCTACTAACAGGTTTTTGTGGATTTCTGCAGTTCGTTATATTGCTTTTAACTTGATGCAATTTTCCAGATCTCTAACTGGTATCCTTGCTTTTTCCCAAAATATCAGCGTTTCCTTTATTGCTAATCTAGCATTTGCTTGCAGATTTAATTTTACAGTTCGTATGTTGTAAAAAAAATACCTAAAACTTGCTTTTTGTATGCTTTAGTAATGATAGTTGTCATTTTGTTTATTTTATTTTATTTATAAGCATCTGGTATAAAAAGTTAATAGATATCAAGTTTGTGTTATAAAATTGCATACGTTTTATTATTCTCCAAATACGTACCATCGAAGGGTTTATAGTGGGAACATGGTGAATAGTGGCACATAATTCCCAAAAAGCTGCTTCCGTTTTTCTGTCCGCTTTTACTACTGCCCGTATTTCATAGGCATACTGTGCTATGATCCATAGATATGCTTTCAACAATTTTTTTCTGTTTGTTGTCTTTGATCATAGGCGCTGTTCTTTCCTGTTAGATGCAGTTCGGTCCCCTTCTATTGTTTTACAATTATATACCCTATATCTCCGACATTCAGTGGGTGTGAAGGGGGGAAAGCAGCCTGTGGCTGCCAAGTTCTCCCAACCCTTGAACATTCGGCGATTTAATATTTTTTCCAATACATCTTTTCGCACAATCAACATTAGTTGTAGATATTTCACAACCAACACCTGTAGTTGTTTATAATAATTACCAGATTTATCTGCGCTTATTTTTTCGTCATTAGGTTTTCCGTCTCAAACCTGGTTGGATACGTACCTCCACTTATTTATATTCTGAGCTAGCCTACACAGTTCCCTGAAATCGCGACACAGCCTATATACAGCTTGGTTCGTCTTCTATTGTATTCTAATTATATGCCCTATTTCACCGAGATTCAGTGCTAGTTAGAGGGTTAAGCAGCCTGTGGCTGCCAAGATCCGCCAACACTTAGACATTTGCCGAATTAATAGTTTTCTAGTAAATCCTATCACACTATTAACATATTTCGAGAATATTGCCCAACCAATATTTGTAGTTGCTTATAATAATCATCATGCTTAAGTACAGTTATTTTTTCGTCATTAGTCTATCCATCTTGGGACTGGTTGGATGCGTACCTCCATTGACTTATATTCTGTGCTAGCCTACACATTTCCCTGAAATTCCTACAACCTTTATCTTTCACTATCTGTGTGCAGTAGTCTAACCTAGGTCTACCTCTATTTCTCTTTTTTGCTATCTCTGCTTCTAATATATTTTGCACTATTCCCTCATGCCGTAGTATGTGGGTACTTTATCATTAGCGATAAAAAATCCGCCTTAGTAGTCCTTTCAAACATGCTCACTTCAACCGATCTTCAGAGTGATGTCTGGAAAATAGCGCGTATAGCGCTAGGTTTTCGGAATTTGAAATTCTTTTGGGTCAGGTCTCACCAGGGAAACAAAAGGAACGATAGGGCCGACGAGTTGGTTAAGGAGGCCGCCACAGGGGCGTTTCGTTCATCATATTCATTAATACCCAGGTCGTTATTCAAGAGGAAGCTGCGAAAATTTTGATTAGTCAGTGGGAGTAAAGGTGAAATAACGCTTCCACAGGTAGATTGACGCATAGGTTTATTTCAAGTATAAGGGCTAGGGACAGAATCGAGATTAAATTCGATCATAGAATGGTGCAACCCGATACAGGTCATGGGGCGTTGAAGGCATATTTGCGAAGGTTTGGGCTTGGTAATGACGACGGCGGGCGATCTGAGAGTGCTTTACACGTGCTCTACGATTGCCCCATCGAAACTTCTAATAGGGGGTAAGCTGACAGAAAGTTGGCTATCGAAGGCCTAAGTTGGCCTAGGAACTTGGAGGAGGTCCAAGAAGTCGCGAACCAGAATACGTTCTGAGTCGCGCTTAAGGAATTTGCAGGTAGGGTGGTTAGATTTGAAGCAAATAATAGGGCTTAGGGAAATAGCAGGACGGTTATTAGGTGATGACGAACTTGGAGCGGAAATGGACTTGAGTTGAATTTTAATGTAGCGGATAGTAATAATAATAAAAATAAAAAAAAGTCGAATATGCACGATCAACCCCCACACCACTAAAACAATCACTGTCCCACCTTCTGCGCGCGGAATATCGAGAATAAATCAAAGCGAGTAAATAATAACAAACTAAATCAAAAACCCGCGCATCCCCTCAAAACTTTTAAAATGATAGTGATTGTGAGCTTCCCCAGAACGTTTAGTGCATACCCACCAGGACTTTAACAGTGCATATTCAACTCCCTTAAGTAGTAAGAAAAACTAGATGTAGGCAGACGACCAGATGTTCGGATGCTAGAGAAATTTATATATGGGGTAAGAACAAAATTGTGGCGGCTGTACTCGAAGAAGCATTGTATTAAAGGCAGATTTTGAAATAATTTAACGAGCACGTTTTTGTGTGTAAAGCCGACATAACGCTTGTGCGAGTGCACCTAATAATTTGGGTGTTGCTTTTGCTAATTTATGCACTGTTCTGTTATATTATATATTTTTTGCATGTTTTATATTATTTTGGGGCTTGAATTGTTTTTTCTCACGTTCTGCCGCCATTTTTGGTGGCAGTATTTTTATAGGAAGGAAGAATGCATTAGAGAACAATGTAGTTATAATGTAAATCAGTTAGGGTATGATAGGGAAAGCTAGGAACGGATTTAGGCTAAATTACTTATATCAGGGAGGACGAATTTGTAAATTTATAGAGCAGGCAGAATATCTGGATTCACTATTAAAATATTTGGCGAATGCTTAGAGATTTGAATGCATTTTTAATTAGTTAGCTAGCTTTGAATAGTTTTAAGTTGGCCCTTCAGGTCGTACCGGTAAGCAGAGCTGGCGACTGCTATCCGGTATTAAGGATCCCTGCTCTTTTACTTTCGCGTGTGTCTTGTTGATTGGACACACTCCAAAATCAACGCTAGGGATGCCTATATTTTGAATTTAGATTTAATTTGAAGCACGTATATATTTTCGCGTATAAACTCAATGTAGTACCTTCGGGTGGAGCATTGAGGATGTGGCCGCAAGTATAGCGGCCCTTATTCACATTATAATGTCAAACTTATTGTTCCTGCATTTGCGAATAATTTTCTATTATATGGCTTTGTATCTCTGTTTTTCTGTTTCGTCTGATTTATCTTTGTGTATTCGTCTTTCTTCTATTAAATTCAGGATATCCTTTGTTATTCATGGTTTTTATTTTCTTTTTGTGTATACCCCAGAATATTTCTGGCCGCCATGTCTACGCTGGATTTAATGTTATTTCACTCTGTTTCTACTTCCTTAGTATCAGATATTTTCCCGATATCTTTCAACTTTTTTTCGAATCTTTCTTGAATATCTTTATCTTTTAGTTTTCAAAGTCAAAGAGCTTTTTTCCGTTTCCTTTTTTTAAATTTTTAAATTTAAGTGCGGCCTTCATAATTACTATGTTGCGGTCAGTGTCTATATCTGCTTCTGGGTAGCTTTTATATTCTTTTACTTGATTCCTAAACCGTTGTCTAACAAGAATGTAATCTATTTGATATCTTTCTATATCTCCTGGCATCTTTCACATATATGGTCTTCTAACATGAGGTTGAAATAATGTGTTTGTGATGATTAAATTCTTCTTGTCACAAAATTCTTACAGTCTATTTTTTCTGTAATTTCTCGTGCTTAAACCAAATAAACCTACTACCGCTTCTTCCCTAGCCTCACCTACCACTGCATTAAAATCCCCCGTAATTATTAAATTTTCATGTGCCTTGGCGTATCTTAGTATGTCTTCGATATCTTTGTAGATCGCTTCTACCCCTTCGTCACTCTACCTAGAGGTGGGTATGCATACTTGTATCATTACTGTGTTTACCGGTTTATATTCTAATCTAAGCATGAGTACTTTTTTTGTTCTTTTATAAGTATTTTTCTACACAGTATCCTATCTTTTTCGCATAATTATCTCCACACCCGAATTTCTTTCCCCTGCTCCTGTATGAATTACCATGAAATCTCCACTCCAAAAATCCACCGCCTTTGGCCACCGAACTTCGCTGATCCCTGTTGTGTCTAGAGCTAACCTATTCGTTTCAGTTTTCAGGTTCTCTAGCTTACCTACATGCTTCATACTTCTAACATTCCATGCTCCGACTCGCAAAATGTTCCCGATTCTTATTCTGAACTTTCCGATCGCATCCTCCGAAGCAGTCCCCTCTGGGTGATCCGAATGAAGAACTATTTTAACTCCGGAATCTTTTACCCAAGAGAATGCCATCATGTTTATTACAATTTAAGTACGCTGTGTACTTGGGAGGTAATGTGGTGGTTTCCCGTTGCCTTCCACATCGCGGTAGTATGTCTTAGACTGCCATACCGACCCCTATGGTCTCTGCCAATCTAAGTACCGAAAGAACCGCTGCCCTCTTTCGGGGACCTGTCTTAGTCTGGTTTGTCACTAACAACCCTACTGCATTGGTTGGACCTGTAGTTTGGCTTTTTAGCTCATTAGAACCCGCAAGCCATTTTACCTGTTCTAGTAATTTAAAACTTCGGCAAGGTGCAGACCCATTCGAAATGGATTGAAATCCCAATAACACAGAAATGATTAATTGAAACTAACTTTGAAAGAGTTTAAAATAATTGGCTCTGGTAAAATCAAAACGCTAAAAACACTTCTGTGTTAAATATCTAACTTTAACAGTAGATATTTTTTATAAAATTAGTCACAGTAAGCTAGTGATTGGAATTGTGAATCGAACATTTCTGACGGAGCGTTACAAACTTTCAATTATACGCTTCACACACCTTATCAAAATTGTTGTGGCTCGGTAAATTTAGACACGCAGTAACCGCTAGATATTTTATCTTTGCATGGAAAGCATTCTGATTTCTCATAGCTACCGAAACCTCAAACATTTGTCGTACGTGTTTTGGTCTGTTCTACATGTGGAATAACAGGATATAAGTTTGCTACATAATTTCTGTATTATGTATCTGACTTTATCCTATCCATCACTAAACATTTAGAGTGTTGTTTTTCTCGCAGCGGAAAAGACAGATTAGTAACAATATACTTTATGAGAATTTTTATGTATTCAAAGGGATTACTAACGGTAAACAACCTTTTATAGTTATTGCAGAATGTAATAAATTTTATTGATGTGTCATGAAATTCAATCTGTTATAATCAGAAAAACACGAACACAGTTTCTTCCTGATATCTCAAATCCCGCATATGTTTTTGGTATGTATGCAAGTTACTAAGAATTTTACCAATAATAGTAAGGATGGCTTACTTTTACGTCCTGGATTAGCATCACGGCCATCTTTCTTGTATGTTTATGTATATAACTTCCGTTCATCCTACAGTTGCAAATTTTCGTGAGTTAGATAATTTTATGTTCGATAATGTATAGCGTTGAACGAGCGCACCATCATATGTCTGGGTGGATGGTTAGATGCATCAGGACACATTAAAGCTGTGTTGATTTACGACCAATGTAAAATGACGTAGCTGGTGCTGCCGTAAAATATACTCAGACTTATAGACGCTAGCGTCGCCGCCATCAACGCTGCGCTAATACAAATATTATTTGAGAGTACATCTTGGTTTGATATCGTTGTACCCATAATATCAGCTAATGTAGATTTTCAACGTGATATTAAAAGTTCGTGGCAATTAATGTAGTTAAAAAACTATTATAAATTTAGTAGATTTCGGCTAACTTATTGGCGATTTATATTGGTTTTCCCATTCTAAGAAACCCTTGCGGAATTTGTCTGGATAGTTGTATTATTGTATGTTATAATAACAAACGCAAACTTTTCAATTCGTATATTAAATTAGAAACAACCAAAACATATTTACAGGAACTAGATGGATCTCCCACCCTGTCCATGAAAGTACCTACTTAAAATTGAATAATCGTTACCTTAAATATCTAAAATACCTAATTATATTTCACAGATGTTATCTGCACATACAAGCTTGACCTATGACCTATATATCTATTCTTAACCTACAAATTACAGGATTATATATATATATATATATATATATATATATATATATATATATAACAAGACAAGTTATTTGCAGTCCGCAATAAGGAATTTGTGTAGAACACAATGAAAAATAAGATGTTTCTGTAAATAAACCCTTATGAAAATAATAAGAACTTATTTACAATACAAATCGAGCTAATAGTTGCATAGCCATTAATCAAACAATAGCATTATTATTTCACAAGGGGAGGTTTCAGCTTCTTTAAGCTTTGTCAGAGTAGATTAGTTCCCAACAACCCTGTGAAGTAATCGAAGCTATTATACTGATATAATTTCGAAAGAATCTTTGTACTATGGCAAAAGTAAATAATAACGCCATCAGGTGATAAAACACCAACACTACTAAGCGTGGAAGTATTAATCTGCTCTGAAGAAGCTTAAAGAAGCTGAAACCGGTAAGTAGATGTTTCCTCCCCTTGTGAAATAATAATGCTATTGTTTTGTTAATGGCTATGCAACTATTAGCTTGATTTGAATTGTAAATAAGCTCTTATTATTTTCACAAGGGTTTATTTACAGATACATCTTATTTTTCATTGTGTTCTACACAAATTCTTTATAGTGGACTGCAAATAACATGTCTTATTATTATGATTTGCCTATCGGGCAAGAAACGAGTGTCGCAACGAGAAAGTTTGTTATTTTGCAAATAAATTTTGCTCTAACATGCCGCAAATCTCAAAGGCCAGACATATCAGGTTATCATAAAGTAAGGGATATATTTTAAATTATGATAACTTTAACAAATTAATTTAATAACAAGAAATAAATGAAATCTAATTGCTTATGAAATGGGATTTAGTATGCCCAAAACAGGTTACGGCAATTGCTCAATATGACCTCCATTTTGTTGTTGTAAGATCACCATCCTTACCTCCAAATTGTACACAGCATTTCGTAACATTTCTGGTTGAATTGTACCAATTTGCTCCGTAATACTGTCTTTTAATTCTTGTAGCGTAGTTGGCCGTCTTCAAACACTAAACTTTTAAATAACCCCACAGCCAGTAATCCGCTGGGTTTAGATCAGGTGATCTTGGTGGCCATGAATTTACGAAATGTCTGCTTAACACGCGATCTTGAAAACGTTGGTTAACAATTCTTTGACTGGTCGAAAATGTGCGGGGTGCTCCATCCTGAAATTCAATCTGTTATAATCAGAAAACACGAACACAGTTTCTTCCTGATATCTCAAATCCCGCATATGTTTTGGTATGTATGCAAGTTACTAAGAATTTTACCAATAATAGTAAGGATGGCTTACTTTTACGTCCTGGATTAGCATCACGGCCATCTTTCTTGTATGTTTATGTATATAACTTCCGTTCATCCTACAGTTGCAAATTTTCGTGAGTTAGATAATTTTATGTTCGATAATGTATAGCGTTGAACGAGCGCACCATCATATGTCTGGGTGGATGGTTAGATGCATCAGGACACATTAAAGCTGTGTTGATTTACGACCAATGTAAAATGACGTAGCTGGTGCTGCCGTAAAATATACTCAGTCTTATAGACGCTAGCGTCGCCGCCATCAACGCTGCGCTAATACAAATATTATTTGAGAGTACATCTTGGTTTGATGTCGTTGTACCCATAATATCAGCTAATGTAGATTTTCAACGTGATATTAAAAGTTCGCGGCAATTAATGTAGTTGAAAAAACTATTATAAATTTAGTAGATTTCGGCTAACTTATTGGCGATTTATATTGGTTTTCCCATTCTAAGAAACCCTTGCGGAATTTGTCTCGAAAGTTGTATTATTGTATGTTATAATAACAAACACAAACTTTGCAATTCGTGTGTTAAATTAGGAACAACCAAAACATATTTAGCTACAGATACTAGATGGATCTCCCACCCTGTCTATAAGAAAGACCTGTGACAAATGTAACTTCTAAACATTTCGGTATTAAATATAGAGAAAAAAATAGTACACCAATAAAAAAGTTCTTCTTTTTCCTTCTAAATATTGTACATTTAGATTTAACACCCTCAGTGGTGTATACATCTGGTATAATATTGGTTTAAGCATGTCAATTCTTCCTTTTACCAGGGGATTCGAAATAAAAGTAAAATAGCGTGGTGTTAAAACTATCTTTTTTTTTATAGTGGTAAAAGATTTTTATATCCGCTGTGTGGGACTCTTCCTTGCCGGAGCAAGGACATACCCACTAAAAATCCACTTTGGTGTCGGACTCGAGATCCCTTGTTGTAGACTTTATTGCTATCCTGTGTGACTAGCGTACCTGGACTAAGTCCTTCAGCCCCGTCGCGAATTGTAAAAAAAAAGGCGTTACGCGCAGTTTATTCCTTTCGGACGTCTGAAGGAATCGCAGCAAAGATCATTGCCGGAGCATCGCCCTAAGATGTCTATGTCGTTGCCATAGGGCATCTTCATAGGCTCCCAGGGGTCGTACGAGCTGGTTTGCGTGAACTTCTAGAGATCCGTAAAACCTTTCTGCGTTCGACCGGAGCCATTCCTTGGCGGTCTACACGTTTGCCTCTCTGCGAAAATGAGCGTTTCCTATAAACCAAGGAGCTCCGAAGACTCCCCTTAAGGCCATGTTCTGGATCACCTAAAGCTTACGCATGTGCATTTCCGTTGCGTTGCCCCACATCGCTGATGCGTATGCAAACGTCGGTCTGGTTATCGCCTTGTAGAATCTAAGCTTGTTTGAAGCGTTTAGCCTACTTCGGTGATTGGTCAAGGGGTATAGCAGAGGCATAACTCCCTTCGCCTTGTTTTCCGCATACTCGATGTGAGCCTTTCAAGTGAGCTTCGAATCAAGGATAACCCCTAGATACTTGACGTCTGAACGCCGAGGTCCGGTTTGTCGAATACTCTGACGTCGTCTCCAGGTCGGTGACGTCGCTTTGAGAAGAAAACTGCCGTGCTCTTTTCTGGACTGACCTTGACTCGCCAGGGTCTTTATCACTCCTCGAGAGCGTCCATCTCCAATTGCAGCACGGGACCTGGCTAGAATGGCTGTGTCGTTAGCGTATATTGACATCCGGGTGTCTGCCGTTTTTAGTAGGTTACTCACGAAGATGCCGAAGAGTGCCGGCGAGAAGAGAGAGCCTTGGGTACCTCAGTCCTGATTCTCCACCTCGTCGACCACATTCCGTCCAGCCTGATGCAAAACCATCTATCGTGAAGGATTTCGTCAGTTGGACAAGAACGCGTGGTAATCTCCTCCCCAGTATCTTGTAGAGTAGGTCATAATGCCATACCTTGTCGAAAGCTTTAGACATGTTCATGATCATTGCGCCTGTTGTCTGTCGCCAGTTGAAGCCTTTCGCAATGTGCTCCACCATTCGCAGTATATGGTGAACGGTGGAATGCCCCTTGCGGAACCCAAACTGCTCGTCCTGGATCACGTGGTGTTCCTGCATGGCTGCCTAGAGTCTCTTTAGGAAAACAGCTTCCTATATCTTTCTAACCACCGACAGCAAGCTTTCTGGTTGAATTGTACCAATTTGCTCCGTAATACTGTCTTTAATTCTTGTAGCGTAGTTGGCGTCTTCAAACACTAAACTTTTAAATAACCCCACAGCCAGTAATCCGCTGGGTTTAGATCAGGTGATCTTGGTGGCCATGAATTTACGAAATGTCTGCTTAACACGCGATCTTGAAAACGTTGGTTAACAATTCTTTGACTGGTCGAAAATGTGCGGGGTGCTCCATCCTGCATAAAATGATGTTTTCAATTCCGTAGTGCTCGTTTTGCAGCTGTGGAATAACATAATTTTGTAACATTTGCAAGTATCGTTCACCATTTACAGTTACAGATACGGCTTGTCCATTCTGCATTTCCTCGTAGAAATACGGACCAATAATAAAATCAGCTGTAAAACCGCACCAAACGGTGACTTTCTTGTCATGAAGACCTTTTGAACGATTTGTTGCGGATTTTCTGCAGACCAGATTCTACAGTTTTGAGTATTGACTCCACCATTCAGAGTAAAATGTGCCTCATCTGTCCATAAAATACGGGATAACCATTCGGGTTCAATTTCCATCTGAGCCATTACTCGCAAAGAAAAATCGTACCTAGTAGCCAAATCTGCGTCCTTTAATTCAAACAGCATTTTCAGTTTATATGGATACATGTTTAGAATTTTGCGTAAAATTTTCCAAACCGTGGTATACGGCATTTGCAATCGCTTGGATATCGCATTTGCACTGCTGATTGCGAGTGAATTGCTTCTGGCTATGTCTTGATTTTCATGAAGAACCTCTGCAACTTTGGACAACACTAATTATTGGTCTTTCTGATCTTGGTAAGTCAGTTACAGACCCTAGTTTTTCAAATTTTTGTATCAAATTGCGGTACGCTTTCATTTGACAGGGTCCCGCTCTCAAACCCTTTCTCGTGCGAAATCTTCGTAATCCAGCGGTGTAATTTCTGCCGGATTCATAATAGCACTGAACTAAACCAATTCTTGTTTGTAAGTCCATGTTATTACAGTTGAGTCGTTTGAACTCAATGTTTACTTGAGTTTTAATTTCAAAATTAAACTTCAAATTGAATAATTTCGTTTTGACACTAGTGTCAACAATTGTTATGACAACGCTTTTGTTTCTCATAGATACGGTAAAATCCCATTCATTAAGCAACTAGATTTGGTTTATTTTATGTTACTAACTTAATTTATTAAAAAGTTGTAATGATTTAAAATATATCCCTTACTTTATGATAACCTAGTACTTGTATAGCCATCTATAGAACGAAGATGTAGTTTCGGATCAATTTTTGTACTTCCACGCTTAGTAGTGTCGGTGTTTTACTACCTGATGGTGTTATTATTTACTTTTGCCATAGTACAAAGATTCTTTCGAAATTACATATTCAATTTGTAAATAAATCTTTACTTACAAGACATCCTACTTCAATTACAACCATTTACTACGGCTCACTCCGTTAAACACTCCATTAAAACACTTTTAAATCTTAACTCGAACTTCACTTGTCACGTGGTTTAAAGCTAAAATGTTTTTTTTGTAGACTTAGAAAATGAGAGAGCGAATGCCATCTCTAGCACCGCTTATAGGATATCTACCCCCCTTTAGTTGCCTGTATATTTGTTATCCAATTCTTGTAACTTTGTAAACTGACACTCAATTCTGTAAAATCTAGCTGCACGTAAACACAACGGTTTTTAAAAACTAAGAAATCGACAACATACCACTTCTTTTACCAGGAAAACTGTTTAACAGCAACCAACCGTTCAAATATCCTATGAAAATTTCCCCTTTCCGTCAAGTTCACTCAGATACAACTACGTCTATCGTGTGCGCGTTCATCTAATTATCTCTCTTGCACTCACATAATCACACCTCTCAGTCCTGTTCAGGTCCTGTCGAAGACCTTATATTTTCCATCTTTCAATTACTAGCTCGATTTGAAACGATCATTTGGACTTCGCATAAAAATCTAAGTTATTATTTCATCTTATTCACTGTAATACTATAGTATTTATCAACTTACCTTATGTAATTAACTATCTAATATATATATATATATATATATATATATATATATATTGATATGAAATGCCCCACGACTGGACGTACCTTTAATATTGCTGTGAAATAGCCCCTGCGCTAGCGTGCCCTTAATATTTGATATGATATGCCTATTGTATGATGATAAAGATTGTTTAACCCTTTCTCCTTCTACTGTTTAAATAAATTTAAATAAAGCAATCTAAAGATTACATAATATAATGATTGATAATAATATGTACAATTTTATATAAATTCAAAATTTAACCCCTGAATAGAACATTAACATTTGTCAAATTTATGATTTCCTGAAAGCCAGAAAAATATCTGTTTAATTACTTTTAAGTACCTTCGAACGTTCTAAGATGCTTTCCCTGTTTTTAAATTCTCAAATGACCCTTTTGTTGACTCTTACAGACATACAATATATAGCAAATATTAAAATTGAAACAGTCTTTAACTAATAAAATATTTAAGATCGTTAATCGTTTTCTTTCCTTCTCACTGAATTGCCTCAGATTATCTGTGTTCAGCATCCCTTGCTATACTCGTTCTACTTATTGCTTGTAGTTTCCTCGGATTTCATGAGTGTCCTTACTTTTGTTTAATTGGTCATATTTTCAGACGTATTTTTATTTTTTCCTTTTAGAGGTAATTTTACAAATATGTTCAGGTATTTATTTAATTTAGATGTGGGATGATATTAACTTAGATCTGTATCAAGATATTGATTTAGATCTGTATCAAGATATTGATTCAGATCTGTATCAGATATTGGTTCAGAGCCCTGGATTGTAAAATATTAGAATAAATTTTATTTAATAGTTTAACTTACGTCTATGTGTAGATCGGCTATTATTCGATGCACAAAATTTGGCACTTTCAAATTTTTACTTATAGTAAATTATAAATTTTCACTAATTAATACTGTCAAGTAAATTTCTACTGTATACTGACGTGATTCGTGCCTTGTTATACATGGACTAAATGTTTATTCATTCCCCATTGTATTTATAAGCCTTCCAATCAATGCTTTAATTGGTGCGTGTACAACTCTCATTTCAACCTCCCCATTCTTACAGTTAAACTCTTTAATCGATTTATCAATCTTTTCACTTAAGGTTTCCGTTAACTGCTCTAATTTTCTATTTGACTCTGCACTCATCTACTCACAGTTTCTGTTTGATACCTCACTCATCCTCTCTAGTATTCTTATAATCATATCATTTCCTTGTTCCCCCGATTCTGTCTTTGCTTGATCACTACTACCTCCTGCTTCCTCCATTTCTTGTCCTGATTTCTCAAACAGAGCACTATCATCACTTCCAATTTCCACTCCTCAATCGCTCCTTTCTTAACATTCGTTCTCAACACTCCGCTCATACACAAATTCCAACAAGAATAAAAAAAGATTACTAAAATTATTTACAAAACAATTAACCCTTTAATCTCAGATCGCCAGTTTCTTAAAATAAATTTCTTTATTTGGAATCGAGCCCCTCACGTTGGGATCGCCATAATTTTGTGGAGTTTACCCTTTTGGAAATAGCCTCAGTGTTGGGCCGTCATAAATACCGTTAGCTTCCTTTCTATTGACTCAACCCCCATACTGGGCGTCATAAATATTGTGGAGTTTTCCTTTCTGTTAATCTCGATGGCGAGCGAAGAAGTAAGAGAGCTTTACCCTAAATCTACGGTGTTTATATAAAGTCAACCGTATCCCCCTGTTTTTTAGTTTCTCGCACGATCCAACAATGGATAAACAAACATCCCCGGTATTTTGTTAACCGTCGGCTCCCTTCTCGAAACTTCAAGCATAACAGCTACAAAATTCTACCTAATTTTGAAACAAAAATTAACGGTTTTCTACCCTCCATCGAGTTTTAATGCAGGAACACAGAAAATACTAAGAAAATCGTTCCTAACCGTCCAACGGTCGATGCATTCGTCGAAAAACTAGCCTCAACGGATACTGATTCCGGCTAGATCACGTCTCCCAACTGAAACAAACGTAGTCCTTCTTTCTTCCTCTTTTATACAACCATTCTCCATCTCGTTTCGTTATTATGAACCCCACTTGGATAAGTGCCCTCTGTAACTTTTAAAACGTCCAATTATATTTCTTAACTCCTTTCCTTATTTTCGATCGATACAAACATCTTTCATCTTACTCTAACTAACAGCTTCAGAACTACATTTGTTTCCCTGTTTGTTACGAAGTCTAACTGATATTCGACTTTTGCGTCTCCCTCTTTTATGCATTGTAACAAAGTCCGTCCTTGTTTGTAATATCGATCCGGGTCTACCTTCAACGTTTGTTTACATTCGTAGAAATTATTGATTTTCTTTCCTGTCCATAACAAGGGATTCAAATGCTTCTATATTATTAACAGATGCTCTTCAAATTAAAGATTCTACGCTAAAGCAAATTCTAAAAGCTTTTAAACCTTTGTACACTGTTTTATTATAATTAAAACGCCGTTTTTATCCTGTACATACACTAAATGCTTTTGTTGATAGAAGTTTAACCTTTGTCGTCCTACTCTATAAATATTATGTTTCTTTACGAATAAATGCAAAACTGAAACTAAAATCAAATTAACTCAAAGTACCTACTTAAAATTGAATAATCGTTACCTTAAATATCTAAACTGCTTCCCTGACTAGCTCAGTTGGGCCTCCTCTTGTATACTTAGATTCACTGTCATACTCTCAATCGTTCACGCACACTTTCAATAAAACCACACAATGATACAACAAACATATAATATCTATTTTCCACTATTTAAAAATAAAACTTCAAAATTATATACATTTCAGTGGTCAAGTTACACCTCAATAAATTCTATTTTGTAAAGTCCAGAATTTTAACTAGCAATATCAAACACATTGAATGTAACCTGAGTAAATGGGCCCTGAATAATACCTTATCTTTCTTTTTTTATTTATAATTAATTTCAATTAGGAAACTCTGGAGTATGGTGAGCTCATGGGGGGGGGGGGGGGGGGGGGGGTTTTTTTTTTTTTTTTTTTTTTTTTTTTTTTTTTTTTTTTTTTTTTTTTTTTTTTTTTTTTTTTTTTTTTTTTTTTTTTTTTTTTTTTTTTTTTTTTTTTTTTTTTTTTTTTTTTTTTTTTTTTTTTTTTTTTTTTTTTTTTTTTTTTTTTTTTTTTTTTTTTTTTTTTTTTTTTTTTTTTTTTTTTTTTTTTTTTTTTTTTTTTTTTTTTTTTTTTTTTTTTTTTTTTTTTTTTTTTTTTTTTTTTTTTTTTTTTTTTTTTTTTTTTTTTTTTTTTTTTTTTTTTTTTTTTTTTTTTTTTTTTTTTTTTTTTTTTTTTTTTTTTTTTTTTTTTTTTTTTTTTTTTTTTTTTTTTTTTTTTTTTTTTTTTTTTTTTTTTTTTTTTTTTTTTTTTTTTTTTTTTTTTTTTTTTTTTTTTTTTTTTTTTTTTTTTTTAAGTTATTATTTCATCTTATTCACTGTAATACTATAGTATTTATCAACTTACCTTATGTAATTAACTATCTAATATATATATATATATATATATATATATATTTGATATGAAATGCCCCACGACTGGACGTACCTTTAATATTGCTGTGAAATAGCCCTGCGCTAGCGTGCCCTTAATATTTGATATGATATCCTATTGTATGATGATAAAGATTGTTTAAAACCCTATTACTCCTTTCGTAACTGTTTAAAATAAATTTAAATAAAGCAATCTTTAAAGATTACATAATATAATGATTGAATAATAATATGTACAATTTTATATAAATTCAAAATTTAACCCCTGAATAGAACATTAACATTTGTCAAATTTATGATTTCCTGAAAGCCAGAAAATATCTGTTTAATTACTTTTAAGTACCTTCGAACGTTCTAAGATGCTTTCCCTGTTTTTAAATTCTCAAATGACCCTTTTGTTGACTCTTACAGACATACAATATATAGCAAATATTAAAATTGAAACAGTCTTTAACTAATAAAATATTTAAGATCGTTAACCTGCGTTTTCTTTCCTTCTCACTGGAATTGCCTCAGATTATCTGTGTTCAGCATCCCTTGCTATACTCGTTCTACTTATTGCTTGTAGTTTCCCTCGGATTTCATGAGTGTCCTTACTTTTGTTTAATTGGTCATATTTTCAGACGTATTTTTATTTTTTCCTTTTAGAGGTAATTTTACAAATATGTTCAGGTATTTATTTAATTTAGATGTGGGATGATATTAACTTAGATCTGTATCAAGATATTGATTTAGATCTGTATCAAGATATTGATTCAGATCTGTATCAGATATTGGTTCAGAGCCCTGGATTGTAAAATATTAGAATAAATTTTATTTAATAGTTTAACTTACGTCTATGTGTAGATCGGCTATTATTCGATGCACAAAATTTGGCACTTTCAAATTTTTACTTATAGTAAATTATAAATTTTTCACTAATTAATACTGTCAAGTAAATTTCTACTGTATACTGACGTGATTCGTGCCTTGTTATACATGGACTAAATGTTTATTCATTCCCCATTGTATTTATAAGCCTTCCAATCAATGCTTTAATTGGTGCGTGTAGCGTGTTTATTGATAATCTCCGCCTATCTTTGTAGTACCTTGGTAATTCTAAAATTCCCTGGCTATAATTGCTATTCCTACCATCCATCCCTCACGTATGCATTCAATATATCATAACACCTTCTTAGAATTTCCAAATAGTGCTTTCATTCTGTCACGTATTTTATATTTGTCGTTTAAAAGTACAAAACTTATCGTACAATTAACCGTCTGGTGTTTATCTGTTATTAAAATATGTTGGTTTTCTAAACAAATGTACTATTCCTAGTCACGTATTTAATGACGTAATATAATGCGTTTACTTATACATGCGTTGATATTTTCGACGAAATTATTAATTATCCAGAATGCCAGTTTATCTATCTTTCCCGATAATGTATTTATATTGATGCAATTAGTTGCGTTTAAAGCCTTATCTTCACTCGTAAATTATACTTAAAACGTATTAGACGACATACATATTATTATTTTAGCTAAGTGGTATCGGATTATTGCAAAATGAGCTTCTTTCTTATGCATTAAATTAAATATACTATGTATACAGTGTGCTCGCAATTGACTTTTTCTAAAATAGTCGATTTACTCTAATAATAGTGGAAATATTTAGTTTTCTTAATGTTAAAATTATTTATATCTATTTATATCTATTTTATGACTTAATCTACTCTTAAACTACCCTCTTATCAAAGCAATATATATATATATATATATATATATATATATATAGCGACGTTGATGGTAGTATTTCGTGAGATTGTTGTTCGTAACCAAAAAATAACTATTATGATATAATCATTTATTGTGAAATCTACGTTTCGACTTATATAAAGTCTTTATCAAGATCTAAAATTTAAAAATTATGAGTGAAAACACAGTCATTAACCTAATTAAAATTAAGAAACTTACACACAATTTGATGTTAATACATGTACTGATTTAACATAAAGGAGGATCCCAAATAAATAGTAATAACATTTAATGTAAAAATAAAATGTATGTTTTGGTGTGATTTCTTCCCTTCTACAACGTTCCAAAAAATATTTCCTGTTGCTTAAACTAGCTAGTTTTGTTGTGCAACTAGCCCATCGTTTTAAGTTCTTAACTGTGTCTTCAACATAACGAGCACGAATGTGTTGATAAAATCCCATATCTATAATATGAAGATTGAATCTTTATATAACGAACGTGTGTAATTACTACCATCAACATCGTTAATTACACACGTTCGTTATATAAAGATTCGACCTATATATATATATATATATATATATATATATTGCTGTGATAAGGGGTTGTTTCAGGGTGTACTTTATAGTAAAGGTCGTGCAGGAATTAGAAATTACAATAGGAAGCAGAAAACTGCATTTATTTAGTAAAGAATTGAGAAATGGAGATAGTTTGTAAATAGTAAGCAGTAAATACCCTGTATATAAAGTATAAATAGTTTTAAGCGACGCAAATACACACAGGAAAACGCATAGTTAGCGTAGGAATAAGGAAGACATGCATTAAATAAACAGTAAATATTTAACACCCTGTAGATAGAGTTTTAGTTAATTTAGGCAATGCAAATAATGATATTTTCAGTGGAAGCACGCGTATTTATAAGTAAACATAATAAAGTGTAATTAAACACGCATTCAAAAAGTTCCAAACAATTAGGTTAATACGGAGATAAGAAATAGAGCTTCGAGAAGCATAATGTAAATGGGTACAAATAGTTAAGAACTTTGATAAAGAGAGGTGATTAAAAAATGCGTAAATAACAGGCAGATATGAAAATTAAAAGTCGAATTGCATCAGTTGTTTATGTACAACATGGAAAAACGATTAAATTCGCCAAAATACCGCATGTTTGATAACGAAGCACATGCGTGCAGGCCACAATTATTTGAAAACATAGAAAATTACATCAAAAACTACTTTAAATGCAAAGATTTGATTGGTTAAAATTAGCGACGAGTTTGTAGACCATACCCACTGACGGAGTAGGAGGTCAATGATATATTAACAGGCACGGTGATATCAAACTGAGTTTCCAACTCAACAAAGGCCGAAGTGCGCCACACTGAGACAAAGTGTGATACGTAATAATAATTTAAAGTGAAAAATTGTATAAGTGCGAAGATGAAAATTATGATTGTCGATTAAAAGTAAGTAGATTTTGGGGAATTTATTTAAGCTAAAACATAATAATAATAGAGCTTCGAGTCCGGGAAGAATAATACCACAATTTCAAGTTTGGGAAAAATAAGTGATATTCTGAGAATAGATGGCATTCTAAGTTTGGGGAAATTGATAAGAAGTAATAAGTCTGAATGAGATGACAATAAATTGGTGTGCATAAGTATAAGTTAATAATGGTAGTCCAGAGGGTGATGGCAATAATTTAAATGCAATGGTTCAAGCGTGTGGATAGACAATATTTCGAATAGGCATGTAATAATCCTGAATTGGGGAAAAATAAATTTTATTCAAATGGATGGCTTAATGCATGGAAAATACTAGCTGATTATGGATGCGTCAATGCGAAGAAAATAGACCAGGCCAGATTTTTAATTATAAGATATTTTTTTTCTATTTTTTTATTTGCTTAATATAAATGAATGTGAAAAAGTCAACAAAAAGAGGACTTGCATACGTATAAAGTGCGGGATATTATAAGAGGTTTTGAACGTTACACATTTCTTTTTTTTATAAAAATAATAGGTTTTTTTGGTGACTTTGGGATTGATTAAAAAGTATATGATTTTTGATAAATGAGATTTACAACTTTAATTAATTGAAAAGTGTATTTTAAATAATTTACAAAAACTGTACATAATATTTGTTTCATTATATAGAATCGAATTAACTGAATGTTATAATTCCAAATAAATGCTAGTCGAGGTCATAAGATAAAGTTAATGGGAGTGATTTGATAATTAAAGCAATCAAGGAGGAGCTATAAGTTGAATACGAAATTGATAACGAGTAAGGCGGTAACGTATCAAATTTTGTTATTGGTAGACAAGGTTGGTTCAAGATAAAATCCAGACAAGTTTCTGGAGGGAGTTTATAGCAATATTAATAAAACGGCCCAACGTCGGAGAACGATAATTGCAATTCTTGTTTATACAAAGCAATATATATATATATATATATATATATATATATATGTGTATTGTTGTTGTAGTGTAGCAATACCCCTATGCGCCCTTTTTGTGAATTAAAAAGGTAAAAAAATTTAGAATTACCGTCATTTAGGAACAGTCGATTAGAAATTATGGATGTAATTTGGATGCAGTCATATTTAATTAGGAATGGCTGATAACTTTGTTTGGAGAACGTAATTTCCATTTCACTTCATCGTGAAACAACAAAAGCAGTTTTGGTTCGTTATTACTTATAAGATATTTCTTGCGTGTGTTTAAAAGGTTAGAGCACGGAAACTTGCTATTATGGTTACAACATGTAAGTTGAGTAAGTTTCAATTATTGTTGAACTGGTTTTATAAGCCACAGAACTAAATTTTGTCAGATTAGTTTTCTATAATAACAAGCTTTGTTCCATTTGAACCTTCGATAATTTTAACGTATGTTTTCGACGTCATATTTTTTTTGTCTTGCACAGTTGACAGATGTTGTTTTGAAAGCAGATGCTCCGTGCAGCTGTACTGGAATTTAAACAAAACATTCCTATTTTTGTGATCAGCTTTATCTATACATAAATTATTAAACGTAAATATGAAAGTTCAAATCCACGTCATATGAGATTCTAGTAATTGTAATCTGCCTGAAAAGATCTGCCCAGGTTAGAACGTAATTCGGTGTGTTATGCTTATAAATTATTATCACTCTAATATTTATAACAAGTCATGTTTAAAGTATAGTTGGTTGTTTTGAAAATAAGTCAAAACTTTAATTTTGTTGTAGTTGATAATGACAATTCTTTTGTTAAAAAGTTCCGATATTTTGAAAGAGTTTTTTTAGTAAACAAATAGTTCAAATTTAAGGCTTTTATCTTGGTCA
Organism: Platerodrilus igneus; assembly: GCA_036346225.1. Taxonomy (NCBI): domain Eukaryota; kingdom Metazoa; phylum Arthropoda; class Insecta; order Coleoptera; family Lycidae; genus Platerodrilus; species Platerodrilus igneus. Next base: position 1,314,897 of record JARFIW010001452.1, on the reverse strand, counting down.
AATGCGATCAAATCTAAATACACAAAATACACAAAAGTAAAATTCTGAGTAATAATTTGGTGCCAATATTATATTGGATATACATTTTTTTATTTTTATATACTTTTATAGCACACAAATGGTGTTCTACTTTTTTATTTATTTAATCTTTGCAATTTCTTACAGGAGCTGCGTCTTATTTTGTTAAGACAGGTTTTTGTTAACGAAGGCGATCATTTTATCTTTGGGTTTCCACGTCCGCCCTTAGAACTGTGCTTTGCAATTATCGTAATTATCTCAGGACATGGTGGCGCCTATTTGATTTAGCTTAACTTTGGTTTGCAAACAGAATTCGACTTATCCCCCCACTTCTCATTGCTCTACCCAGGAATAGACCAATAGCTATGTCGAAAGATTTTTGTTCACTAGCGCCTTAATGTAGAAAAAATACGTTTCAGTCTTTTATATAACAGAAGCCGTTTCAGTGGCGCCCATCCAACGTGGGTCTAGACGAAGCAAAGATCGTTACAAGGGGTTTTATTATATTTTTAAAAAGTATTTATACAATTTACGCTGCCACCTCTCGGCCGCATTTGACGCGAAGTCCTTCATTTACAATAATATTTCTTAAAATTTTGAGTTCAACTGTTTTCTAAATCCTCGAAATTCAGCGCATCGTTACGATATTTTCTGAAAAATTAACAATCAATATTCCCGTGTTTGTCTGATGTACAACTAACAATATCGACCAATAGTATATGCTTTGACGTCTTAAAAATCCCACCTATATTAACGCTATCCCTTGCTTATGCATATCATAAGTTTCCTTCTAACCCTGTTTGAGTGGTAGAGAATCGATATTACTGTCCGCGTTTTACAACTCCATGTGGACCAAATTACGTGCTTTAGCGACTGTTGTTTGCCAATATTCTTTGAAACTTGTTTGTTATCTATAAAAATAAAGGGAACATTTACAAAACCTGCAGCGTTAAATTATGAACATGTTTTAGAGGTAGACAATTTTGAACCATTTAATGCAAATGTATATCCAATACCGGCAGCATATATGGAGCAAGTAAATCAGGAGTTAACTAGAATGTTATATGATGGCATAATTGAGTTTTCAAATACGCATTTTATAAATCCGTTAGTTGTGGTTAAGAAAAAAGATAACAGTATTCGTTTATGTCTGGATGCTAGGAAGATAAATCAGAGGACGAAACCACAATTCCATTGTCCACCGTCCATGGACACACTTTTGACGAGATTAAGTGCAAATTTTCGATCTGTTATAAAATTGATAATTACAGGGGTTCGATTTTAATCCAAGGTACACGGCAATATATATATATATATATATATATATATATTGATATATATATATATATATATATATATAGAGAGAGAGAGAGAGAGAGAAGAAATTGGAGCAAATTTCGAAAGCTAGACATCACAAATAAAGAGAATGTTTAACTAAAATACTTGTTTGGTCTACCTTTCCCTTAATCTATAATATAAATATATATATATATATATATATATATATATATTTGATAAGAAATGCCCCATGATCGGATGTACCTTTAATATTGCTGTGAAATAGCCCCTGCGTTAGCGTGCCCTTAATATTTGATATGATATGCCTATTGTATGACGATAAAGATTGCTTAACCCTTTCTCCTTTTACTGTTTAAATAAATTTAAATAAATTTAAGTAAAGCATTCCAAAGATTACATAATATAATGATTGATAATAATATGTACAATTTTATATAAATTTAAAATTTAGCCCCTGAATAGAACATTAACATTTGCCAATTTTATGATTTCCTGAAAGCCAGAAAGTTATCTTTTTAATTACTTTTAAGTACCTTCGAATGTTCTAAGATGATTTCCCTGTTTTTAAATTCTCAAATGACCCTTTTGTTGACTCTTACAGACATACAATATATAGCAAATATTAAAATTGAAACAGTCTTTAACTAATAAAATATTTAAGATCGTTAACCTGCGTATCTGTGTTCAGCATCCCTTGCTACACTCGTTCTACTTATTGCTTGTAGTTTCCTTCGAATTCCATGATTGTCCTTACTTTTGTTTAGTTGCTCATATTTTCAGACGTATTTTTATTTTTTCCTTTTAGAGGTAATTTTACAAATATGTTTAGGTATTTATTTAATTTAGATGTGGGATAATATTAACTTAGATCTGTATCAAGATATTGATTCAGATCTGTATCAGATATTGGTTTAGAGCCCTGGATTGTAAAATATTAGAATAAATTTTATTTAATAGTTTAACTTACGTCTATGTGTAGATCGGCTATTATTCGATGCACCAGTTTGGCACTTTCAAATTTTTACTTATAGTAAATTATAAATTTTTCACTAATTAATACTGTCAAGTAAATTTCTACTGTATACTGACGTAATTCGTGCCTTGTTATACATGGACTAAATGTTTATTCATTCCCCATTGTATTTATAAGCCTTCCAATCAATGCTTTAATTGGTGAGCATCGCGTGTTTATTGATAATCTCCGCCTATCTTTGTAGTACCTTGGTAATGCTCAAGTTCGCTGGCTTTAATTGCTATTCCTACCATCCATCCCTCACGTAAGCATTCAATATATCATAACATCTTCTTAGAATTTCCAAATAGTGCTTTCATTCTGTCACGTATTTTATATTTGTCGTTTAAAAGTCCAAAACTTATCGTACAATTAACCGTCTGGTGTTTATCTGTTATTAAAATATGTTGGTTTTCTAAACAAATGTACTATTTCTAGTCATGTATTTAATGACGTAATATAATGCGTTTACTTATACATGCGTTGATATTTTCGACGAAATTATTAATTATCCAGAATGCCAGTTTATCTATCTTTCCCGATGATGCATTTATATTGATACAATTAGTTGCGTTTAAAGCCTTATCTTCACTCGCAAATTATACTTAAAACATATTAGACGACATACATATTATTATTTTAGCTAAGTGGTATCGGATTATTGCAAAATGAGCTTCTTTCTTATGCATTAAATTAAATATACTATGTATACAGTGTGCTCGCAATTGACTTTTTCTAAAATAGTCGATTTACTCCTATAATAGTGGAATTATTTAGTTTTCTTAATGTTAAAATTATTTATATCTATTTATATCTATTTATATCTATCTTATGACTTAATCTACCCTTAAACTACCCTCTTATCAAAGCAATATATATATATATTGCCGTGATAAGGGGTTGTTTAAGGGTGTACTTTATAGTAAAGGTCGTGCAGGAATTAGAAATTACAATAGGAAGCAGAAAACTGCATTTATTTAGTAAAGAATTGAGAAATGGAGATAGTTTGTAAATAGTAAGCAGTCAACACCGTGTATATAAAGTATAAATAGTTTTAAGCGACGCAAATACACACAGGAAAACGCATAGTTAGCGTAGGAATAAGGAGAACATGCATTAAGTAAATAGTAAATATTTAACACCTTGTAGATAGAGTTTCAGTTAATTTAGGCAATGCAAATAATGATATTTTTCAGTGGAAGCACGCGTATTTATAAGTAAACATAATAAAGTGTAATTAAACACGCATTCAAAAGAGTTCCAAACAATTAGGTTAATACGGAGATAAGAAATAGAGCTCCGAGAAACATAATGTAAATGCGTACAAATAGTTAATAACTGAGATAAAGAGAGGTGATTAAAAAATGCGAAAAATAACAGGCAGATATGAAAATTAAAAGTCGAATTGCATCAGTTGTTTATGTACAACATGGAAAAGCGATTAAATTCTCCAAAACACCGCATGTTTGATAACGAAGCACATGCGAGCAGGCCACAATTATTTGAAAACAGAAAATTACATCAAAAACTGCTTTAAATGCAAATATTTGATTGGTTAAAATTAACGACGAGTTTGTAGACCATACCCACTGACGGAGTAGGAGGTCAATGATATATTAACAGGCACAGTGATAACGAACTGAGTTTCCAACTCAACAAAGGCCGAAGTGCGCCACACTGAGACAAAGTGTGATACGTAATAATAATTCAAAGTGAAAAATTGTATAAGTGCGAAGATGAAAATTATGATTGCCGATTAAACGTAAGTAGATTTTGGGGAATTTATTTAAGCTAAAACATAATAATAATAGAGCTTCGAGTCCGGGAAGAATAATACCACAATTTCAGGTTTGGGAAAAATAAGTGATATTCTGAGAATAGATGGCATTCTAAGTTTGGGAAAATTGATAAGAAGTAATAAGTTTGACTGAGATGACAATAAATTGGGGTGCATAAGTATAAGTTAATAATGGTAGTCCAGAGGGTGATGGCAATAATTTAAATGGAATGGTTCAAGCGTGTGGATAGACAATATTTCGAATGGGCATGTAATAATCCTGAATTGGAGGAAAATAAATTTTATTCAAATAGATGGCTTAATGCATGGGAAATACTAGCTGATTATGGATGCGTCAATGCGAAGAAAATAGACCAGGCCAGATTTTTATTTATAAGACATTTTTTTTCTATTTTTTTATTTGAATATTGAATTTGCTTAATATAAATAAATGCGAAAAAGTCAACAAAAAAAGGAATTGCATACGTATAAAGTGCGGGATATGATAAGAGGTTTTGAACGTTACACACTTCCTTCTTTTATAAAAATAATAGGTTTTTTTGGTGACTTTGGGTTTGAATAAAAAGTATATGATTTTTGATAAATGAGATTTACAACATTAATTAATTGAAAAGTGTATTTTAAATAATTTACAAAAACTGTACATAATATTTGTTTCATTATATAGAATCGAATTAACTGAATTTTATAATTCCAAATAAATGCTAGTCGAGTTCATAAGATAAAGTTAATGGGAGTGATTTGATAATTTAAGCAATCAAGGAGAAGTTATAAGTTGAATACGAAATTGATAACGAGTAAGGCGGTAACGTATCAAATTGTGTTATTGGTCGACAAGGTTGGTTCAAGATAAAATCTAGTCAAGTTTCTGGAGGGAGTTTATAGCAATATTAATAAAACGGCACAACGTCGGAGAACGATAATTGCAATTCTTGTTTATACATAGCAATATATATATATATATATATGTGTATGTATTGTTGTTATAGTGTAGCAATACCCCTATGCGCCCTTTTTGTGAATTAAAAAGGTAAAAAAATTTTAATCAGTTAATTTTTTATTTTTATTGTATAATTTTAATAGCATCGGCTAGCTCAGTTTTAAATTACGCACGGAGCTTGCGACAATACGACAAACAAAGAATTTAAATCTACCTTCTACCTCTCCTTCTTTTTTATTCTTTAAACTAAAACACCATTAAGCACAAATTATTAAAATGTTCTCAAAAATATTTACAACGTATGAAAATTTTAAGAAATTCTCAAACTAGACTTTTCTTCTACTAATTCAATAAAAAGTTTACTAATTATCATACCCAAAGACGATCAAAAAGCCAAAAAAATCACTATTATTATTAATTGTTAACTGAAGCTTGATGAACGTTCATTCAACCTCTTTTAATATTTACGTAATTTACAACGTATACTCAAAAAAACAAACCTTGCCGACCGCTCACATAAATTATCATGAAAGTAATTTTTAAATATTTAAGTTAAAAATCTTTAATTAAATGTCAATTTTTAAATGATTTAGTTTAGCAATGTATAATGAAATATTCTGAAATAAAATAATAAACATTCAGATTAGCTAACCTGTTGTTTTCAACTGTAATCAATCCCTGGGCTAACTGTTTTTGATATTGTCTGCATCCCCCATAGCGTAGCCTTAATCACACTAGCGTCCTTCATTAATCTCCTTGGCCATTTATCGTTGAAGTAAATGCTTGTTGCATTTCCTTATTTGTTACATTAATCATTAAGACTTGTTTCCAGTATCTATTTAGATTTGTTCCCCAGTAGTCATTTAGAGTCGCCTTTTTAAAGGATAAAACGACAAACCCTTCAATCTTCCATAATTACAATGGTATTATTTCACTTCACAATTCATCACTTTATGTAAATATCTGTGTTTTAAGTGACGTGAACTATGCCTTACTTTATGGCGAATTCATTTGTTTACAAATCCGGTCATATTTAAATGCATCGTCTATGTATTGACAAGCGCAAAGTTCGTTGTTGTGTATTAAACTTTCTTACCGGGTTTTCGGATATTCCATGGTATTATTATTGTATATTAACATCAACCCATTACTTTTGTATTAAATTTGCATTAAATTATATGCGTTTGCTATTTTATGAATTTTTAAGCCTGCTTTTTTTAGTTAGGATCCTTGACGTAATAATGATGTGTTATCCATGCACGTCGCGTTTCAGCTTGCAATTATATTGTTTAACGACTTGCGAATTAGTTTATTCAAATAAATCTTCAAAATATTTTTTATTAACTGAATTAATTATGATTATTATTTATATACAGGGCGTAGTGATTTACTTTCCAGTCTAATCATCGTATTTCTTGTTTTCTTCAGAAAACTATGCCGTTTTCTGAGCCCTTATGTATTTTATATGGAGTGCGCTATACTATTGGTCTTAACTACCTCTAAATAACCTTATTAACACAGCAATATATATATATATATATATATATATATATATATATATATTTCTGTGATAAAGGGCCTCGTTGGTTCGACGTTCCAGCTGTGATATCGAGCCACTCGTTGGGTCGTTGTTTCTACTGTGATTTTGAGCCATTCGTTGGTTCTTCGTAGTTTCTTTTCCTAAAACCTTTTTAATACCTTACCATATGTCCTGATAAATGAGCCTCGATTATCTATGCCTTGACTAACCATATGTCTCAATTATATATGGCTCGACTAACTCAGCTTGTGGAAACCTATTGGAAGAATTACAAAGTAACACAACTATAACCTGATAGTGCTTCACAAATTTCTGTAATGATATATAGAACCCTATCGTTTTTAAGATACAAAGAAATAAGACTTTAAGTAAAACATAAATTTATCTTCTCTTGAGTATTTTTTTTAAATAGTTACAAGTATTTACAGCAAGTTATGATACTAGAGTCTCCATAAATTTTTAGTCATGATGTTTTACAGCACCAAACAAAATTAATGAATCTGTTTAATGTATATCAAATATTTGATAAATTATTTCACATAAGAAGGCCTTTACTTCGTTTACAGTACTGTGACCGAATTTACAAAAGCCACTATTACAAGTGATTTGAGATTGTCTTTACTTTAAGTTATTTTCAAAATGAAATTCAACTTTTAAATAATATCCTGGTACATAGTACAAATTAAACACATTGACTTACTTGTTGTCTCAACATGTGGTCAAGTAACAAGTTATTTTGTTACCTTCACATAAAATTATTCTGGTATTTAAATTACAGTAAAAAAAAAAGGATTTCAAATTGAAATTAATTGTTCTCGTTACAAAATAATACGCTCTTTCCAATTTTAAAATTCACGATGCACAAAATTCTTACAATTTTGACAAACTTCAATTTATAGAGCGACTAAATAAAATATGGAATGTTCTTACCAATTAATATAAGCTTAATTAACATCATCGGGGATACCCATCTAATTTGATCTTCAAACCAAATTTAAAACTGAATTACTGTTAAACCCCAAATTGCAAATTAACCACATGTCCTTGCCGGAACTTTATTTTTTTTAAGAGACTTCTTTCCAAATCGTGTACATCTCAGTCTGAATTATTTCTATTTTTAACCAAAATATAGTTTCTTCCCTTTTTAAACAAAATATGATTTCGTCCTCTGGTTACACTTTCAAACAAAATAAAATTTCTTCCCAAGCATACACCTACAGCACGCTATACTCTAAATTCCATTCTTTTAAAATTTTTGTTCTTTACGAGTGCACTAAAATTATTTAATTAATAAAGCTTTCTTTTTACATTACCTTAACTGACTGCTTATATCGAAGCCCTCTCAATGCCACGCCATTATTCGAAAGAACCTCGCCTGACCAAAATCATCCGTATATCATTCTTTATCCCCACGCCCTTTTTAGTTTTCTTATATCTGTTGACGTACATTTTAACATTAAACCACTTTTTCTCTCTCTTCTGCCAGGCCTCTTTGGCCATGTCTATCTAATGATAAACCCACTCAACCACCTTTAATCTAACGAAATTAAATTAAAAGTGACAAGTCTTGTCACTTGACAAATGCTTGCAAATTATTATTGTACACACTTAGATGTACAGAACTCTAGATCCTAGCCTAATAATGATGTCACCATGCTATATTATGTCACCACAGTGTTACTAAAATGTTTATTTTTATTGAAATAGATTTGTTAAGTGTTAAGAAATATTATTGTCCACTTGTAATTTAAATTGTTCTTTAATTTATTTAGCCAAATACTAACTACTATTATTTATATAGCATTATAATGGTTTGAACCGCACAAGCTAGAATAAGTTTATTTATTTCTAGAATCGGCTAGGGCTAATGCATATCAATATATATCTCCAAACCTCCAATTAGACTTTCTAAACGGATGGTTCTCGCGAAAGCTAGTTCGAAAACAAAAATAATCTTCAAAGAATGAAAAGCTTCGCCAATCCAGTATAGAATGGAAATATGTTTTGGCAACTCTAACCGTAATACCTTGGCGCACACTGTTTTCAAAGCAATTCAATTATTTTCTTAACATGACTGGTTATATTCAAGCACTATAAAGTGCGTCATTTAAATGCTTTATTTCTGACACAATAATTAGCTCGCTCCTTCGTATAGTATTGCTTCCACAATACCTCAGAAATTCCATAGCATTGTATGTTACACGGCCGTAAATCACACCGCTTGTACATGATTAGAAGTATATTTAGAAACAGTTTGTAATTGTTATAGAAACCACAAGATATAGTTTTCTGAAATATTGCACTTGAGCTATAAAATGTCCTTGGTTAACCTTAACAATTTTGTACTACACTGCAATATAATACTCTGCTGCATTTAATTTAGTTTCATACGGGTTTATGTAGAGAAATGTTTCGTCCAAGTGTCAATACAAAGCATACTAAATCTAAGCTATATAAGAAACTTTAGAGCACAACTTTAATAACAATTTCTATAAAATGTTGCAGTGCAAGAACCCGCCAACAATCATAATGGAGTAAAGAAGACATCTACATAACTTATCTGCTACATCTGCTCATCGTATCGCACCAGCCATCTTAGGTGAGTCTTTATTATACATATTTGTTTGTTTCTTTTGCGGCTTTGTCGTGTCTCGCAGTAATTGGAAAAAGCAAGGCGGGTTCTTGTTGACATGTTTATTTGATACAGCCGGTTTTTATCAGGCTCAATTCTGGTTCCAGAACGCTCGTATCCGTCAAGCAGCTTCATTAACTCGCTATCTAATGTTTTGCTGCTGCTGTTGTTCGTGTATGAAACTGGAAATATTTTTTATCTCATTCCTCTCGAAGTAAACTGCCACGCATTTTCTATATAAAAGATATACTTTATATGTAAGATATTTCTCGTTCTATGTGTAGCCTTATTTGGTTTTCTGTGATGGTGGGTAGATTCTAGTTTATGATGACTGTTATTGTATTAAAAGGATATAAAGAGCCAGCACATTTGCTATTATAATTAAGCCTTTTAGATGAGATTTTTAGTTGGTTATATATTGATGATTTTATAAAGTAATATCTTAATTAACTTTCAGAAAAGTTGCTGTATAAATTCCAACCGTGCCCGAGTGAATACCTGTTCTTTGTGTTAGCGGGAGTAGAAATTCTAAAATATCTATAGTACGAAACTCATTTCATCGAAGTATGCAACAAAATTATTTACAACTATTACACAAAGTAGTGTTATTATGGTATAAAGGTTGCGCGCATCACGAACGAATACGACATTTAGACATCTGTTAAATGTTGCATGTTACACACAACTAATGCTATTACTTGATTTTTATTTATTCACCTACTATTCAGTGCCGTGCGGTGTATTTTGTCAGTATGCTGCAAGTCTTCGAAATGCCGCCCCCATATTTGTGATTAAAAAGAACTACGGAAAAATGTGAAAATAATATATTTTCAAGCGTATCAATTTTCTATTGGTATGAATATATATATATTTATATAAATCCCTCGTGAATATCAGATAGCAAATTGGACCTCCATATAACATTAACGACTATCTAACCTGATACCACAAAGTCGAGAATTTCTTATTAATGATGTACGCCCAAGGTAAAGTTGGATGGAAAACGGCTTGAGTAAAAGAAAAACTCGTTAGAGATAAACGGCTAGTAGAGTATTAGCTCTGGGTAGATCATGAGCTTGGGTCATGGGTTGTCAGATGACCAAAAATATAAATAATGAGCGCCACCGTATTTTTCAATACAACAACATACAAAGATACATGTACTTGTATTAGGGAATGCGGAAACCTGAAGTCTACACCGCTTATATATAGCTACAAAACCTCTATATTAACCTTGCAAAACACTTACCAAAATATCTATTGCCAGATGTGTTACAGATGTCTCAACTTAACCTGTGAACAAACAAATGCACAACATGGACACCGTTTGTGTCCTTAAAAATATTCATCAAAAATAATATAATTGAATTTAAGTATTTGTTGTCTTTAAACACGGTTAATCTTTTGCTTATTAAGAACCTATAAATTTCACTTGAATTTTCAATAATAAAAGAGTTAAGCAAAAATAAATTTTATTCAATTAAATTGTCTTAGCTTTTTTCAGTATTAACTTTTTTAACAAAAATTCATATAAAAAAACCAGTATGGTTGTTTTCAAAAAAAACACAAAGACCTCTAAATTGAATACTTCTATATAAGTTTACTATAAGGTATATACTTTCTTAATAATTCTATTTCAAATTTTAATTATAGTCATCTGTAGTACTACGGTCGACTTTACAAGTAAGAAATTAGATTTTTTAACGCCTTATAAAAATGTATCCTTCAAACAAAGAGTTAGCTTTACTTTATATCTCATAAAAAATTCATCATGTTCTATAGAATTAAAATACATGACCTCAAAATAATCAAAGATATTTTTAAAGTAACGCAAACTAACATGTGGTAATTATGTTGAATAACTAAATATTTTTGACATCATATGTCAATAACAACTTTTTTACTGTAGTCACTACTGTCTGCTTGTGAAACAAATACGATAGGCATACCACATAGCCATCTTTACAATTTTGTAAAGTTACAACATCAATACGGGCTCTTTCTTTTTCTAAATGTATTTTAAGATAACTAAATCAAAGTAAAATTTCAACTTACGATCATTCATAAAACATTTAAATAAATATAATTGGAATTAAAGATTAAATGTCACTCGCGTACCGAAGTACAGTTCAATCAAAAAATTTGAACTTTTAGACTAGAACCAAATAACACCAAATGTGGATTATTCCATATACATCTGCGATGCACGCAACAGGAAACATACCATTACGATTGAATTTTTACGCTGGGGTTATAAAAGATCTTTCAAACAAAATATTATCTAACCAAACCAAATTTCCATTAAGTATTTCCTATTATCTTCTTGTATTCTAAATCTCAGACTAAATTTTCATTTCAGTGATATTTATGGTATTTATGTTATTTATGATATTGCACTACGAAGAAAGCATTAATAAAATTTATCTAATTAATTATACCAACTGTTTTAATGGTGGGGGCTTCTATCTTCTTTGGTCTGCAGGAATCAACCAACTCGCTGAAGGTGGAATACAAAATAAAACCATCACCCAAAAGCTGTCAGTAACCACATTCAGACACGAAGGTTAAATTAATTAAACCTTCTTGCGAACCGTATTGCAGGCCATGTGCCTGGATACTATATTGACCTTTCTACGCTGCGGAGAGCAGCTTACCTGTACAAGCGCTGATAGAAAAGTGACACGAAATGACAGACAGACAATCCGTATTATAGAAACTTAGACCTCTAAAGCGAAGGAGCGCATAATCTATTATATACTTTATGAATTATTTTAAGTGATCAAATATTTATAAATTACAATTCTATTTTATTGAAACACTATATTAGATTAATAAGGAAAGCGTAACGGAGTAAAAAATACGCTACAATGATCACTAACTTTTAGGCACCAAAATGCAAAATGTTGATATGGAGGGTGCTTTCTCCAGTAGGACTGTGCGACGCGACCCATCGCACAGCAAGAACGACTATGCAATCGTTGCAAAACAAATTTTCATGTCGAATGTGGCTTAACCCTTTTAAACTTTCTTCTTTAGAGATATTTCACGAGTTCGATCTACAAGGGAAATCCTCAAACAATTCTAGATCTGAAAAATTATATCTAACGCTAACATCACTGAAATAGGACCAACCCATTGACAAAGTATGTTTGAAACTTTGATAAAAGGACGAATACCTCAGGTCTATTAAGCTGTCTGAGCCAAATTATCAGAACGCATTAAAATATATATAGGAATTATTTGCTAATTATTTGCTTTTTTTTTGCTGATAAAACCAATTTTTTTGCTATATCTGTAAAAAGTTACAAGTGGCTAGATAGCTTAATATTAAGCTATCTAGCCATCTAAAAAAAATCCTGCACAAAAAAAATAAAAAAATTAACATTATATAAATTATTTGCAATTTTTTTGGTACCATTTGCAAAAAAAATAATAAAACTTTCGAATAATAAAATAAATATCAATATCTACAAGAGTAAAGTACATTAAAGAAATTAATTGCTGGCACGACTAAAGAATACCTACGTTTTATGAATTATTTACTCCTAAAATATGCAACTCCCGAATTTTTTGCTCGCGAAATTAATATAAAAAACGACAAAATATCATATACCCACTTCGAATTTACAAGAATAAAGTACATTAAAGTCTGAGCCAAATTATCAGAACGCATCAAAATATATATAGGAATTATTTGCTAATTATTTGCTTTTTTTGCTGATAAAACCAATTTTTTTGCTATATCTGTAAAAAAGTAACAAGTGGCTAGATAGCTAATTATTAAGTTATCTAGCCAACTAAAAAAAAACACCTACGCATAAAAAAATAAAAAAATTAACAATATATAAATTATTTGCTATTTTTTTGCTACCATTTGCAAAAGAAAAAACCAAATTTTCAAATAATAAAATAAATATCAACATCTACAAGAGTAAAGTACATTAAAGAAATTAATTGCTGACATGACTAAAGAATACCTACGTTTTATAAATTATTTACTCTTAAAATATGCAACTCCCGAATTTTTTGCTCGCGAAATTAATATAAAAAATGACAAAATATCATACACCCACTTCGAATTTACAAGAATAAAGTACATTAAAGTCTGAGCCAAATTATCAGAACGCATCAAAATATATATAGGAATTATTTGTTAATTATTTGCTGTTGTTGCTGATAAAACCAATTTTTTTGCTATATCTGTAAAAAAATTACAAGTTTTGCAAATGGTTTTGTGCCGATATTTTTTTTAGTTGGCTAGATAGCTTAATATTAAGCTATCTCGCCACTTGTTACTTTGTACAGATATAACGAAAAAAATTGGTTTTATCAGCAAAAAAAGCAAATAATTAGCAAATAATTCCTATATATATTTTGATGCGTTCTAATGATTTGGCTCAGACTTTAATGTACTTTATTCTAGTAAATTCGAAGTGGGTATATGATATTTTGTCGTTTTTTATATTAACTTCGCGAGCAAAAAATTTGGGAGTTGCATATTTTAAGGGTAAATAATTCATAAAACGTAGGTATTCCTTAGTCATGCTAGCAATTAATTAATTTCTTTAATGTACTTTACTCTTGTAGATATTGATATTTATTTTATTATTTGAAAGTTTTATGTTTTTCTTTTGCAAATGGTACCAAAAAAATAGCAAATAATTTATATATTGTTAATTTTTTTATTTTATTTTGTGCAGGTATTTTTTTTGTAACTTTTGTAACTTTTTACAGATATATCAAAAAAATTGGTTTTATCAGCAAAAAAAGCAAATAATTAGCAAATAATTTCTGTATATATTTTATGTGTTCTGATAATTTGGCTCAGACACCTTAATAGACCAGAATATCTCCCAGCACAGTGGTGGAGACCTTTTACCAGATATTTTCTTTATCATAAATAGCAGACTTAATAATTTAAAAATCAATAAAATTGTCGGTACCAATTTACTCATTAGAGTGTTCACGTTTTAAATCAAAAGTTAAGTTGTTATTAAAACACCCTTATTTAGCGGCTATGTAGTCGGAGGAGTTTTCAAACACACTGTATAATAAAATTTTCGTTATATACTATGTAAAGGCTAATCTTGTTTATAAGTTTTATTGTCTTTTTTCGTTCAAGTACAGAGAGTATGCTTTTTGCAATTCAGTACGTTCACTTTTCAGTACAAAAGAAATGTGCTTGTCCAACAAACCGCATAGCTATTAAATTTCTTTTAGTTTATTATTATAAACAGGACTCATTTGCTCTTAAAAATACAGCCGCCTTCCATAAATATAACACTACACGAAGTCATAAATATTTTAAGAACGTAGCAATTTGTTTTGATGTTTAAGAAGCTCGTATGGTTCCGAGCTTTTATCCATTACATTGAAAAACAGATTAGATTGTTGTAGTTGCTATTTCTTCTGATCCCGCCAATAATAAATGTCTAAAAATAAAAGGGTTTATCCATCCATCCTATCTGCGAAAGCGAAAGCGTACCTAAAAGTATTGTTATGCTGAACATGCACTATATAGATATATATGTTCTTATACCCTTATTTTACGACAAGGGTTTTCATTTCCGAAGGTTATATTTTTTTGATACTATGCATATTATATTCTTTGAATATATATCGCCCTGGTTAGGTAAGGCAATATATGCAAGGACTTTCATTACGCTGTTAAATGGTCGAGGAGCTTTTGAATCAGAGTTTTTGCTACATAATGTCAGTTTTTGCAGCAAAACTTGTGAGTGACTCTGAAAATATTTTTATTAAAATTCCTGTAATATTATTGGATTTTACTACCGTACAATTTTCAGGTGAAAGTTCAAAAAAGGTTTATTTTTTTTACAAAATGTGCTAATATAAGAATTTAAACAATATTTTAGAAAACATTTTAAAAATAAAATCTAGTGTATAATTTGCAAACAGAAAAAAGATGCAAATAATACATTTTAACATTTTCGTATAAAAGAGACTTATTTGAAAATAATAATTTTTACATGCTAAATTGATAATAAATTATGGTATGGCGTTTGGAATTGTGTGATGGCATACGAGCGAATTCAAAATTCGTAGAAGATGCATATACTTGTTTTATTCAGATATTGTTGCAGCATAATTAAATATTTTGAACTGGGTTAGATATGGCCACCCCAAGTGTCGGTGATCAAACTAAATGTATAGTAATATTTTTTAAAAACTGTTTTGCTAGAACTAGTGATTCAGTCAGTCCATTTCACTATGAAATCATATACTAAATTACTTCCTATTTCGTTTAAAAAGACCAGTGTCCATATCGCTGACATCGTATATAAACATTGTCTAGAAAGTGTACGTATTAAGCTCACCCAGGTCGATCCTGTACTTCTCTTGTCCTACTTCGTTATGCGGTACTAATCTGGACGATTTTGACTGCCTCGTTACTACTTGTTGTTACTGCATTATAATTTTTGGTTTCTCTGCTCGCAGAGAGTGCCTTGAAAAATTAGGCTAGATAATTTTACTACAATTTTATGTTTGAAATATTGTAGTAATTACTAATAAACTTTTTTTCATAGAGCAATAATACCTTGAATATTTAAAAGGCATTGCTGTAATTTTTAATTTAAAACATCATCACCATCATTATTATGTCTTTAGTCCTAGAACTGGTTGGGCGCGTACCTCCATTGTTTTCTATTCTGAGCTAACCTACACATTTCCCTGAAATTCCCACAGCTTACATCTTTCCTCATCTGTGCGCAATAGTCTAATCTAGGTCTACATCTACCCCTCTTACTTCCTACCTCTGCTTCTAATGTATTACGTACATTTCCCTCATGCCTTAGTATGTATTCTATTATCTTATATCTCCTACTTTCATTGTTTTCCACATACTTATTCCTTCCCCTACCATTTCGAGAACCTCTTTGTCGTTAGCTTTATGTTTCATGATATCTTCATCATACGCCTGTAACGCCACATTTCAAAAGCATCTATCCTTTCCCTGACCGCTTCTCTTACCGTCCAAGTTTTACTGTCGTACAATTATGTGCTCCACACGTATGCTTTCAGCAATGCTTTTCTTGTTTCTATGTTTGTTGTCCTTGAACACAGTAGTTGCTTCTTCTTGTTAAATGCAGTACAGCCTTGTGCTAATCGTTGTTTTATATATTTTGCGCTCTACCCATCTGTGTTATTTGACTTTCTACGTAGCAGGAATCTTTATCCTCTTGTAGGTTCTCGTTTCCTGCTTGTATTCTGGTTTTTGACATATTTACCCCTCATTTACATACTAATACTATAGTTTTATTTTTGTTAATCTTCATACCGTATTCCTCTGTTGGTGTTTCCATTTCATTAAGAACTACTTCTAACTCTTCTTTGCTAGATGCTAATACCGCTATAACATCTGGAAATCTAATCATATGAATCGCTTATCGCTGCATAATAATTCCATTAGTCTTTCTGCATTTGACAGTTTTCATTGCCTCTTCAATATACAACTTAATAATTAACGGTCAGCAGTGGATGTTTTCTCCCCTGTGAAGCAATAAAGCTATTGTTTTGTTAATGGCTATATAACTACTAGCCCGATTAGTATCCGTCAATAAGGTCTTATTATTTTCATAAGAGTTTGTTTACAGATACATCTTATGTTATATATATATATATATATATATATACATACATATATATATATATATATTATCGTGTAATTTGTAGGTTAAGAATAGATATATAGGTCATAGGTCAAGCTTGCGTGTGTAGATAACATCCATGAAATTTAATTAGGTGTTTTAGATATTTAAGGTAACGATTATTCAATTTTAGGTAGGTACTTTGAGTAAATTTGATTTTAGTTTCAGTTTTGCATTTATTTGTACGAAACGTCATAGTGAAACGTTATTTTTTTTGCGTAGGTTGTGGCGCTATTGAAGCGTATTTTTTATATATGGCTGGCCCCACGCATGGGCGTCAGTAAAACGTTTTTTGTTATTTATTTGTTTTGGCGCAAGTAATACTTATTGTTCCAAAAATCTTCCGACACAACTAGAGGTCTATTCCTGGGTAGAACAATGAGAAATGGGGGGGGGGGCAAGTCGAATTCTGTTTGCAGATCAAACTTAAGCTAAATCAAATAGGCGCCACCAAGTCCTGGTGTAATCACGATAATTGCATAGCATAGTTCTAAGGGCGGACGTGGAGACCCAAAGAAAAAAAAGATCGCCTTCGCTGACAAAAACCTGTCTTAATAAAATAAGACTCAGCTCCTGTAAGAAATTGTGATAGTTAAATAAATAAAAAAGTGGAACACCATTTGTGTCCTGCAAAAATACATAAAGAAATAATAAAAAAAGTATTTCCAATATAACATTGGCATCAATTTATTACTCAGGAGGGTTTTAGCTTTATGTAATAAGATTTGATCACACTTGATCAAAATAAAAAACCTTTAATCTTGAACCAATTGTTTACTAAAAGATCTCTTTTAAAATAATATAACTTGTAACAAAAAATTTAATCATTAACTGCATCAATCTTAAACTTTTAACTTTCATGTTTGTCTTTATTATTTTCAATCAAACACTTTACTTTAAAACATGAACTTGTTGTACAAATAGGGTTCTAACCTGGGCAGATCTTTCAGGTAGATAACAAATTAATAGCTCCTAACAATATTAGCATTTGAGCTTTCAAAATTATGTATACTAATTTTAATGTAGATAAAGCTGTTCACAAAAATAGACATGTTTACATATATTGCACTAAAGCTGTTCAAAGCATTTGCTTTTAAAATAACATCTGTCAGCTGTACAAAGTAGAAAAATATGACGTCAGTAACACCTGTTGACGTTACCGACGATTCATATGGAGCAAAGCATGTTGTTTTTAGAATATTAAATCAATGAACTTTCGTTTTCCACTGGGAAATCCAGCTCAACAATTAGTTGGAACTTTTACAATGTACATGTATTACGCATCAAAGCAAGTTAACGTGTTCCAAATTTTGAAACACATAAAAAGAACTTATAGCTGTCTACGAACCAAAACTGCAATTGTCGCATTGTGACAAAGGAAGACGGGATCCCGTTTTTCAAGCAACGATAACAGCGTTTGCAATTTGAAACCAATTCATCCAAACCAACTTCTATAATTCCTTCGTTCCACGTGTCGAATCATATCCTGTCGCCTTACATTATGTGTTTTACTGTGTCCTTGTGTGTTTTTTTAAAGTTTCATCCTACTTGTCGCGCTAAATAAATTATCTCAAATTATACAAGTTCGCACAATATATACATTACCGACCGTTATTCGAAGATTGCCGGCCTGCAGCCAAGGGTACATGTTGATATCTCTATCACCCGTGGCCGACTATCTTATAACCAGCTCGGGCGGTCGCGCCGTCAGGAGGGGAACAATCAAACAGAGATGTGCTTTTAAATAGCTGTATACGACACAGATATCTGAATATAACTAGATTATTAAAGGACGATGCAGGCTTAGCGTATTACTTTTGAAGTTGAATGCAAATTATTATTGTTATTAATAAAATTGTTACATTATTCTTGAAATTATATGCAAGGAATTATTATTATTAATAAAATTGTTACACTATTCTTGAAATTATATGCAAAGAATTATTATCGAAAATAAAATTGTTACAATAGTATCTATAGAGTAGGACGACAAAGGTTAAACTTCTGTCAACAAATATGAAAATTTCTGTTTCCGTTTAACGTGAGTAGAATTTGGGGTAAATTATTTAAACTAATAATGTAATAATAGGACTCCTAATTGGTGGAGAATAATTCCGAGTGTATGGATAATCCTGATTGGTGGTATAATAATTCTGAGTGGATGGATAATTCGAGTATACGATATAATAATTTAAATGCATGAAAATAATTCTAATTGATAGTATAATATTTCAAATGAGTGGATTGATATTATAGTTGATGATAATTCGAATATGGGGATATTTTAAATGGATTAATGTAATACTTCAAATCAGCATCGACAATTTTGGTACAATTTTGAGTTGCGAGATTCAATGCAAATAAAACAAAGAAGCACGAAACAATTTATGGAAACCAAGGGGTTCAATGTAACAGGCCAGATCTAATTAGTTTTAAGATATTTTTTCTATTTAAATTTGAATACTGAATTTACGCGTAATGAAGTCAGCACAAACATTGCATACGTTAAAAGTACGTAATATTATAAAGGGGTTTAGAACGTTCAAGGTTTCTTTGAAAAAAAGGGTAGTTTTTGGTGACTTTAGATTGATTGCAAAACATATAAATTTTGAGATAAATAAGACTTATGATATTGATTGATTCAAGGGTGTATTTTAATAATTTTCAAAACTTGTACATAATATTTCTTTTCATTATATGGAATTAATTAACTTCGTTTTATAATTCAAACAGATAAGTAATCAGAAAGGGGCGAAGAAGAAAAAAATTGATCATCGTAACGTTGTGCACTCTGTGTATAATAATAAAAGCTAGCCGTGGCATAATAATAAAAATTAGTAAAATTAAACTTGATTAGAAAACACAGAGTTAAATAGAAAACGTCCATTGACACCGAGTACGGCGTTATCATATCAATATATATATATTGCTGTGGTAGCGAAGGAACAAGCTTTAACATCGGGCCCCAGCGTTGGGCCGTCATAAAATTGCTGTGGAGTCGGGGAGTTTGCTCTTAAAATTCTCGCCCCACGAATTGGGCCAACATAAAATTGTCTAAAAAAAATAAAAATAAAAGAATTTTCTAACTTTTGCTTTTTGAGCGCCTCCTATATTTCTGCTCACCCTGGCTAGCTCAGCAATCGGCTTCTTCTTGAATACCTACCATTTTAAGTACATACCTTTCTCACACACACACAGTCAAATGAAATTACCAATCAGATAATACAACAAACATACAACCTTTTTATTTACACATATCAACAAGTTTCCATTATTAATAAAATATTTACACCTTGGTACAGACAGTTTGCTAAAACCGTTACCAGCTCAATCATTAAATACTTTAATGTCCTTGGTTTTAATATATTTCAACAAATTCTATATAATACGAGTAGATGGGCCCCATATGCAACCCTAGTTTGACTTTATCCTGGTCTATTTTGAGCTTATTATAACCCAGTTTTTGTAAATGCTTTTACACTTTGCATTTTTTTAAAATCAAATTTAAGGATCCGTTTACTCCTTACAACAACATTTTATAGCATGAACACACCTTTATACATCATCAATAAACCCTTTTTTAGTATTCAAAATTAATTGTCCAACACATATACCTCTTTAAGGGCGCGATCGGATGTATGGTTGGCTGCCTAAAATCTATCAAAAAACAGGTTATTCTGTTTGGTAAATAACTTTTGTTGGATTGAAAATATGCAAAATGTAACTTCACCATTAGACTCACAAAACTTTGTACTTTCTAACGAAGGTTTCCTTTTTTTTTCTAAAGTGCAGTAATAAGTAGGAAATAGCTGTTAAAAGTAATGTTAAAATTCACTTACTTTATTTTAGTTACTACATCTAACAGAATCAATTTGTATATAAAAAAAAGCATTCGTTGGATAGCAGAATACATATATAATCGTTCTGTTAAAAAAAATTTCAATAATATTGATCATGATAGCCGTAGTGTACTGAATGGATTTTACTGAATTATTACATTGATTGTACGCCATTTTAATAGAAATTGTTTACGACTTCCTCCGAAGATGGCACTGTTAATGATGTGTAGAATAAGGTTTAAAACCAGAATATTTCAAATTGAATTATTTTGGACTTTGTTTTTGTCGCATTGAAATGAAGTAAACTAATAATATATGGTGAATTACCTTTTGATAAGTGTAATACAATAATGATTGGATTAATTGCGAATATTTATAAAGCCAAAAATGACATAACCTCAACATCCATGGTTGTTTGTAAACTTTCATGTTTATATTTACAAGCGATAAGTAAATTATTACAGCAGTGTTACTTTGTGAAGCTTATACTATGTTATAATAGTTTAAAAAAAAGGGTAGTGTGCCGTATCCCGAAACGTAACTAGATATTCTACAATATTCAATATAAGCAAAATATTGCATCATAGCAACAGTAATGTTTATTAAAATATCTTAGTGGAACCATTGCAGGGAAATAGGATACATTTTGTTACAAACTAGGTTGCGAGATTGGTACTCGGTAAAATGATTTTCAAATTTGAACGATCTGGGAGAGGACGTTCTCAAAAAACGATCATTTTTCCTACATCATTTTACACTTCACTTTGGGGACGTTCATTGTCTTGTGTATCTTCACCAGGGGTCTGCAATGGTAATTATATTTTCAATTTGAAAAGTGTCAAAATCAGCTTTAAATATATAGGCAACTTATTAGTGTTCCCATTCTTTACCCCACGTAGCAGACTTCCGTCATTTTTTGGTCATACATAGTTCACATGTAACGTCAAATAGATGTGATAATAACATTTTCTCAAATTGTGCTGCCGGCAAAAAATGATTATAATAAAAAATAAACTTCAAAGCTCCCACTAATTTTTTAAATATATTTTAGGCTAAATTAAAAATAAGAGTGGAAAAGTTTATTTAGGATTAAACAATTTACGAAACTAGACCTAACTTTAGACATTAGAGATAAACCATAAAAGAATTCCTTTTTGGTTTATTCTGTCAAAAATTAGCTATTTTGTTACATTAAATCGACTCTGTCAAAAACGACTAAACGTTTATTTCAATAAATATTTCAAACTAATAGAATATTTGGGGTCTTCGGTTTAATATTTTTCATCAAATGCTAATATCGAAAAATGTATTTCCAATACAAAAAAACTTTGAGTTGTTACCTGTAAAGTGTGCTTTATTAAAACAAAATTATTACAAATGTTTTATTTTTAATGAATAACTAAGAAATTAAAAATAGGTTAAATTGTTGTAACATTTACAATGTATACACATTATATAAAATTTTATAAAATTTTCAAATTCGACAAAAAACAAATTTTCAAAAATTAACTAATTCAAAAAAAAATTATCCTTACCCGTTTTCCTCTTTCACTTCTCAGTTGAACGGCCTTCTTCAACTGCTTCCGGCTAGCTCCTTTGGATCTCCTCTTGGGTATCTAGATTCACTCGCATATTCTCAAACATACACACCCTAGCAATAAAACCTCAAATACAACCAACATACAAGCTTTTATTTATAACTATTTACAAATGAAATGCAATATAGTCCATATTCCATTTATCACGTTACACTTCAGAAAAACCTTATTTTATAATGTCCAGTATTTTATTTTTAAATCATTAAACACATAAATTGTACCCGGAGTAAATGGGCCTTGAATAATACCTTCTCTAAAATTTCTTCTTTATAATTTATTTATTCATTTTACTCTAACTAAACTCTGGGATAGGGTGAGCTCAGAATAACCCAGCTAATTATGCATTTGCATACTTTTAAAACAAATAACAAAACAAAGCCATGTACTCTTCACAAAAATTGCACGTTCGGATGGAACGTTTAAAAGCTTTATAGACACCTTCAACTTTCTAGTTAAATACCATAATAAAGTTTTTACACGTATTAAGTTCAATACGTAAATAATACACACTACCTTGGAATTTCACTCTCATACTTTCTCCCAATATTCACAGTTTTTAAAGTCACAATTTAAATCGTTACCTGGAAATTTATAGTAGATCTCTGCGTTGTGGATGATGCCGTCTATTTCTTCGATCCGTTCTGCAGATCGTTTCTAGCTGTTACTAGAAAAACTCCATCTAAGTTGAACTGCAAACGCGGTCTCCCCGGTGTAACCAAATCCAAATTCCATTTAAAATTATTTCTTCATTAATAAGATGCTTCAAACCACGTTACTTAATTCCCGTCACGAGTTGATTATAATTATAGATGATATCTCCATTAAACTGTACTTTCGGCACACTTAACCGCGTATTTGATTAAGAGACTATCACCTTATAATATAATTTAACTGATTCAGTAATACTTACAACTCGTGATACTTAGATAGGTTGTTTGGAGCGATCGAAAACTTAAGGGCCCTCACCACGTTCTCTAAAAGCATTTATACACTCCAATGTAACCTCTCCATACCTGCTTAACGCGAAATCCCCTGTTAACACCACACATTTTCGCAATTTTGCACTCAACTCCATTTTCAAATCTGCGAATTTCAATACCTCGTTTAAAAAATTTTAAGAATATCATGCTCCACTATCCTCGTGCTTGTTTCAAATCAAACTAACATATCGACCAATCGTAGACCTCGTGACGCTTCACAAATCCCTCCTATCCTATCAGTGTCTCTTATTTATGCGTTTTCTCTGTCCCTTTCTACCCTGGTCTGAGTGGTACAAAATCGATATTCCTGACTATCTGCCGTCTAAACACACGTGGACTCGCGTCGTGACTTTAAATAACCCCTGTTTAGTATTTCATGCTAAAACATTCAACCGTTTCTAATATACGTAGAAGTTGCATGTTTATCTACTCAAATTTATTAGAACTTGACCTTTAAAAGTTTGCAGGTGTTCAATCATAACGAACGTTTTAAATACAATTCTCCGAGCTTCGTTTCATGGTATTTTAACCCTCCTGATATATCCGTTTGTTAGCAACGCGTCTTCCTTGGGTTTTTACATGCTTTTATGATTATTATATATTAATAATTGTTCAATTAACTCCAATTAAATTAATAAATGCATGGCATTGACTTCTACCATTTCATTCTTTGCAAAGCTATTAAAATTTTAATTATTATTTGTACAATTTGATCAATACCCGTTACTTAAAAATTAATTAACTAATATAAATTTCGCACGTAATTTTGTTTGTTCCTTTATTCAGGGTGAAATTGTTTCGTTTATCTATATTTTTAACCCTTTAAAACCACTATAATATATATAAATCAATATTTTATTTATGCACTATTTAATGTGTTAATACGTGTTTATTTTATTCGAATGTGTTCGATTTTTAGCAATTTTATGATACTGGCAAATGAAGTTTTAAGTATTTATCATCATTAGTACGACAAAGATGATAGTTTGGAATAGACTCCACATTTTCCTGACTTTGACGTACCTATTTTACGTTTGCGATTTATTAAATAACTTAAATTTATAGTTACTATGTACTTAAAGGAACGCTCATTTAAACGAAATTCTAATTGGTGCTCAATTAAAATGTTTAAATAGTCTTAAGGAATTTTCTTAGTAAATAGAAAATCATTAAGTGTAGCAATTCTATATTTGAATGAATTATCGTTTTGAAATAAGTAGATTTAGCAAAAGCACTTTGTGCCTAAATAACTTCCATTCGAAAGTTTCGATACTAAAATTTCCACAAAGGAATTAATTGCAAAACTCAGAATCTTCTGCCATATTTATAAGATAAAATTCATGCCTTAGCACAATACAACTAACATAATTTTATCTTTAACCTGAATAGATAGTCACCTATACGAAAGATCGGCTAATTATCTTTAACTGTTATTTGGTAAATTTTTCTAAAGTCAATGCATAAGCGTTAATCGCCATTCCTTTCTTGTACTGAAACAATATTGTTCGGACAATGAGAATAAATAGGTGCAATAATGACACCCTTTAAGAACTCGCCTACAATTCTCTGCAGTATCTTTTTTTCTGACAATGACAAGCGGCCTGGTAGAAAATTGATTGATTGTTGCTGCTTTAAAGTGTCTAATATTACTTGTTTCCCATTTCATAACATATTCATTCTGTGAAATAATTTAAAAAATCTAGGAAAAACTGAATATTCAATAAAAGAAAATTGGGAATTCCTAAAATTTATTGCCAAAAAATTGTACCAAACAAATATTGTAGTATCTTCATAACCGAATCAACGGTCGTTGAGTACAGACCTAAGTGAACGTGTTGTTAGGGAATCGCGATCCAAATCCTTTTGAGTGAAATTGTAATAAAGTGGAAGTTTCTTAAAAAACTTTTTGAATATTGAGGAGTAGGTTTCTATGTCTCTCAACCATCCCCCAAACGGGGGGAAGACGGTTCCTTACCAGAGACCATAAGTAGAGCTATAGCGGTTCTTGTTAATAAAGATATTGATATGGAACGATCGGAACAAGCAAATTTGGTGAGTTCGTTCCATAGTAATTATAATCATTTCAATGCAAGTTGATACGATAATCCTAATTTCCCTCTCTCTGTGCCGAATACTAGTTCCCGTAATAAAGGTAATACTATTTTAACATTAAAGTGCGATTTTGCAGATAGCGCGGGCCATACATTGTTTATACGAACTCTATAGATGATAATATTAAAAATCTTTCACATATGTCTATAGGCAAATTGATGTTTCGAATTGACTCTAACATTTCGAATAACGTAATTAATATTAAAAAAATCTGCATCAAGCGAGTTTCCATTGAAATGAGAAGGTTTAAAAGTGCTAATGAGCTTACATCTACTAAATTTTTAAAGGGAAATAACCTACAGGGCTACATACCTACATTTCTCTTTTGTCGATTTGGTATAGTGAGATCAGTTGATATTGATACTAATGAAGATGAAATTAAATCTTCCCTTTGTCCTATTAAAAAGGAAGTGTTTAAAATTATACAGGTTTGAAGGTTGAACAGACCGGTAGTTAATGAAGATAAAACCGTAAATTTTTCACCTATAACATCTGTTCTACTAATCTTTAAGGGCCAACGACTTCCCTCTCATGTTGGGTTATACGGATGTGCTTTAGATGTAAAACCTTTTATACAAAAAGTGGTGCAATGCCAAAAATATCATGGAGAGAATTTGTGCAAAAGTCGCATTAGCAGTCCTACGTGCAGCGACGATCATGCATTAGTCAACTGCAATAACGAAGATATAAACTGCATTCATTGTAAAGGACCTCACTTATTGAATGAAAACTGCTCAGTTTACAGAAAACAAAAGTAGATTAAGCAAAGAAAGGCGAAAAAAAGTATCTCATTCAAGGATGCAATTTATAAATTGACCACAAGTTCCGCACAAATTACATCTAGTAACATTTTATCTACACCTACTAGATTACCACCTATTGGATCTATACATCCATTACATTTGGATAAAATAACTATAAATAAGAAATCGAAAATGAATAATAATTACCAGTTGGACTTGGTTAGACAACATAAAGAGTTTATTTCAGTTCCTAAACCACATTCAGGTAATGGTGTGTATCTAGGAAACGAAAATGAGATCGAAAAGCTAATTAACATAATTTTAGAATGTCTCATGGATTTAAGTAGTTTAAAAGATTCTTTCATTGGTAAATCGTCCCATGCAAAGTTGGAAATAAACGTAAGTATAGTATTCTTAAAAATGGTGGGTCTCCTAATAATTCAGTGGAATGCTAGAGCCATTTGCTCAAATAAGGGCTCACTAGAAAACATTTTAGACAATAATAATAGAGATATAGCATTAATTGGAACATGACTCAAACCCTTTAATAAAATATCCTTCTCTGGTTACAATGTATTTAGAAAAGACAAGTCGCAAGGTAAAGGCGGTGGCGTCCTTATATTGTTGAGAAAAAGTTTCCCTTTTAGTGTTATTCTTGATTCCCCACAACTAAACGATTTGGAAATAACGGGTATAGATACTTCCTGTTCTGACAAAAAAGTCTTGTTTATATTCAGCATATGTTCCTCCGAACTCACACTTTCAACAACAGGAGTGGGAAACATTTTTCGACGATTTTCAGGATGAATTTTGTAATAGCATGAGATTTTAACATACATCACTCAACCTGGGGCTCTCCTTGACAGACACCCAGGTTGGTAATTCCTAAGTGCAATGTAAGGCGGTAATCTATTTATTATGAACAATGGAAGTGCTACTCGCATTAAATCTCCTGCAAAAAATAAGTCTGCAGTAGATAATAGGTCTGTTCAATTTCTCGAATCCCATTTTTAAGTAATTTGGTGGTGGACGACACTTTGTTGGGTTCGAATCATCTGCCTATTTTTTACTACATTATAGAAATAACATTCCTCGTTCAGCTAGCATCAGATATCGAAAATTCAACACAAAGAGAGTAGACTGGAAAGCTTATTCGGAATTTTTAGGCCGTTACCAGAACCAAAACGATTTTAGTTATTCAAATTTTATAAATAGTCTATTAAACGCATGCTGTCCAGAACAAAAAGCTTGGTAAAATATGGTGGGACAATGAGCGCGAAATCGCTGTCAATAATAGAAAAGCTGTACTAGCTCAGTTTAGAAGAGTAGCTAATTTGTAACATTTTACCAACTACAACAAATGCAATGCTATAAGCACAACAAACAATCATAGAGAGAAGAATCATGTCATGGAAACGTTTTTGTTCATCTTTTGCAGCAACTCTTCCATATCCAAATTTTGGTAAAATATCAAGAAGATTAAGATTATCCCTTTGTCGCCCATTCATCCGTTAGTTTCAGGGTAATAACCTGTTGATTTTCTCCACAATCTCACCAATGATTTTACCTTTAGAAAGAAATACCTATAAATTTAGAGCTTCCTCTGCCGATACTATTGACCATTTCTTTCCTATGCAAGAACTCAACGATACTTTAAAATCAAAAGCCAATACTGCACCAGGGGAAGATGAAATCCAGTATACAATGTTGGAGATGCCTCAGAAACGTTGCTTACAAAGTTAGATGGTACACACCAGAATGTTATAAATACATATTTCGAATTCTTAAAAAGCACACCAAATAACATCGTTTACGCAGAAGCATTGGAGCTGCCTCTCCGGCAGCGACGGCAATTCTTAGCTCAAACGTTCATTATAAAAAGCAAGCTTTTCGTCTCCTATCATTAAAAAGATCCAACATCTATTTATGCTAAGCCCAACACACAGGCATTGAATAATTAAAAAAGATCCTGTAATAATGTCTAGCTACGTTTTTATTGAACCCATGTTAAAAGAGGTCACTTCAGCAGACAAAATTCCTTTTTATTCCCTAGATTTTGATTTGCTAAAGAAGATGGAAGATATTTGTATTACCTGCTACACTATTAATATGGAACAAGAATATAAATTTTTAATGAATTCGCGGTATCTATGCTACCAAAAAATTGCACCAATGCGTCGAGTTTTGCACGAAATGTGGGCTATGCGGCGTTTGACTGTCTGTCAAACAAACATTGCTGCTATCATTTGAATGGTAAATATTCAGGCCTTTACCGCAGAATTATTCTTTTTCTGGAAGGCATTAGAATATATATTTTTCAATCCAGAAAAAGTCACGTCACGAAATGTTCTGAAAATAAGCGATAGCCAAAATAGTCTACTCAGTCCGAAACATATGAAGTTTAACACATATTTTTCCTTTATTTATAAAAATATACTCCAGATGACTTGTATGATAAAGCAAATGGGATTTGTAATTAAACTCCTATGGGTTAAAGCTCATTGTAACATAGCAGGAAATGAAAAAGCCGACAGACTCGCAAAATCTGCCACATGTTTACCAGAAATTGACCGATCATTATGTATTCATACTGATATTTATCCACTTCTTAAATTGTTCTGCAAATCTAAATGGACGAGGTAGTACTCGGGAAATATCTTAGAAAAATTTTATAAGTCTATCGAACCTGTTCCTCCAAGACACCTGTGGAGTTCGGCGACAATTACTAATAACACAGGGCTTAAATATATAGGCTGAGATTTTATACGCGCTATATCCCGCTTGAGAAGCGGACATGGGCTATGCCCAGAATATTTACATAAAATTAGGAAAAAAAGAAAAAGAAGATCGTCTATGTGGGTATGGTGAAATAAGGAATACAAATCACATTATATTTGAATGTAAAAATTTTACTTTTCATCGTAAGAAACTATACTTGAAAATATCTAGAATCACTTCCTCACATCAACCTTTTCAACTGTGTATGGTTCTTTCCTTCAATAACACTAAAGTTAATTTTGAAATATATTCATTTATTAGAAGATGCAGTATATTGCTATAATCATTTATTATTATTTTATTATTGTTTAAATAATTTTAGGTTAGCGCATTTTTCACGTTTTATGCATCCTCTGTCAATCCTCCCATTTATCTGTGGCTCTCTGAGTATGTCTTAGAAGAAAAAGTCCTCTTGATAAACCCATTATCGTATTGTATCCCTGTTGTATCCTGTGATACCAATAACAATAGTTAACTATATGTTAGAATTGTGTATTTGTCTTATTGTACGCATGGCCTTTATTGTGAACCTACTGCTTTAAAATGTCCAACGGACCTACCAATTAAAATTTATGCAAAAAAATTATAATATATTTAGCTGTGAAATCGCTGTTTACTAAAATCCCAACTGATTTGGCATTACACATAATTAAAAACAAATGGATCCCAATAGCGCATTCAACAACACTGCCTATAAAAGAATACATAAAAGGAGTATAAAATTTGTTTAGATCACATGTGCTTTAAATTTGAAAGAGTATCTATTCCCAAATGTTTGGTACCTCAATAGGTTCCTCTGGATTTCGTCAACAACTTTGAACCTAGTGCTAGAAGCACAGGATAACCACGCTGTTCGTCAACTAAGCTATAAATCTGTCTTCCTGTGTTTTATAAAAGGTTTATCAATTTTAGGTAGCATTATATGCCTAGCAGAAAATATAATAAAAGAAACAATAAATTTCTTTAATGGTTTTCATCTAGGTATTCAGTCTACATACGAAAAAGAGATAAATAAACGATACTATTCTCAGATATAATCATTCAGTATAGATAGATAAATTAATTTATTGTTGTGAACAATACCTAGGCCAGAGCCCATACTAGCCGTACATTATAAGTATTTACATATATTTAAAACTTAGAATAAACAATTCGAAGACAACTGGGGTTCTTAAAGTTTTGGTGAGGGAGATTTGTGCCCCTACCTAAGTCGTCAACTGTGCACGTGGCGTGGGGCTGATTGTGTGCATAGTGTGATGTGGTAGTGAATTGCAAGAGTGTATATTAATTGTGTTAGTGCCGCTGGTTGTGGGTGGTCTGTTTGGTTTCAGTATAATGAAAAAAGAGAAATGCCACAATCTGGTATGAAAAAAACACACGTAGTTGTAGACGTTTAAATTTCTCAATCTCGTGAAGCGGGCCGGGAAGTACAACCATCCGAGAGCAAATATCCAAAAAATATTAAAAGTATACTGAAAAAGCTAAATACTCCTAAAACATTCGTAGAACCGATAATAAAAACAAAAATCCACATAATTTATAATAATTATAGCATTAAATAAATTCAATTAAATGAAACTAGAATACCGCTCAAATATACCCCAGGACGATAAAAAAAACGCTGCCTTATAGCATACAACATACATGTCGTAGATAAGCCAAATAACTCATTAAATTATATATTCACAAAACTTAAACCTGTAACTAAAAACAAATGCAGAACTCATGCAATGTATAAAGTCGATTGTAAAGAATGTGCTGGAGGATATATAGGAAATTTTAAACGATAGGCGCGTTTATGGACCAATAATAAAAATAAAAATGTTAATGATTGCGTATTAGTTTCATATTAAAGTAGTTAATTTTTATAACGTTGATTTGTCTTAAGAAAAACTAAGATCGTTTTACTACAAAAATTTAATTTGATAGATTAATAGTTCGGTCGTCTTGTCAGTGGTATTAAAAATGTCAAATTATAAATATCTTACATTCTCTCAAAAATTATTAAACACCACGAAGGTCTGGATAGATACTTAAAATGTGGTCTCCCGTTATTCGTTCAAAGGCACAAAAGACAAATTGTTTGTTTGTTTACCTCTATAACCTCTATAACTCAAGAAACTTGCGTTAGATCTTATTGCTTCAGGTATATGTAACGCTAAATTAATGCTCTGTTCTTAAGCAAATTAATTAAAGTATATAGTACAAAATTCGATGACTGTTGCTTGGACTAGGAATCTAGTGTTAATTTAGTGATTATTTGTAAATTGCTCAAAGATTTAGTTTAGTTATGCATATGCGCCTAAAGATATGCGTTTGCTAAAAACAAATTAATATAAGGATTTGCTTCGGACATCAATGCCGTATTAGTTTAATCAAAATTGTATTATTCACCGACAATTAGTTTGTGCATACCGCTAGATGTATTGGGTAAGCTAAGAATATTGAGTATTTTTACTGATTGTAACGACACATGTTAGCGATAATTCTTGTTGAATGTGTTAACTTTATTTAGGTGTTAGATTTAATTGTTTTGTCACAAAACTTGATGTAGGCCAGCGTATGTGCTAGGCTTTTTAATGTTGTTTGCCTTATAATATTTTGAAATAAAAATATTTTGTGCACGTAATCTTTTTAATCTTATAGAGCCAAAATTAGAAAAGAAATTGTCCTAAAATACACTTCATTACAAGGTTTTCCAAACACAGATCAATCACACACCTAGTGTTTAAGAATACGTAATTATAACACCCCACCTAACATTAGAATGATCATTGAGCCGGATATTCGCTTTGCGTAACAATCAGTTAGTATATTTCCCCTTTTGGAATTCTCAACATTTGAGCAAGGGAGATTAACATTACAATTTGTATTGCAAATGACAGAACCAGAGATTCTTGAGTGGGTTAAAGTTTCTGCCTATAATATTTTGATTCCTGTAGTTGTCACTGGAAAAATTGTGCGATTTAGAAACACTGAAATGATGGTTTGGAAATCTGTTGATATACTTTATCCAAATGAGAATCGCGATGTTGGGGTTCATTTCTACTAAGGTTTTCGTTAAAATCAAACGAATCTGCGCACCTGGTATAACATTTACAAACGACCCGGCCTACAACGACATCGGTTTGTTTATCAAAAATTAATTTGAAATTGTTTAAAAGCCGAATGGTCGTCTTTATACAACTTATTGAAAACGCTAGTAACTGATTAATCCTACTCTCGCAGCTGTTTAACGCCTCATGTACTTAAATGCGTTCCTTAAGAAAGAGATTTTGAAGTTAATAAATAATCTGAAGATCACTGAGTCAAACTTTAGCACTGCTATTGAAACTAGTAAAGCGGTATCTAAACTCGCTCCTATAATCACCCACTTTTTACAGTTATTCGACTGCCTTTAGATCAGAAGGTATACGTCGCAAAACCTACGCAACTTCTCCACAAATGTTAAACGTTCCTTAGACTCTCCAAAGAACTTAAGCTATCTGGAAACACAATTGTGACAGGCTTGATTGAGCATTTTTTAAAAAGAGAACTGAATTATGGTTCGCGTAAAGCATTCAAGCAAGGCAGAGATTTAGATTATTTAACAAACGCCGATGGATTTTTCGAGTTTTTAGAACTCATGTGTTTAGTTTTAGGAAACCTGTTAACCATTTCTTTCTAAAAAGATATTAAGGCCATCTCTACATGTCAGTAATGAAAAAGCATTCATAGAAACTTGCTTGTATTGTAATGAAGGCATGTGCAAGATTTATTCCTGAAGTAGTTTTAAGAATATGCCGCTCGCATTCAAATAGTTTGTAAGCGTGGATATTGTTATAATTGTCTTGAAACATCCCATATTTCCCAAAACTGCGATTCAGGTCGGTGTTACAATTGCTCAGGAAAACACAACGATTTCATTTATAACGCTAACGGTGCGGTGAAAGGCCAAAGTATGCCGACGTACAATCGCACTTCACCTAATGGCGCAAGAAAGCTACAATTTATCAAGCGACAATGTCGAACTCGTTGGAATTCAAAGCCAACTTTTCCCAGAAGCAATCAAGGAAAGACCTCGTTTCATAATGGCTTACACGCACAAGTGAATTTGTAACGTGCATTTTTGGTAATTTAACATTCTACACTTTACCAAATACGTAAAATACATCGTTTCTTTGGGATCGCTGTTTGTATAAAGTAAATACTTTCGAATAGTTTTCAGATTTGTATGCAATTTAACTCGCGTGTATTAATTTTAAAAGTAGTTTAATTGAAGATTGATTTTCATTAATAAATAAATTGCAAGGAACGAGTTTTAAATAGGATTATTCGTAAATTACTTTCCAACTTATCGAAAATGATAAACAACTGTAATTAGTTATTAGATATGATGGTGCATTCACTTATTGGATGTTTCTTATGTTATTAACGAAGTCGATAAGAGGTTATGGTAACAACGATTTTGATATAAACAGATGGGAGGGCAGAGTAGTTCGAGTTTGTGCTTGGTTCCTATATATTAACTACGTTAAAAAAGACTGTTTCGTTTTGCTTTGAGAATAATGAGAATTAATGCGGAATCAATTTCGAATTGTGCATGAACAAGCACGGCACGCTTTTAGTTGTTTTTCTTGTGAAATAAAAGTTGTATATTAACTGTAGCAGTGTAGTTCTGATTACCATTCGAAGGAAGTATGCTTGATATGTAACGTGTTTGACGTGCTTGTTTACGGAACACGGACGGTTTTAGTGATACGCGTTGCTTTACTAATTGTTTTTGTTGATTTTCTGTTGAAAAAAAAAGTGATAGAACTTGTTGACTCGACCGCACGTGCTTGTTTTACGGAACATTATTTTAGTGATACGCGTTGCTTTACTAATTGTGTTTTTTGTGGAGTTGTCTTTTTTTTTATATTTGAACTGGGTGTGCGATCTAGTTTCGCGGTCCTTTTCTTTTTATCAGAGTAGTTCATACTTTGGATTATCCAAATACAGTTGATACTGTAGTTTCTGAATTTTCTAACCCCAAAGAATCCAAAACAGATCATGCCTTGCGCAAATTTCGTTATTTGCGAAATATAACAGGTTACCGGTTTACAAAGGTATTGGTTGAAGTTTCTCACTGCTTTTTGGATGTTTATGAAAATAAAATACATTTGGTCCCAGTTGAAATTAAACTAGTGCTACAAAATATTTCGAAATTATTGTCCCAGGAAATAGAATTAACAAGAAATATATCAATGCTACATAGTTCCGTCGCGTGATAATGTCTGTTGCTAACACCAGTGAAATACGTAGGTGTGATTAGAGTAACGTGTGATAAGTTCTATCAACACCCTCCCAGTAAAGGATGAAGTGCTTCGTTAGTGCAGGACATCGTGAATCCCACACTTCAATTGCAAGGAAGCGTTCCTGAAGGACTTTTTGTAAGTTGAACTATTTCCTACTTGTTATTACTTTAAATATCTATCCGTTGTTTTGCCATGTCTTCGTCGTTCTGATACCTTTTACAATAGACTTGCCTGCTATTAAGAAAAAAAAAGAAAGATAAAAACAATCAATATTACTGAATTACTCATATCAATTGTGACTTACCTATTTATCTTTTGTTAACATTTTGTCTGATTTATGTTTAATTGGTGTGTGAGGAAACGTTTCTGCTACTCCCCAATATTACCTCACTTTGTGATAAAAATTTTTGTAATGCTTTTATCGTGATTATATTATATAGTTTATCTAAACAGTTTTATTTACATTCTACAAAGTACTGAATAACTTAGACTTTTCATTGCTGCTATGCTTATTCTTTTTTTTTTTTGGTTTGCTTAACTAATTTTCTTGCAGGTATTGTCACTAACTCATTACCGCCGCATACATTATATGTCAGTCTGCTTTCTACACCCCCTAATACGTCAGAAGTATGAAGCAAGAAGGTAAGCTAGAGAACTTAAAATTGAAATGGATAGGTTAGCACTAGACATACTAGGGATCAGCAAGTTCCGTGGCTAGAGGCGGGAGATTTTTGGAGTGGAGATTTTAGGGTAATACATACAGGATCAGAGGACGGAAACTCTGGTGTAGGGTTAGTTATGCGAAAAAAGTTAGAGCATTGTGTAGAAAATTACTTACAAAAGAACGATGGAGTATTCATGGTTAGATTAGAATCTAAACCGGTAAATACAGTAATAATACAAGTATACATGCCCACCACCAGCCACCGTGAGGAAGAGGTAGAAGCGATCTACAAAGATATCTAAGACATACTAAGATACGTAGAAAGACATGAAAATTTAATAACTACGGGGGATTTTAATGCAGTGGTTGGTGAGGGTAGGGAAGGAGCGGTAATAGGTATAATTGATTTAGGCAGGAGAAAGGAAAGGGGAAATAGGTTAGTAGAACTTTGCGATAAAAACAATTTAACCATCACAAACACATTATTCAACATTATGCTAGAAGGCGATACATTAGGAAGATGCCAGGGGATATAGGAAGATATCAAATAGATTACATTTTTATTAGACATCTGTTTAGGAATCAAGTAAAAGACTGTAGAAACTATTCAGAAGCAGATATAGACGCATGAAATAGAAACAGTTCTAACACAGAGATACGGTGTGAAAATTAACAAAAATGAAAGTAAAGTTTTAGTATGCAAAGGAGGAGAAAATAAACCAAAAACAAAAATACAAATAGGTAGCGAAAAACTTACAAGGGGTTAAGGATTTCTGCTACCTAGGAAGCCAAATAACGCAAGATGGGAAAAGCGCAAAAGATATAAAACAAAGATTAGCTCAAAGTCGTGCTACATTTTACAAGTAAAAGCAACTACTGTGTTCAAAGAAAACAAACATAGAAACAAGGAAAGGATTGCTTAAAACATATGTGTGGGGCACAGCACTCTACGGCAGTGAAGCGTGGACAGTAGGAGAAACTGATAAGAAAAAGGTACAAGCCTTTGAAGTGTCGTGCCACAGACGTATGATGAAGATATCTTGAACAGACAAAGTTAAGAAGAAAGAGGTACTAGAAAGGGGAAGAAAGAAACATGTGGAAAACAGTAAAAAATAGGAGAGATAAGATGATAGGTCACATACTAAGACATGTGTGAATAGTGCGGAATATATTAGAAGCAGAGATATGAAAAAAAAGAAGAAGAGGTAGAGCTAGGTTAGACTATTGCACACAGATATTGAAAGATGTAGTATGTGGAAATTTCAGGGAAATGTGTAGGCCAGTACAGAATAGAAATCGATGAAGGTACGCATCCAACCAGTCCCAAGATGGAAAAAAATAAATGTACTTAAACATGATGATTATTGTAAACAACTACACGTATTGATCTTGCAAGATTCTGAACTAATGTAAATTGTACGAAAGTATTTACTGGAAAACTATTAATTCGGCAAATGTCTAAGTGTTGGGGGATCATTGACATCCACAGGTTGCTTAATCCCCTTCACATACTCTACATTTGATTTTCCAATGCTCCACCCGAAGGTATATTGGCCAGGAAGCGAGTTCTTTTTAATCTGAAAGATATTTTGAGATATTTTGCCGAACCCTTGTTATTCCAAGCAAGGCAGGGATCTTTAACGCGCGTGACAACGCTCACGCACGGAACCCCCATTTTACCTATCATCCGAACGAAAGCGTATTTATGTGAAAAATGCCTAACGGACCGTGTCGGGATTCGAAGGACCTTGAACATAGTAGCCACACGTATATCAACTACGCCACGGAGCCACCTCCCCTTCACATACCACTAAATCTCTGTTAAATATGGCATACAATTAGAAAACAATAGAAGGGGAACCGAGCTGTATATTGGCTGTTGTGGGAATTTCAGGGAACTGTGTAGACTAGATAAGAACATAAATAAATGGGGGTTCGTGTTTGACTAGTTTCAAGACGGAAAATCTAATGACGAAAACATAAGTGCACTTAAATCTAATGACTATTATAAACAACTACAGGTGAAAGTTGTGAAATATTTTCAACTAATGTTGATTGTGCAAAATGACATTTTGGAAAAACTATTAGTTTGACAAATGTTCAAGTGCTGGGGAACTTGGCAGCCACAAGCTGCTTACCCCCTTCACATACCACTAATATCGGGGTAGTATGGTATATAACTGTAAAACAATAGAAGGTGACCGAACTGCATCTAACAAGAAAGAACAGCGGATATGTTCAAAGACAACAAACGTAGAGCCAAGAAGAAAATTGTTCAAAGCATATATGTGTAGCACAACACACTTAGTCTATGAAATAGGGGCAGTAGGAAAAGGAAACAGAAAGGTATAGAAGCCTTCTGAAATGTCGTGCTTCAGGTGTATAAGGATGATAGCATGGACAGACAAGGTTAATAACAAACAGCTTATAGAAATAGTAGAGGAATAAAGATATCTGTGGAAAACAAAAAAAAATTGAGAAATAGAAGGGCAGGGTACGTTCCAAGTCATTTTTGGGGAATAGTATGGGATATATTACAAGCAGAGATATGAAAAAAGTAGTAGAAGTAGACCATGATCAGACTTCTCCGCACAGGTAGTGATAGATGCAAACTGTGCAAATTTTAGGGAAATGTGTAAGTTGGTTCCGAATAGCAAACAATGAGGGTACGCGTCTAACCAGTTCCAGAACTGAAGACCTAATGATGATGTTGGGGAAGAAGCTCCAACTAAAACCACTATATATCGTTGGTATAGTGAATTCAATCATGGTCGTAGTTCGCTAGCGGATGAATTTAAAGAAGGGCGTCCAAAATCGGCTGTTTTGTCAGAAAACACCGATGCTGTGCACGAATTGATAATGCAAGATCGTCATGTGACTTATCTTTGATTTTGGCATCCCTAGGCATAAGTATGACAAGCATACATTCGATATTACATGAACATTTAGCTGTAAAAAGCTTGGCGATTGGATCCCACATATTTGACAATCGCTCAAAAAAGGATTCGTGTCGATTGGTGCCAAAAAATGCTTAAAAGGTACGATTGCTAGGAATCAAACGCAATATATAACATCCGCACAGATGAGATTTTAGATTACAGGCGGATTATACCCTTTCTAGTCGTTAAAATTAGGATAGCGCCTGCGTGAATACGGTCACGAGGTGATGCGCCACGCAGATAAGCGGTGCCGTGCTTGCTCGGAATGAAGAACAAAGCGGCCATTTGTATTTGAGAATGTAGTTTAGACAGGATCATCTACAGATGGGCTCCCAAATTTTATATAAGTGGGGCCTCAGAATAGGCGTGCCGGAGTAGAGGCAGGAGGGCTGGTCGTCTTGGGACACAGAGAAGATTTTTATTCCTGTGACACCGGCAAGGCGCTTGATCACGCTTCTCCTTGAAATGGTTCGAGTCGGTATTTGTTAACGGTAAGACCGCATTATTCAAATAATTTATAAAATATCTTTATTTCCTTAGCGCATGATGTAGTAACATACATTTGAAGTACACATGAATTAACAAGATATACGTATAAAGAGACTGGGACAATGTTCGTTTGTTAAGAAACTACAGCTGTTGTTTGGTGTTTTGTTACAACTATTTAGTAAGCAGATTTCAGAAAACGTGCATCGCTGTTTGATAACTAGGAATGACGGCTTCATTAAATACAGGTATCAAACCTTTTTTTGTTATGTTTGTGAGACCTTGAGTGTGCTCACATAAATTGTAATCAGGGATTGCTTAGTTATACTAAATTTTGTGCATAAAGAACAGCGTGGAAGATTATTGTTACGAAATGCTATTACAACAATTTTGTAATATATGAAGAACATTTACATGTTAAAAATGAGGAGATTCTAAAGTTCATTTCCTGTTTTCTAGAAAATTCCTTACAGATGTCAAATTTTAATATGCTCATTATGCTTGAATAGGTTGAAATGTTATTTGACCAAGTTAACTGCACGTGATTCAAATTTTTTTTAAGAAATAATTCAAACTCAATGTGAAACATATGTAAGCCAATAAACAGATCTGAGTATTTGGTATCAGAGACTTGTTATAAAATATTATTAAACTTAAGGTCTTGTTATGTCAAGGCAGATGTATAAAGACTCAATTTTATTATTTCATTTTGTAAACATATTTAGAAAAAAAACGAAAAGAGAGAAACTATATTAAATTTCATTTTAGACTCAAGTTTTTTATTCCATGCACAATTAATTTTACTAAAATTTTTTTAAAGAAAATAAATCTTTGAATAATGAAAGTAGACGAATGCCGAAGTAATTTAAAAACACAGATATGCTACAACTGATTTGTTCTAGGTATTCATTTTGATTCAAATATCTTTGGTGTGGTAATCTTAACATTATCCACCTGTAATTATTAGTATGCTTTTTATTGGAAAGCACAAACAGTGTCTTTTAATAGAAAGTATGTTGTGTATTTTTCTTTCAGGGTCTTCGAGATTGAAGAGGTTGTAAGTATGTTCCAGAGGTTTCAGATGCATTAGTTCAGTAAGTTGTAAGTTTTTATGGTGCTTATATCCCATGAGTTTCTGTATCTTCTCATAGGAGTAATGAATTTCTAGTGTTATCGTCCATATAGATACAGTGGCGCTCAATCCCCTTTTTCTTTTATGTTAGCTTATTGTAGAGTTTAGACCATCCCACACCCTTTCTCATTGCTCACCCTTGGGGTAATTCCCAGACTTAGCCGCGAACCAATAAGGCTTCACTTGTATCCAACTAGTGGAGGCCATAAAAAAAGGTTACAAGCTTGCGTCTTTGATCCAGTTATAGTAATAAGTCACATACTGTAACCTGTTTTTTTTTAAATTAAATATTAATTTTAAATAAATTATGTAATATTGAGTGTTCCTGTAACTTATGTATTTATAAGTTATCTCATGCATGAAAATAAGGATATATATTCTCAATATGAAATCTTCCGCAACACTCACCTACCTCAGTCTCTAACTCATAAGTATTGCTCCCTGCAAAAATCCTTCTAACCCTATACGGATCCTCGTACGGTAACAATAATTTCCAACAAACGTTTCTTTCCCAATTCGACGTTCTCAATCTTTTAATAATGACCAAAACCCTAATTGAAAAACTACACGTTTCTTAATCGTTCGGTTATGTTTCTCTAACTCCCTTTGTTGAATTCTTTTATTTGCCGTCTGGCTTTGTTTAACATGTCTGTAATATCCACTACCTCATCCTCAGCTCTCCACGGTCTTGCTGAAACCACTTTCTTCATTAGTGTAGCAGGACACATTCCTGTCACCAAACTGGGCACAAAATTCATATACTCCTCTATTTGCGGCAAACATCTAGCCCATCTAATATGTCCTTCTTGTACAATCCTCTCGAATATATCTCTTGCAAGGATTTGCCTGTGGATGTCTGATGCTACAGAACTTCACACCAATTCCCTCTTTCCTTAAAGCGTTTTCAACCCTTCGATTATGAAAATACGTTGCACTGTCCATTAAAATTCTATTCACCCTACCTATTTGCTCTACAAACTTTCTCACACTACTCAAAACATGTCAATCATTACATTTCCTACTTGCTGCTTTTATACCCCTATTTTGATTCTGCAATATCACAATTTTCTCTTTTCCAATTAAACACGTCTCACAACGATTAATGCAACCTTTTATAGATTTAATGTCATTTTTTACATAAAACGCTTCCCTCTATATCATAAACGTCTTACGAATTCTTATATGCCCCAACATGGTATGAATTTGGTAGATCATTTCATCTGCTACCTGTGTCGTTAACACTAATAATTTTTCCTCCCCTAACCTTTTCACTAAACATCCATCTAATACATAGAAACATTTGTATTCCTTTAAATTTATATTCTTGTAACACTAACGCCCATCTATATAATCGAATATTTGGAAACTCCTTTTCCAGAAACGTCACACGGTATTATCCGACTCCACCAGAAACTTATTACCCAACAAATAGAATCTTAATTTTTTTACTTAATATACGATCGCCAGCATTTCCATTTCCGCCACAAAATACCTAGTTTCACAGTGTTCTAACGCTGTTGATATGAAATAAATTGGTACCTTGCCATCTTCTTGAACCTGCATCAACTCTGCCCCAATCGCAAAACTTGACGCATTCGTCCTTAAAATAAATGGATCTTCAAAATTTGGAGATTTCACTGAGAATTCTTTATAAAATGCTGTTGTAAGCTCCTGGAACGCTTGTTATTTTTGTTTTGTCCACTTCCACCTATCATTCTTGCACAACAACTCCAACAGTGGTATACACAACTCTGAATACCTTGGTATAAACCTTCAATAATAACCCAATACCCTTAAAGCTTCCCTTAATCCTTTCAAATTCTTTGGCTGTCTCAAATTTTTCAACTCTTCCAGATGCTTTTTACAGATTTTGATTTCCTTACTGCCAATGAGGAACCCTAAATACTTCACCCAGTCCTTAAAAAATTCACACTTCTTCGAATTCAATTAAACCTCCCTCATCAAATTCAGTTCCTGGATCACTTTCCTTAAATGTTCCAGGTATTCCTCGTTTCTTGAAAAAATTAAGATATC
Source organism: Platerodrilus igneus (assembly GCA_036346225.1). Lineage (NCBI taxonomy): Eukaryota > Metazoa > Arthropoda > Insecta > Coleoptera > Lycidae > Platerodrilus > Platerodrilus igneus. The sequence goes on along the minus strand of JARFIW010001452.1, from coordinate 1,273,407 downwards.
GTCAACATAATGTGCACAGAAGTCTTTGTACTCATCTAATAACTCTGCTTGGCTCTAACTAACACAGCAGATGATCCTGAGAGACCAAACGGCACAACTCTGGACTGGTATACCATATCTTCAATGCTAAACCCAGTATACATCCTACTATTTATATCTAACGTAATTAACCAGTTTTTCAAATCGTGCTTACTAGAAACCTTTTTCCCACTAATTTTATACAATAAATTGTACATTGATTGTGGCTGTTCATATTGAGCTCTTGCTATCATCTTGTATACGTACGGATATAAATTTTCTAAATGAAATCTACCCCTTCACTCTCCTCTTTCATTTTCTAATTCATATGTGTTACTGTTTGCAGAAACCCCTCTAATTTGATACGGCCCCTCATATGGTAATAACAACTTGCCATACAAATACCTGAATCTCAATCAGATGTACGCAACCTTTTTACAATTACTAATTCACCTACTGAAAACTAACCTCTTTCCCTAATTTTCATTCAAAGTTTCTCAATCGAATGTCTATGCAACTTATCAGTTTGCCGTTTCGTTTTACCCAATAACTCAGTTCCTGTTCCTTTCTCCATGGTCTCGCTGGTATTATGACTTTTATTAGTGTGACTGGACTTACCCCAGTAACGGAACTTAGTACATTATTTACAAAATTTTCGATTTGTGGTATTTCACTCATCCTCTATGTTCCTTAAATACAAATTTTCATCCTATAATTCAATGTTTGTTCGACAATTATACAGCAATTTCTAAATAAGAAACAACTAATTTTATCTGTGTGAATGTAGTTTAAAAAATGCGTTTTCGCTTGCTCAAACAGCACATAAAAAACACGAACGACAGGTAGTAACCAAAGGTTAAAAAAAAGGGCTTGAAATCAAAATCTAGCATAGTATCTTCTCGATTATTTTAAATTATCTATAAGGATAATCTTCCTGAACTAGCTATGCTCGAAAAATTTTAAGGGTTAAAAATTCTTAGATTTTAACAAAAACATGTTCCATTACAACATTTCAGAACCCAAAAGAACCTATTCAAAAGATATTAAAGGATATAAAACCCTTATCTGGCGATGTGCTTCATAAATTAATCGGCTAAATCAAAGTTGACTTTTACGATCGCTTAATCAACATACCTCGGAAACGAATATGCAAATTTAGTCATAAAAGTTAATGTAATCCATCAAAGAATACTTAACAGAACCTGCAATTAACATCTAATATAGTTCTGCTGTTCAGACTACTAATCTACAAGATTTAAAAAACAATTTATCAGCAATTAACACAGTATTTGCATATTATTTAAATCTGCAGTGAAGTAATAGCTACCATAGTTAACATAATCTTGCTTTACTAGAATCTTAGAAAAACTTTGGGGATCGTTCGCAATTTTTAAAGTTCAGGAAAAACACAAAGAAGGTTTCAGTTATAAAGGATATCGTGCCTTGTCGAACATTATATCAAATATATTCAATGTAATTCCTTAAGCAGCAACGCTATTGCTATTTTTCTTCACCCCTAAAAGACAAATCTCAGAGAGAACGATAAAAATAAACAAGCTTTTGTAAATTATTAAAGCTTACTTTTTCAATTTACCAGAAGTTTGTAAGAAGCCTTTTTTGTGTTCTGGCAAGATACACGTTTGCCTATATACTGTTATGTGTTTAGTATTATACAAAACCAAGAAACAAATAAGAAAATTAGGGAGATTTATGCGCAAAACGTCAACTTCATATTTTATATAACAAAAATGAGTCAAATGTGTTTGCTTCATGAATGGCATAGCTAATCAATAGTATAACAATAAAATAGGCTAAAGGGTTGCTACGTTCAATATTCACCACTAAATTTTCCTGCAGAGTTATAAATAAGTGCTTTAATTACTGTTTCTGGCTATTTTAAATTTATAATACTTCTAAACTAGGCAACATACTTTATTCCATGTTCTTTCGCCATTTAAAGTATGGTTCTCATTCATTAATTGCATTTGGTGTCTCATTGATAACAAGTCCAACTAACACATGTGTTGTATTCAAGTTCAAAAAAACTTGTTGTCTAAAATCAAAGTTCATTATTGGCATTGTTTCACTTTCCTTGGTGTTTTAGAGATGAATGCACATTTACTTTTTAGTAACATTATCTGAAAAATTTCAAAAGAGCAAGTTACATAAATACTTTTTTTCAACATTCTGCCTGATGTGTATGCATAGTGGTGAAGACTCACTAACACATTCTGTTACAGCACTCTTATCCTTGAATTTAATTTTATCCTATGATTAAATTATACGATTAAATTGGGTCTTTTATCTTTCTAGATATGAGTCTATTATTTGGCAGAGAAATAAAGTGCTTCCATTGTTCCTGTTGTATATGTGGGCATATGAATCATAAGTTGCTCTCCGAATTCTCATAGGAACCCCATTACTGGCTAGTACGTATTCTCAGAAATTACACTAGTATAAATTCTATTTTCTGTTAGATTTTTTTATGAAAACTATTGCATGCAGTTCGTGCCAATGTTTTTAAGGTATTCAATAACAGTATATTAATTAATACAAGAATTAACTGGTATTTGTTATAATTAATTTTAAAAAAAAAACTCAGATATAGTGTAAGTTCTATGGTTACCTTAACATAGGCTTCGATATTTTCGAGGATGAAAATATCTTTTTTTAGCAAAATTTTAACGTTACCTTTACTCATAACAATTGAGGTTTAGATATTAAAATAATTCTAATTTCGCCAAATTTGTAATTTCCCGATTGCAGTCAAGATATATAGACTAGTATTGTTTTAAATTATACTTTTGTACTAATTGCGTAAATGATGCGCTACTGGGGTTTGTAACAGTTTATGTTACGAAAAAAACCAAGGACCTTTGTGTTAAATTGTGCTCTGTGTTTATTGTGAGCCTGTGATGTACCCCTGCTATTAATAAATTGTTGTTACTGAAAATTTTCCAGCTAAAGAAATTTTCTATACAAAGGAAATTGCTAGCTAGAACCTTAATACTTTCTTTGTTTATTTCCTTATGTTGCTTTTATTGGACAGACTGGCGTTCTATCGGAATATATTTGTTTTTTTTCAGGTACTCCAATACTCTTTTATGTCAGTTAGTTAGTTTGTGGTATCGAGTTTCTACTACTCGTTACGCTAATCTCCAACTGTTCCTATCCGGCTCATCCTTTTTGTTGTATCGCGCGATTTACCGTCACAGGCTAATGAAGCAAATTTAAAGTGCAAGTAAATTTTATTTTCTGAAATTAAATTATAATAATTTTAGTAAAAATTAGTTCTGCATTATTCTGCCTCACCTGTGAGGCGCACAGGTTCATTGCGTGTGGCAATTGTGTCACCATGATACATAACGTAACATAATACAGTATTGCCCGAAATAAACAGTACTGAAACTAAGTTGGCGGTGTTTTTATGCGTGCGCTGTCACACTCAAGTTAGCTAGTATAGACCTGTCAAGTAAACCTCAAACAAGTAATTAGTAGGGCCTAATTGTTAAAAATGGTGTTAAGTACAGAGGAGAAAGTGTTTCTGGTAGAGCATTATTTTCGTTCATACGGAATCGGCCGACGTAATGGTGCAAGTTTGCTATACGTGTCTGATCAATTCACACAAAGGTTTAATAAACGTTCTCCAAGTAATGCTGTAATTTTGAAGGTTATTGAAAAGTTTAGAAATACAGGTAGTGTATTGTGCCAACGAAAAGGAAACTCGGGGCGTCCCAGGACAGTTAACAACAACAATAACCATGAACGTATTTTTGAGCAAATCTTAGAAAATCCGAAAGTCAGCCAGGCAAGGACAGCGTTACAACTTGATTTAAAAAGAACTTCCTTTCAAAGAATCTTGAAGGAGCTGGGTACATTTTCGTATGTGATTCAGGTACATCAACAACTACATCCTCGGGATTATCGCAGTAGAGTGGAATATTGCGCCAGATTTCTCGCGTTACAGTATGGAAATCCTGAATTTTTGAAAAATGTTTGGTTTTCAGACGAAGCACATTTTCACTTGTCAGGCTATGTGAATCGTCGCACAAATCGATTTCTGGGCTTTGCCAGACCCGATGAGGTTCAAGAGGTTCCTTTACATAGTGAAAAAGTGAGTGTCTGGTGTGCTGTTTCCGTAGACGGAATCATTGGTCCGTACTTTATCGAAGAGAATGGTAGGCAAGTCACACTTAATCAACAGAGGTACAGACAAATTTTAACACGATTTATCCCTGATCTACGTCAATTCTGTCGTGCACGTAACTTGGCATTTCGAAACCAATTTTTTCAGCAGAACTTGCCATACTGCTGCCGCAATTCGTCAATTTCTTCAAGAACATTTTCCAAGCAAATTCATATCACGATTTACTGACTTTCCTTATCCTTCACATTCTCCAGACCTCACACCTCCAGACGCATACATTTGGGGCATGACTAAAAATGCCGTTTTCAAACGGGCACCACAAACCATCGATAAATTAAAGGATGCCGTTAGAGTCTTCTTCGCAGCCCTGAGACAACCCTTATTCAATAACATGACCAGAAACTTAGAACATCGTTATGAAGTCTGTCTCGAACGAGGAGGTGCACATTTAGAACATATAATAAAGTGTCAATAATATGTATTTTTTAAATATACAAAACAATTACAATTTCAGTACTGTTTATTTCGGGCAATACTGTAGTTTTCATTATTTACAAAAATCTAACCAACAGTGTTTGATACCTAACAGGACTTTGTGGTACGTTTTCGTAACAAAACATCAAAACATTAATCTTTACCCAAAATCTTTCGTTCTAGAAAAACTCGCCTTACCAAAAATAGTAATTGAAGCAAAATGCATATAAAAAAATAACGTTAAACCTTTACTGCACATTATATTCCCTTAAGTGAATACAAAAAGTGTAAAGTCCACATGTTGAAGCATGAATATTTTCACATCACTTTATTTTGCCAATTTCATAGTTCCTTTATGTTTGCGATCATTCATCAGAATTAATATAAAAGTGCTTCAATTATTTATTATTACGACCCCGTTTAACATGTCGTAGACGTTTAGTTTATAAATTGCTTTAATCAAGCGTGCGTTGTTTGGTATTAGAGACACCGCCGCGTGGTTATAGTTTATTTGCGGCATTTGTTCGTTAAAGCGGGAGGCCGAGCATTCTCGTTTGGTTCTAAGTTTTTAAGTATTTAAGTATTTAACTAAATTTCGACATCGAACTCGAAATTAAACTAAAAGAAGTAGAGCGATTTTCTTGTGGTCCTTCTACGCCTTCGTAAAAAATAAACGAAAAACTGATTGTTTTAATTAAAAATTAGAATCTAAGTTGCTTAAAGCCTTGGTGAAACCACTTCCATGCAATTAAAACGTATCTGAATGGAAACTGATTGATTTTATTCTGTATTTGATAATATTGAGTAAAAGTTGCTCTATAAGCTCTTTATTTGAAATCTTTAAATGCAGTCCCATGTCTTGTAACTAGAATTTCCTAATATCCTAATTCAATCCTGTTGTGTTTATTAAACGCTGAAATCCAACCCACGTTATTCAAAACCTAATTTAGAACATAAAACTGAAAAGGAGCAAGTTTAATATAGTCATCAGACGTTAATGAAAGTCATATATTTTTATATACCTCCACCAATAGCATAACCGCTTCTTTAAGATACACTCACTCGCCTTTTTATAGCTCAGTTTTGAATCTTAGCTAATGTCATCTGATGGCAGTTATAGTTTACAAGTTTATGCTAATAGCCTCGAATTTATATAAAAAGCTCGATAAGCCCAGTCTAATTTACGCTACTTACATGGCCATCATTCAAAATGACCAATTATTTTATTTATGTATCTTTGGGAAATCTGCGTGTATATCGCTTAATGAAACATCAATAATTTTTATCTAGGAATCTTTTTGCTACTGTAGGTGTTTACGTATAGTTCGTTACTTTTTTAGTAGATGGCGCACACTGAAATATACATTACAACTTGCAAAGCTTAATGCATGTACATAATATGCTATTTGTTGTATATACATACTAAAAAATGCTCCTTTATTTAAAAGTTTTAAAGATTGTGATTGAAAAAAATAAAGACGCCCTTGTATCATTACCACATACAGTGAAAAAGTTAGCATATTATTTGTGAAGTTACTTTTATGAAGATTTATATATCATATGCTTTTAGATAAATCCGCTAAATTCTTATGTGTATTTCTGTTTGTAATATGTATGCAAATAGGAGGATATAATCTTTTGATATAAAGATCAAATTATTAAAATTTTATATGCAAGAAATGTTGCTAGTCTTGATTTATAAACTATAAAGATTTTTTTGCTACAACTCTAATAATATCCATAGTGATATGATAAATAGTCTTCTAACAGACAAATACTGAATAAAGGTCTTACTTTTCAGAACCAGTATAACAGGTTGAATTTACTTCAGTAACGCTTTGGAGCTTGCTTTACTGTCGTAAAGTATGTGCGTTTCTAAGAGTTTTATATACAAAGGAATTAGAAGTTCGAAGAATCCTACAAAATCAGATTTTTAGTCTATTCTACTTCTCTCAATTGCTACTCAATTGGGTACAACTGCAATAGCTTTCATTGATATCGCATCAATGTTGTCTTAAAAATTGAATGTTATTTGATCATACGTCCCATACACCCTATATTTTTGGAGATAAGTCCCTTGAATTCTGAAGAAAAGTATTATTTTTGCACACAAAGCGCCTTGTAACGTGAAATAGATTTTCACTCTAAATAGAAATGTAATAATAAATAACTATAGACACCTATAATAAATTTAACTATTAGTATAGCTCGATCCAGTAGAGACCTCTTGATGAGTTAGCTTCCTACGACCGGTTTTAGAGCACTCACCTCCATCTGCTATCTTCTCAAACTGCATGTGCTGTTGCAGCGCTGATTTTGAGATTCTTGTTACGTTATCGATTCCGTGGTTATGAAAAAGTAGTCGACGGCCTTCTGCTCGCAAAAGAGGTCTGAATTAATCAGTCTGAGTCTCCCACAAAAGCCAGTTGTGGTTGGTATTTCGTGTAGTTTTCTTTGGGCTCCTAACTTTTAGCTTGTTTACCTTTATTCTATTAGTATACATGTAATACGTCAGTAGGTCCTTTGTGAGGAGTCTGGAGCAGGCGGATTCACCCGATCCACCTGATCCTCCAGATACACCACTAGGAACGTTTTTCTTAGAGTATGATACATAAGTTTGATGTAGAATTTTCTGGGGAATTTGAATCTGTTTGAATTTTTCTAATAGGGCCACCCCTTATAAAGTTACACCCCTATAAAACCCCGTACCTTTCAATTTTTTGTTTGTTTATTTAATTTATGTATCTTGTTTGGGATCAACTAATATTAGATTTTTCTAGGGAGTGCAAATCTGTAAATAGATTTTAAATAGGACCACTCCTTGCCGAGTTACACCTTTTAAAGGTCCCAAACCTCTAATTTTTGCTCATCTATATTTAACTTCAACTTTAAAACATTTTTCGCTATCCAAGACATATGCTTTAACCGACCATTTCCCGAGAAATCTAAAACCGCTGGAATTTTAGGAATGAACCCTTTATAAGACACAAGTGTTATGTTTTTAGAATAATGTAAAACATTCCAATATAATGTGTTTTTAATATATAAATGGGAAGGTCGAGTTTAGCAACAATAACCACACTCTTTAATTAGAATATACAAAAACACGACTTTTAAAATTTTAAACAGGGTAAACCTTTACACAAAATTTTGCAGATAATAAAGACAACAAAATATTAGCCGTGCAGCGAGCACCACGGGGAGGTAACACGTACACTCTCTCCACCAGGATAGAAGCGGGAAGGATATGGAAGAAGGGAAGGTGGGAGAATAACTTAAAAATTATACAATCTTAAAACTAATATATGCAATAGATTTACAAAATATAAACAAATATATTACAACTATCTTACACCTATATCTTTATGTCCCCATGCATATGTTAATACACATCCAGGGATAATGTTTCACTTGTCATTTTCGCTCAATAAACTAATTTTATTAATAAGCTGCGTGTACAAATCGTGTTTTTTTACTCCGGATACATACGCCAGCAAGTACTCGATATCATCCAAATAAGAATTAAATGCTCGGTGACTCTTAACTTCCGCTGTCCTCGTGTACGCTCATACACATCCCTACAAATGCGCACCCTACACATGAACACCCTTGTCCATGCGCACCCCTCTCTGCGTAACTGCTATTTTGTGGTGACGTCATAGCCTTTTATAAAATAAAGAACAATGTTATACTATTCTAAAATTTTTATTCTGACATTATACATAACAAAATTTTAAAATACTTAATGCCAAACATGGAGCCATTTAAACTTAATTTTAATACAAAGTTATACACAGAACACAGTCCTTTCTTTATGTTTGTTTGGAGTGGTTTTAATTTTATCTAATTTTATTCGCAGATTAAAATTTAAATCGACACCCAAGTCCTCAATCTCCATTTCTAGCCAATAACTTGATACATAGAGGCTGTGTAGGTTTTCGAATTGCAAAATGTACCGAAGTTTGTCTCTATATATGAAATGTTTGATTCCACCTACAACCAGATCCATTCCTTCGTGTAATTTTTGCAGCTCGTGATAATCTTTTAATCACGACTTTCCCACTATATCCTGCATACGTATCTTGTTAGCTTGATGGACTTCATCTTGTCGGTATTGGAAGAAATACTTATTCTTCCACTCATTGTTGCGTAGTTGCATGTCTACCACTTTTGGGAATATATGTTCGTTATAGGTTGTAGGACCCTCAGCTTTAAGTGATTCGAAAGGTTATTTACTAGGCAAATATACAATGTTTATCAGAAACCCTTTGCGTGTGGTATACGCCAAGGCTACGAAACCCGCATTCCTTAGTTCGTCTATGTTATCTGCCATTTTGATAAATACAGTTTTAGACTAACCTTTAAAAAATATACGGATTTAGTACCACCTTTTTCGGCAAGGACGTCAACATAACTAAAAGAGCTTTTCTTACTAACCACAAATGCATACAGCTTGTAAAACCCGGATGTATCTAAATAAGTCCATCGGCACATAAAATAATCTTTTAATTCTTCCTCATTTTCTCTTATAAGGTGTTCTTTGTCTAATACATCTTTGTATTGTTCGCCTATTGTCGTAGTGTTTTCCATATAATCGAACTTTTGCCTTTTTGCAACCCCTCTAATTCCAGCTGTCTTTTTCTTCCACTTACAGCGTATGGCGTGCATAATGGAGCAATTTCCTTTAGGATTTCTTTTTTAGGATAAACATCCTTTTGTCTGCAGGTGTTTGTTCGGCGTCAGATAGGTCGCAAATTTTAACCAACATTGTATTGTCACAAATTGGTTCTGTAATTGGTGTGTGTAGTCCACCAGTCAGCATCTGTTCGCCTTCGACATAACAAATATTACCAATATCTGTCACCAGATTATTGTTGCACATATTTTCTGCCCACAACCATAATCCAAATCGTTCATTTTATTCCCAAGAAGTTAAAGAACGTTAATCGCTTTGGAGACGCTCATGTTTACCGTTCTAGCTACTGCCGAATACTAAGTTGAATACGAAAAATTGCGCCTATGTACCCTACAGAGTGGGGGCATATATTGCCGAAGATACCCAAATATGTCGGATACCGTCATATCGCTTACATCCGACACATTAGTTCATAGGATACATTCCCTACCAGTTGTTTCGTGCGTGCACACAAATCGGGTACAATCGGGGTATATCCGAGCAAGAGTAGCTCATATAAAAGGACTGTTCGCGCAGAAGTTATTATCTGTCAATGAAATTGTCTCATAGAGTGAAATTGCTTCATAAACCTAACATCCTACATATATTCGACATATATCCGGACATATGTCGGTGCGCACCCCAGCCCCTAGGTCGCATAACAAAACTGTTCCTAGACAAGAGAATGTAAGCGATATGACGGTGTCCGACATATTCGGGTATCTTCTGCAATATATGCCTCCACTCTGTAGGGTACATAAGGGCAATTTTTCGTATTCAATTTGGTATTTGGCAGTAGCTAGAATGGGAAACATGAGCGTCTCCAAGGTGATTAACGTTTTTCAACTTCTTGGGAATAAAGTGAAACCAACAATGAACGGACCTCATACAAGAGATTACTAAATTCACCTTTGCAAAATCTTTTTAATTGATTGTTTGCTATTCTATGAATGTTTGATTACATTTTCATTTTAGTGGAGCAAAACAATTTTTATAAAATAGCTGCAGCACATCAGTTGTGTAGCTGGCAATTTGAGTAGGAATGTTTTTTTAACGGCCATGACTAATTATTGCCAACAGTTATAATAAATAAAGGATTTTCTTGAACCATGTCCACCAGAACCTTTTCATAGTAACCAGAGTTTCATATTTACCCGTAGTAGCGAATCGTTTTTGCACGTATCTACAATTAGAATTGTACTTATAGAAGACATCCAAATAGCTGAAGCCACGAGCTGTGCTTTGTTCATGCACATATTGTGTTGAAATTTAACGTAAATGCGCCTTCTAGGAAAAACCAGGTTTACTATTGAGTAGGATAGCTATGAACCCACAATTAAACCTAACCTACTGTATGTATGTATGTATAGGCAAAAAAAAATAAATTATAATGTAAGTAGCAAGAAATATGTAAGAAAATAACTTAACCCATTTGAACCTATAGTCCTTTATAAAGGACCGTTGTAGAGGTAAACTAATTTGGTTTTTTTATTAGTTTGTACTACTGTGATTCAACCCTAACCTAAAATTTTAAACATTTGTCAATCTTAACAGTTTATAAAGTGGCAGTTTTTATTTGTTGAAAAAAATGAGTGACTATAATTATTGGATGTAAGTTTTATGTGTCAACGTTATGTATTCTAGTCAACTTTCGGCGTTTTTCAATCAATATAAATAACAACGATGATAACTCGAGCAAAATTTAAATAAAATTAATATAACAATAGAAGTTATTTGTTCTCAAAACTGTGTCGTCCTTTTAAAAGGACTATAGGTTTATGTACTGATAACATCAAGTAAATCTCTTATTTATAGATATTGGAAGAGACCTCTTACTCTAAATCATATTCTCAAAGACGAAAAGCACATGCATGACGTTGCAGGTATTCCTGACAAAATTGTAATATTTCCCTCGGAAAATACAAATGATTGTAATACCGACAAAAATTCTGATGAATATAACGTTATACCAAGCAATTTACCAGGTTCTCAATTACGAGCAAACTCTGAAGTTTTTGTGAAGGATTTGGAATATAGCAAAACTCCTGACGAAAGTTTGCAATGGGATAGTGAAGATGAGTTGCCCTGGTTTTCATTTCAAACTAAAATATTGAAAAAAACAAAAGACTTTCATTTTACATTCAGCTTAGACTTGAAACCAGATTTTCCGAACTGGAATCATGAGGCTGTGGAAAATAAAACCTTTTCACTGGCTGAGACTTTTAAGTTAGTTTTTGATTCGAATTTTATAGATGGCATGGTTCATTACAGTAACGCATGCCCTCCAGAAAAACCGTGCCAATTTTGATAACAAAAACTGAAATAGAGGCACTTAGATTGATCTAATAAGTGAAATTGTAACAGCAATCTGGTTCGTTAGCAATAAGCTTCATTAGCTTAATTTATTCCTTTATTAATTTTTTAAACAGTTTGTTCGCGTAGTCTACGGTGCATATGTTATTAGTAAATAAATTTACAGCTTAACTTACACTATAAGTGAATAAGATACCTTTGTTCTGGAACAAATAAAAAACGTTTTGTTATGGGATTTAAAATAGAAATTCTAAGCTACATTTTGGTCGTTTTTGTAACCCTCAAAAAAATCATTTGAGAATCACGTCGCGACATTATGGACTTCCGTTCACTTCCAATTTTTTGTGATCAAAGTTCAAATCTATATCATTTCTACTTTATTCTTATCTTGACCGTTGGGAGAGCTTAGAAACCATTTGATAGCAGAATACCCTCCTTCCTATGAGAGGTACAACTGTGGGGTGATTATGGGTGTTGACATGCGCATTGAATATCTTTAGACTGCTTTGTGGAATATGATAAATTTTAAGGAGTTCCTATAGTTATCTGGTATCGATGGTTAGGCAATAGAAATTAGTAGATATGAATAATAACAAAATTTGACCATGAAAAAGAGAAAGTGAATGGCTGCCCTGATCCTCAAATGAATGACCTGGAAGATACAAAAATCAATAGAATGAATCTTAGAATTTTCAATGCAAAATTACATAGGAAAACCGGTTTTTGTTTTAGAATGAGGGTGGCTTGTCTACTACTTAAATGGCGTTAATACAATGTAAACAATTATCATGTAATCTATGGTAATACGATTATTACTATTAAATAAATTCTTTCGACCGCACTACGTATGTATAAATTTAATAGAGCAGTTTAGTTATGGAACACTATGTGTTTGTGGTATTACTTAATAAATACTTTCATCGGCTAATCTTCCAGTTTTAAATACTTTAATATGAAGATATTTCTTAAGTCAAAAGCAGAACTTCTATTATCAATAAATTCGTTCTAAACGGACTTGCATCTTAAAGAAGTTTTAAAATACTAAAACGTGAGCTAAAAATTCGAACTATAGGTTTAACCAAATTAGTGGGGTCTTTAGTGAGGAATCGACTAAGACAGGTTCCCGAAAAGGGGCAGCAACTCTTTTGATACTTGAAGCTGCAGAATTCATAAGGATCGGTTTGGCATTCTAAAAAACACCACTGCTATGTGAAAGACTACGGGAAACCACCACATTACCTTTCAAGTACACAGCGTACTAAGAATAATTTTAAAATGATGGCATCCTCTGGGGTAAAAGGTTCCAAAGTTATAATGGTTAACAATTCTGAACTCCGGGAGGGGACTACTTAGAAGATTGCGGTCCGGAAGTTCAAAAGAAGAACAGGGAACATTTTGCAAGTCGGAGCGTGGAATGTTAGAAACATGAGGCAAGTAAGTCAGCTAAAGAATTTGAAAATTGCAATAGATGGGTTGGCATTAGACACAGTAGGAATTAGCGAAGTTCGGTGGCCAGATGCGGGGAATTTTTGGAGCAGAGAGTTTAGAGAAATTCATGCAGGATCAAAGGAGAAAACTGCGAGTGTGGGGATAGTTACGAGGAGAAAGATAGGTCAGCGTGTAGAAAACTATTACCAAAAAAACCAAAGAATACTCATAGCTAGATTCTTACCTAAATACTGTAATACAAGTTTACATGCCCATCTCTAGCTATAGTGATAAAAAGATAGAACTGGTCTATAGAGATATCGAAGTCATACTAAGATTAGTAAAAAAGCATGAAAATTTAATAATTACCGGAGATTTTAATGCAATGACAGGTGTGGGTAGGAAAGGCGCGAAAATATGTTGATTTTAATTAGGAACGAGAAAGGACGTGGAAAATTGGTTGGTAGAATTTTGCAACAAAAACAATTTAAGCATCACAAATACCTTAATTCAACATCATGCTAGAAGACCCCAGAAGATGCTGTAAGTCATAGAGGATATCAAAAAGATTACATTTTTGTTAGGCAACTGTATAGTTATCAAATAAAAGGTTGCTGTAGTTACCCAGAAGCAGAATACCAACACTGACCACAACATAGGAATTATGAATGCCGCGCTTAAATTTAAAAATTTGAAAAAAAAAAGGAACGATAAAAGGCACTTTGACCTTAAGAAACTAAAAGATAAAGAGACCCACAAAAGGTTTTCGAATAATTGAAACGAATAGTTAAAAATCACCGAAAAATTTCCGATACTGAGAAAATAGAAGCAGAATGGAATAGCGTTAAATACAGCTTAAACATTGCATGCGAATATATTTTAGGGTAAAAAACAGAAAGAAACTAGGAAACCACGAATGACAAAGGATATTCTGAGTTTATAAAACAATGGTAAAAATACAAACATAAACTAGACGTATCCTGGAATCAGAGATACAAAGTCATAAAGTGAGAAATTATTCGAAAATGAAGGAATCCCACCGATCCCATTTCTCAACTCAACGGACGATCTATTGAAATGTATCTTGCTGTGTTCTGGAGCAAATTCGGAATTATTCATAAATTATTTACCGAATTCCATTTACCGCATTAAAATTAGTTGAATTGTTTAAAAATTACACACTTTTAAAGAAACTCCTTAGAGAAAGAAGTTTATTTAAAAAGAAAAACTATACAAAGCATCATAACATTTTAACATTTTTGTAGCAAACGCTAAAAGTTTCAAAATTCAACTCACAAAACTAATTTTAAACAGTTAATTTTGGTAATTCTATCAATAAAAATTTTCAAATTTAATCTTCATCAACGCATCTTTCACATTCATACCGCATTTTCTTTGATCCTTTATTGCACATGCCACAAACCCATTCCATGCAAGTTATGCATTGAATCCATGATCTTCTATCAGTGTAATATTGGTAATCACATTTGCATATTGTACATAAGTTGTCAGAACTGTGATTATTTTTTAATACACTTACGGATTTTTTTGTGGGCCGCTTGCCCGTACTTAACCTATTCATTACTTCTTCTGAAGTAATCACTTCGGCTCCTGTTCCCACTCTTTTCTTCTTTTGAATGTTTGATTTAACGTTTGTTTTTACAGTTTCCAATAATAGATTTTCAAAAATGTGGCTGATGTTGAGGGTTGAGGACTATCACAGACAAAAGGAGAACCGTTTCTCGAAGAATGTGGTAACATTTCAACACTTCTTTCTTTAATAAAGCTAACAGTTTCCTCAACTGGACTATCCACGTTGCCGAAAGAGAAATCAATGATTATAGGTGGATGACAAAGGGCTTCTTCAATAATCGATAGTTTCTCGTTCATTTTAGGAGGATCTTTGGCGTTTGCTGCTTGCCATTCTTTTAGGGTAATGGCAGAGAACATGGAGTCTGGAACGACATTCCTTGAAAATGGATAAATCCCCGCTTTCTTGAAACCATTCATAACTATTTCTGGGTTTAAATCGCGCAAAAAATCTCCAATCATTACTGAAAACTGTTGTTTTGGAAGCTTTACTCCAATATTTCTTCTCTGCCACGCGACTAATTTTTGGTCGGTTGACTTTAATGGTTTAAAGACACTTAGGTCTAAAGGTTGGAGTATATGACTTGTATGTGGTGGAAGTTTTAGAATGGTAACATTTGATTCACGAGCTTTTTCTATTAATTTGACGCTAATATGGGTAGCATGCCCATCATATATTAATAAGGTTGGACGGCTTGAATCAATACATTTCAAAAATTGCTTTTTAAAATATTTTTCAAAAACAGTTGATTTCATCCAACCATTGGCAGTCGCAGTATAGGTGGTTCCAGAAAAGCCAGTATTCTCGGGGGCAACCCATTGGTTCCAGATATTTTTTTCTTTAAAAATAATAAGTGGTGGGACTTTTTCACCCGAAGCAGATGCTGCTAGTAGTACTGTTATGTTATTTCTTCCAGAAGCACTTATTACTCGCGTGCAAGGCACGTTTTTACCACCAACCACTTTAGTTTTAGAAGGTCAGTGCAAAAACTAGACTCATCTAAATTTCAAATACTGAAAGGAGTGTCTTCTAATCCTAGTTCTTGTATGGTGTTCTCCAATAATGTAAAATATTGTTGGACCGTAAACGGATTACAATCTCGTTTACAGGCCACTTCTACCGCTTGCGGTTTTTTTATGCTTAAATTATGTCTCTTTTTAAAACCTAGAAACCAATCTTCTCCAGGGAGATCGTCTTTGAATGGGTTTTTTAGTTTGTTTTCTTTAATAAACCCGAACCCATACTTTTCCATTGTCAAGAGGCAATCAGCAAGCTGTTGTTCGTGTACTTTCGAAATGGCAGTTGATTTGCCAAGTGACTTATTTATGATGCCATGTTTACCTTTTAAGCGATCCATTATGGTGCTGATCGGAATTTTATATTTTTTGCTGGCGTTAAATGCATTTGTACGTCCATCTCTAATTTCTGCTAAGGCTTCTTCAAACTTCTCTGTTGTATACGATCTTCGACTTGTCTTCTTAACGTAATTTCGAACTAAATTTTGTTATAAATAAGTGTTGAAAGAAAATATCAGAAGAAATAACCAAAATATATAAACAACACAAACTACTGCGATCTTGCCCCGTTGCATACTTCGGTCTTACCCCGTGCACTAATATTTTCGGGGCAAGACCAAGGTAGTGGTTTTCTCAGTAAATTTTGGACAACTGATCTAATTTATTTATTTAATGTAAACTTTACACAATATTTTCCATACTTACCAAAAATAGACTAAAAAAACACAAAATTTCCTTAAAAATCACGACACTTTGTTGGACAACACGAACTTAGATGTACATTGCACCAGAAGATGTACTTTTTGATGAATATATAATAAGGTAATTCCCCGCATAAATGAGAGACATCTCTAGGAATCGCTTCATATTAATTTAATGCAGGTTTCTAACTATGAGTTATTATATTTGCATTTATGTATGAATAAATATAGGCCGTTTACGATCTTACCCCACTGCTCCTTACTGTATATTAGTTTAGAGTAGGTACATATAACATGCTGTTTCATTTCAAAGTAATGCATAACACTAGGGTCCTTTTAAAAGGACGCCCTATATCTTAACAAGTAAAATTTGTTTTTCAAGTATTGCAATTTCTTTTAGCTTGCTAATTACTAACCAGTCAGTTAAACCTATTTTCAGACTTAATCTGCAACAAAAAATAATTTCAGGGTTCTATGGGTTAATAATCGAGCATCTTCAAGTGCACCTCCAATTTGTGGAATGTCGTAAACTTCAAAATACAGACGTTATTGATACGTTTTACGAAATTTTTGTGCAAGTTTTGTTAATTCCATGCACTGGTTTACCGCATCTATACATGCTGGCGTCGTTCCTGGCATAGATTCTGCATCAACTTGAAGCTAGAATTCAGGTTATCCTAGAAAAGCTTTCTTTTCAACAAGCAATTTTATATACGTAAATCTCCTACAGCGAGTATGAATTTCACAAACTACTGACAAACGTCTGGTTTATTTTACATCAAGTACGTCAGTACCACTAATATAGTGGAAGAACCATTTGAAAATCGTTCGGAATGTCATCGTCTAATTTAATAAGGGACTTCACGATACCCAAACGAATAATAAAACCGCATTGGATATTGTCAAGATATAGAGAGAGCTTTGCGCTTAATTAAGAATATCAAAACGCTTGAAATTGTGACGTTAACATGTACAACTTGGGTGGTCTCTGCCAACAAATGAGAATGTGACTGTTTCGTATATTATACATGGCTTCCTCACTATTAATAAATACTTCTGTTATAAATTAAGTTTTTAGAGCTATCCAACTGTTAATTTGTGATTGAAGTTATGGAATGGGAGAGGGCGATGATGATCATTTCAATTTGTGTGCAAAGCGTGGTGAATACTTGTATTTCATTTTTAGGCACATAATAAATTTCCGCTTGAGTTATCACGAACTTCATTTTTTCTACTTAAAATTTAAATTGAAGTTGAATGAAATGGGATGGAAGTTTCAAAATGGTTGTTAAGAACG
Organism: Platerodrilus igneus; assembly: GCA_036346225.1. NCBI lineage: Eukaryota > Metazoa > Arthropoda > Insecta > Coleoptera > Lycidae > Platerodrilus > Platerodrilus igneus. Next base: position 1,255,747 of record JARFIW010001452.1, on the reverse strand, counting down.
TATAAGCCCGATACTACACGACGAAGAGAATTGCTTGAGACAGAACTTGAACCAATTTAATTAACAGAAGCGTTCCAACTTTGCATCTAAATGACACAAGATAAATCCTTTGTATTTCTTATGTATATTCCGTAGAAAAGTTCTTAATTGTAGTCTTAGTTGCTTGATTTATTTAGCTAATTAGAGAAGTGACTGCAATTAATTATACAAAATGGTTTGCATTTATGTTAACAAAATTTATAAAAGTATCATAAAGCTAAGATTTCTTCAGAAGTTTGCAGCGTATATTTTAAAATAAAATTAATTTCTTTTGATGCTTTGCATAGGGTGAAGATCTTATAACCCTAATAACAAAACAATGCATAACTTGTATTAAAAAGTAACAAATATATTAACGAAAACTGAGATTTGCAAAGAAAAGCAAAGTGAAACGTGTGTGTGATACCACTTAAACTGATGTTAACTTTCCGCATGGCATCATTGCAGCTTGAGCTTGGTAGGGGTGTATGCGCATCATCATATCTTCTGAGTTGTTGTTGTATCATGGTGGATACTTATGTTACAAAAACAATGAGTCAGTTATGAAGTTATAAGGTTAGTCAACCCAAAAGCGAAGTACTAGAGATACGTGGTTTATTGAAACTTAAACAGCTCCGCAAGAAACTTTTTTGCAGGTAAGAGGTTCTTCACATAGGTGGAAAATATTTACTGTTCAAAATTGGTAACAAAAGTCATTTTAACTTAAAAGTGGAGTTACGAGGTTTGCTATTTTGGGTACTGATTTGTTGATTTATGTATTAAACACCCATTTCGAATGGACCTGCACCTTGTCGAAGTTCTAGATTACTAGATCAGGTGAAATGACTTGCGTGTTCTAATGAGCTAAGAAGCCAAACTACAGGTCCAACCAAAGTAGTAGAGTCGTTAGTGAGGAACCAGACTAAGACAGGTCCCCGAAAAAGAGCAGCGGCTCTTTCGGTACTTAGATTGGCAGATACTATAGGAGTCGGTATAGCAGTCTAGGACACGCTACCGCGATGTGGAAGGCAACGGGAAACCACCACATTAGCTCCCAAGTACACAGCGTACCTAAATTATAGTAAAATGATGGCATTCTCTGGGGTAAAAGATTCCGGAGTTAAAATAGTTCCCTATTCCGATCTCCGAGAGGGGACTACTTTGGAGGATGCGATCGGAAAGTTAAGAATAAGAGTCAGGACCATTTTGCGAGTCAGAACGTGGAATGTTAGAAGAATGAAGCAAGTAGGTAAACTAGAGAACCTAAAAATCGAAATGAATAGATTAGCACTAGACATAATAGGAATCAGAGAAGTTCGGTGGAGAAAAGCGGGGGATTTTTAGAGTAGCGACTTCAGGGTAAATCATACAGGAGCAGAAGAAGGAAATTTGGGTGTGGAGATAGTTATGCGGAAAAAGATAGCATATTGTGTATAAAATTACTTACAAAAGAATGAAAGAGTACTTATGGTTAGATTAAAATCTAAACCGGTAAATACAGTAATAATACAAGTATACATGCCCACCTCTAGCTACAGTGACGAAGAGGTAGAAGCCATCTACAAAGATATCGAAGACATATTAAGTACATGAAAATTTAATAATTACGGTTGATTTTAATGCAATGATAGGTGAGGGTAGGGAAGGAGCAGTTGTAGGTTTATTTGGCTTAAGCACGAGTAATAACAGAGGAAATGGGCTGGTAGAATTTTGCCACAAGAACAATTTAATCATCACAAACACATTATTTCAACATCATACTAGAAAACAATGTATGTGGAAGATTCTAGGATATATAGGAAGATATAAAATAGATTATATCCTTGTTAGTCAACGGTTTAGGAATCAAGTAAAAACTGTAGAAGCTACCCAGAAGCAGATGTACACACTGACCGCAACATCGTAATTATGAAGGCCACACTTAAATTAAAATTTTTTAAAAAGATACAGAAAAAGGCACTCTGACTTAGAGAAACTAAACGATAAAGATATTTAAGAAAGATTAAAAAAAAAGTCAAACAAATTGCTGAAAGATATCGCGAAAATATCTGATTCTAAGGAAGTAGAAACAGAATAGAATAACATTAAATCCAGCCTAAACATGGCGGCCAGAGATACTATGGGGTGTACACAAAAAGAAAATAAGAAACCATGGATAACAAAAGATATCCTGAATTTAATAGAAGAAAGAAGAATGAAACAGGAAAACAAAGATACAAAGCCATAAAATGGGAAATTATTTGCAAATGCAGGAAAGCTAAAGAACAATGGATTGATAAAAAATGCAAAGAGGTACAACTAAGATGGAAATAGGAAAAACAGATGAAGCATGCAAACTAATTAGAATCAATTTTACAGATATAAAACCATAAAGCAAAAATATAAGGGACGCGGGAGGAAACGTCATTATAGAAAATGGAGAGAAAGTGGGTAGATGGCAAGAATATATAGGCAATTTATATGCAGAAGAGGAACTAGCTGCATTAGAAAATGTAACGGACATTGAAAATGATGACATGGGATATCCTATACTTAGGGTTGAGTTCGAATTAGCAATAAAGGGTCTGAGAAATGCTAAGGCGCCAGGTACAGATAAGGTGCAAGCAGAAACTGTAAAAGCCGCTAGACAAGCAGTAACAGAACGTCTCTTCCAACTTGTAAGCTGTATGTATAAGACAGGTGAGACACCCAAAGATTTCAAACGTAACATCATAGTAACTATACCAAAAAAGAAAGGCGCAGATAGATGTGAAAATTTTCGAACAATAAGTTTGACAGCACACGTATCAGAAATATTAACTAGAATTGTACAAAGGCGAATGGAAAAACGAGCTGAAGAAATACTAGGAGAAGACCAATTTGGGTTTAGGCGAAACAGAGGAACACGGGAGGCTACTTTAGCTCTGAGAGTGATAATGGAAAAAACAATAGAAAAAGGGGAAAGCGTGTATATTCGACAATCTAAAATTGATAAAAATGTTCGAAATACTCAAAGAAATTAAAATGAGTTATAGGGATAGACGAATAGTTCATAGCTTATACAAAGAGCAAACAGCAGTAATAGAATTAGAGCAGGAACGTAGAAAAGTAAATATTAGGAAAGAGGTGAGACAGGGTTGTTCCCTTTCCCCATTAATTTTTACTTGTACATTTCAGAGGCAATGAATACTGTCAAATGCAGGAAGATATTTGGAATTACCATGTAGGGACAAAAAAATTGATATGCTTAGATTTGCAGATGATATAGTGGTATTAGCATTTTGCAAGGAAGAGATAGAAGCTGCTCTTAATGAAATGGAAACGGTTCTAACAGAGAGATACGGTCTGAAAATTAAAAACTAAAACTAAAGTACTCGTACGTACAGGAGGAGAAAATAAATCAAAAACAAGAATACAAATATGTAACACGAACTTACAAGAGGTTAAGGATTTCTGCTACCTAGGAAGCCAATAACGCAAGATGGAAAAAGATATAAAACAAAGATTAGCACTAAGTCGTGCTACATTTAACAAGAAAAAGCAACTACTGTGTTCAAAGACAACAAACGCAGAAGCAAGGAAAAGATTGCTTAAAACATATGTGCGGCGTACAGCACTGTACAGCTGTGAAGTCTGGACAGTAGGAGAAGCAGACAAGAAAAAGGTAGAAGCCTTTGAAATGTGGTGCTACAGACGTATCATGAAGATATCATGGACAGATAAAGTTAAGAACGAAGAATTACTAAAAATGGTTGGGAAAGAAAGAAATATGTGGAAAACGGTAAAAAAATATGAGAGATAGGATGATAGGTCCCATACTACGGCATGAGGAATAGTGCGGAATACACTAGAAGCAGAGATAGGAAAAACGCGAAGTAGAGGTAGACCTAGGTTAGACTACTGCACACAGATAGTAAAAGATGTAGGCTGTAGGAATTTCAGAAAAATGCGTAGGCTAGCTCAGAATAGAAATCAATGTAGGTACGCATCCAATCAGTCCCAAGATGGATAAATTAATGACGAAAAAAGTAACTGCACTTAAACATGATGATTATTATAAACAACTACAATTATAGGTTTGGTAATATTCTCGAATAATGTCAATTGTGTGAAAGGATTTACTGGAAAACTATTTATTCGGCAAATGTTTACATGTTTGGGGATTTTGGTAGCCACAGGCTGCTTAACCTCTTTCACTGAAATGGGGCATAAAATTAGAAAGCGCTAGAAAAGGAACCAACCTGTATACACGCTGTGTGAGAAATTCAGGGAACTGTTTAGGCTAGCTCAGAATATAAATAAGTGCAGGTACGTGTCCAACCAGTTTTGAGACGGAAAACTAATGAAAAAAAAATAAACGCAGATAAATCTTATGATTAATGTAAACAACTGCAGGTGTTGATTGTGAAATATCTGCAACTAATGCAGACTGTACGAAAAGATATATTGGAAAAAATGTTAAGTCGGTAAATCATTGGGATGCAAGTGGGATTGCTTGCATCAGCAAAAAAATATGTACTCCTTTTACTTTTTATGATCCTTTTTTCGATGCTTTTATTTTGTTGCGTAAAAGCCATTACTGTCTAGTTCCAACTTAGTTTGTGAAAGTCAAGCTAAAGGTAACGACATTAAAACAATGTCAAATTCGCCTTCCTGTCATGATCTACACTACCTTCAGTAGCTACGGCATGCTGTAGGGGATACGAAATCTTTACCTTAAGAAAAAAGCACCTTGAACCAACAAATTTTATCCATAAATATTCATCCAAACTTTTCAATAGAACTCGGTTTTTCTTAGGCCTTACGTCAATTGTGCAAATTTTGTTTACATAAATGTAGACCTTTTTGATGTATTAAAAGCAGCTAGTTCCGTAATTATCTAACTAAATCATGCAAGGAAGAATAAAATTACAGAGCTTTATATAAAATATACATAAAAAGTACAAAGCATTAACTTGTACAACTTACATATAGTTGAAACGCTTCACTTAATAAATTGAATCAAGTTCCGTCTAAAACAATTCTCTTCGACGTATAGCATTGGACTTGTACGTTCTGAACATCAATTTTGAAACGCTTTTCCTATTTTATTCAACTTCAATTGAAATTTTAAGGAGGAAATATGAATTTCGTGAAACTTCAAGTGAAGTTTGTTGTGTTTCTGGAAAAGAAATACAAGTTTTGCACACTATTTGAGAGGATTGTTCCCGCTTTCTCCTATTCTGTCCATTCAACGAAAACTTAACAGTTCTATAGCTTTAAAAACCTAATTTATAATAAAAGTATTTATTAATAGACAGGAGCTCAAGTATAATATAAGCAACACTGCATTCTCATTTGTTTCATACAATGGCGGTTGGCAGAGACCACCCAGGTTGTACATGTTAACGTCGCAGTTTCAATCGTTTTGATATTATTAATTAAAGCGCAAAATTCTCTCTATACCTTTACAATATGCAATGGAGTTTTATTATTCGTTTGGATATAGTGGAGTCGCTTGTTAAACCAAATGAGGACATTCCGAATTATTTTCAAGTATATCTTATGTTTAATTGGAGTGATATAAACGACTTGATGTGAAATAAAGTAGAGCTTTACCAATAGTTTACAAATTTAATGCTTGTTGCGAAGCGTTTATAAATGTGAAACAGCTTTAAATGGCAAGAGTCTCAGTATTTTTACAGCGGCTAAATTGATGATAACCTGAAAGAGAACTACAGTTGTCTCAGAATATTTGACCTATCATTAAATCACAGAGCAATATTTAAGATTATATCTGTTACAAAATGGCTTCTAAAGTGACGATGACGGATGCAACGAGTGCGATCTGCTGCTTCTTATCCGACTGTTTATTCTGGGTTTTCTAATATTTCAAATTTCCTTTTCTAGCGGTAAAGTGGTTATGTTTATCCTGGTTTTGAAAGAAATTCTTGTGAAAATTCCATACGTGTTGACATTTCTAAACCGGCATCAACTATTTACTCTAAAATTCGGAAAATTCTTGCTAAGTATTCTGAGCACATGATGCGCCGTCTCTTGAAAACTGAAGATTGTATTTTAGTATTATAGTATTTTCAACCTAAGATTAAGTCACCTCTTATTTAGTGATGTAACAATATCTTGCTTTTTGCGCTTGGCAATCAATACCACATCATGGGGATTCATTAGGTAAGATCTAACCAGGAAACAATTTGACCGATGTGACACGGAGGCCCCTTAATCGGGAAAAAGAACAATGCAAATAGCAAATGTATTATTGACATACACTACAAAGATGTTATTGCTAATGTTATTATTATTATTATTATTGTTTTTTTCACTTTTTTCTCAGCTCTTCAGGTGTCAAAGAACTTTGCCCTCGCAATTTATTTTTGATATGCGCTAAAAAAGAAAGTCACTGGTTCCAAATCAGGACTATACGAATGAGCCATCATCGACGTTTTGAGTGACGAAAGAGTATATTGATTGAGCCATTTTGTTAGAATTCGTATTGCCGTGGTGGTAAATGATGTGTCTTAAGAGGTTGGTTTTTCTTATTTTTTCCAAGACTACTGTCAAAAAATGTTTCTGTTCAATTCAGAGGTGAACATTCTACGATTATCGCAAGGAACGGTAGCGAAATGTTTAGTTTTTCCGAAAACAGTCGACCATTTGTCCTGAAATGTTTCGTTCACAAGCAAATTTTGTCGGATTTGGTTCGATTTGAATGTCCAATGCGGTTTACTGCTGCTTACTTTTGGATTTATACGCGTCGATCCACGTTTTGTCACCCATCCGGATGTGCTAGAGGTGTTTGGAAGTACCGCGATCGTATTTTTTGATCGTATTCTTCGACTAATCGACACGAACCTGTTTTCCAGCGATTGTCAAATTATGTGAAATCTAACGCGAATAAATCCTTTCAACATCCAAAGTTTCCCGCAATATTGGATGTATGCTGGTCACACTAATGCCCAAAGATGTCTCAATCTTACAATAGGTCACACAACAAACAAACAGTATCTGTTAGCGCACAACATAGGTGTTGTTCGAAACAGCAACCAATTTTTGAAGATTTGCACTTAATTCCTCCCTAACTGATCAAAGCCACTATTGAAGACGGTAACTATCGATAAATAGTAGCCCTTGATGGTGGTTCATCGCAAATAGTCGGATTAAGTTTATCGGTGCACTGTTATTGTGTTAATCCACGTCTAAAGTTAGAAAAAAACTCCCTCACAACTGTTTATGGTTTAGTTCCATTTGTTGCTGAGATGGATTTTCGAGTTACCGTAAACAGCACAAACAATGCTCGTCCGTCAATACGTTCTGAGCATATCATCATAACAAAATGTCAAACTTTACGATAAAAACGACGTTTGCCAGATGACAGCGTAAGTTTAAAGCAATCCCATAATATAAAAGGTAATCTTTGTACCTTAAGATAGTCAACTCTGAAAAAGCTACTATTAATAAAAGCAATTTTTGAGAAAAGAAGAAAGTTGTGTAAGAAATGTTCTTGAAAAAGTACTTGATACGTTGGTCTGTACCAGGCTTTCAGCTATGATTAGCTGAACAGAGTGAGAGACTTATTCCGGATGCTACGTAGTGCTTCCTGTAGACAACCATTTAGGGCAATTCTTGTTACAGAAATAGTGCTGCTCTTACTCAACCAATAAGTCAATATGAAACGGAACGGTGTTATATTGTTTTCAAGTAGTACGCGGGTGTTAGCAATGGGCATTTGAAGAAGAATGGTTGTTCAACAATGGACTGTGTGGACTATAGGCTACTCAGCGCTATGAGATAAAAAGAGGGCTCCTCTCTATAATTGCAAACATTTTTGAAAGTGATTTTTCACGCAGAACTTGATGTAGTTAGTCCGTCAGTATCAGTATCGTATAGGCCGCAAGAAATGCCACTTAATTATTGATTAGATTACAGTTGTTTACGAATTTACCTTTTGGTTTGTATAATTCTTTGGTCACATTTCATGGTTCAGTAAAAGCGGTAGAGAGTAGGATGTTATGGAAAATCTATTTAATGTACTTGTAGGTTGATCGTCTATAACTGGCAAATTAACTTGGACGAGGTGATTCGGAGGATGCGAACCTCACGTTATGTACTAAGAAGTGTAACTTCTTTAAGAAAGAGGCTAGACACAAACAGCTTGTTGTTTGTAGACGTCGAAGGTTAATTTTGTTCTAACTTCGATAATAAAAGATAGAATAGTGCAATGAATGAGGTTTCCGTGGATGAATGCATGTTATTGACAACTTGAACCTATGTTTATTACCACTGCAGACTATTTGGCAATGCTGATAGAAAAAAAAGAGGGTTGCAGTTAAAAACACTATTTCCAAATGCAGTCTAAAATAATTGTCAGATAGTGATTAAATTTTGAGCTGTTCATGGAAGTTGAACAATCATCAGCAGTTCGGCCACTCCTGGAATGAAAGAAATAAATATTGACCATGATCTTAAAAATCTAATAATAATACCTTCATATCTCCCACCTATCATATTTATCGTATTAAAAATTTTTTAATTAGTCGACAGCCTCCGGTGACTGAACCCACTCTCTGCAATATAGATTAGTGCAGTTGCATGCGGATCACGTGCTGTTTCACCTTCTGTAACTTTCGTTTCCATCAATCTCAATCAAAAAGTTAAATATAAGCCACAATATTAGAAGCCGATGTGGCATTGTAAATCACACAGATGTTTTTCATATGCATTCGGTAAGTCACCTTGAGCAATAAAAGAAAAATACTTTAGAAAAAAGTTTACAAACGTTGTGTTCAAAATTCAGACCTACAATTTCGAGCTCCTCACTTAGTCTACAATGAGGGAAGGAAATACCTATGCTTCGAAAGGTCCGATGGTATGAAAGGAATAAAAAAATGTCATGATAGCTTCCAATAGTACCTTAAAAAATAAAGGCATTACAGGTACACGTCCAGAACATTATTCAGATAGAAGGTATATAACGCGCTCTAAATGAATATTCGTTCCGTCATTTGATGATACAAAATATTGTTTCTAATGCATTTAACAAGCATTATTGTATTTTAAGGATGTCTACAAGTCAAATCCCCCAAAATTGAAATAAAACTATCTGATCGATCTTCTTAAAAATAACGATAAAATCAGTAAAATACTCGAGTGATTTTTTTAGATCAAATGAGAAGGAGCTGCATACACATGCATTAATATTACCCAAATATTTAAGCAAATGGGATTTTAGTTTTAAAAACTGATACCGTAGCTTTTTTCTATGATTCAGAAGACCTTTGGAGATGGGTTCGCTAGAATACACACTGATAAAATGCATCTGTCCTTAGTCTGATAAAAACAATGCTTTTTTTCATAATTTGCCATGAAGGGGGTTAAGCAATGGTTTGGCACCTGCAAATACTTTTAGCAGCCTGACGTCTCATTCACATCCATCTGCATTTTCCTTAATGCAATTTAGTGTAAAAGCATTAGTAACAGAAGTAAAATCCAGGATATCGCAGCATTCCATGCTAATCCCTAATGGTTTTCTCATCAGTTTCCTCATAAGTGTCTACAGCTTCTTGGTAACGTTTAAGTGTTTTTGAAATTTAATCACAAAAATTCAATAAACATTAATCAGACATTAGAATTTGAGGCCAGTGTAATGGAAAAGAAATTATAAATCTGATGTGCTGTATAAGAACCAGTGTGTGATCAGTACATCACCATAATCTTCACATAGGTACTAAATGAGAAATAAGCTAGAAAAAAGGACCGCAGTTCTGGAAAAGTGACGAAATTGGCGATAGCTGCGCCCACTTTCTACCAAATCAAATGAAAAGTGTATAAGTCAGCTACAAAATTAAAGCAAGGGTTGCAATTATTCACTGCAAGAACACCAAGTTAGGCAAGCGACTGTATATTCTTATCTTCGCCATGTACTTGACTTCGCCAGAGAAGTTTTGGGTCATCACAGCGCGTTCCACAACGACATTCGAATGACCTACAACTTCTAGCTGCTGAGGTATACACCACGAGTCCCAGCACTTGGTGTGCATCTACGTATTTAACCGCCGCTCCTTTCAGAGCAAAACTAACACTGCTGCGATGATAAGCCCAACAATCAAGGATTTTATAAAGAAATGAGTTTCAATCATCATGGGAGCACTTATAATGATCACAAGAACTTCACCAACCTCAGACGACTTGACTACCAATCAACATCTGAAGCGGAGACAATAGAAGGAACCAAGAAGAAGAAGATCAAGCACAAAGAACTAACCGCAGTAACAGAACCAGACAGTAATACCACCGCCACAACGTCACGACCCCGCCAAGAGTACTCCAACAATGACCAAAAGCTACACTAACGCCCGCCACTATCGCCATTATGGAAACATTAGACGCTGAACAACGTACAATACGACCTCCAACCAACAATCGCATACCGCTTATTTTTTTTGACAAATTCCCGGACTTTCTACAACATGCAGAACAATCGATGATGCTCCTGAAGAAAAAAGTGGACATCAGAGGCAGGATACAAGACCGTAGAATACATCCTGCTTATTTCGTTGAATTCCGCACCACCCTTCAAGATTATCCAAAGAAATGTAACGTCGAATTTTACGCTTATGCGGTGAAAGCAGAGAGAAAATTCAATGTGGTCATCAAAGGGCTGGCTACTAACATTGTAGCGGAAGATATACAAGTAGGATTAAGGAACATGAAAATGAACGCCACCTACACGACGAAACTACAGGGAGGAAACAGTTTTCAGAACAACGCCTTCCTCTCGTTTGCGTAGAAAATTATCCCAAGTCTAAGAAAGATACAGCATCAGAAGCATAATGTACTGCCACTAAGTTTTCGAATCCAGAGTGGAACGAAGGCAATCATGTTATTTTGATTTAAGTCGCGAGCTGTTGCTTTGCGAAAATAAATATTAAGTATGCAGTAAACATACTGTAATTTAATAATTACATTGCTACAATGAATATAGAGGTGATGTTTTAAACGCAAATCAAAAAATGGAAATTATTAAATACAATAAAGAGGGAAAATTCTTTAATATAACACTATTTTAAAATTTTTTTTAAATAATTGAAAGGAAGATATAAGGAAATATAAAAATTCGTAACTACTGTTTCTAAATGGAGATTTGGACGTCAATTTAAAATAAGAAGATAATATTGAATTACGAGTTGGATAAAGTGACATATGAGTCAAACCCAACGCATGTACTTTAACTATCATGTTAATAGCGCTCATCATGAGATAAATTTCAACACACCAGAAATTTAAGACATTGAAGGTAATAAAAGGAAAAAAGAATTTCTTGAAATGTGTTACATCCAAGTTAATTTGCCAGTTAAAGACAATCAACCTACAAGTACATTAACGAACATGAACGATGAAATGTGACCGAAAAATTATTCAAACCAAAAGGTATAACCGTAAACAACTGTAATCTAATCAATAATGAAGTGACCTCTCTTGCGGACTATACCATAATGATACTGACACACTACGTACATCAAGTTCAGAGTGAAAAATCATTTTCAAAAATGTTTTCAATTATAGAGAGAAGCTCCCTTTTTATCTCGTAGCCCTGAGTAGCCTATAGTCCACACAGTCCATTGTTGAACAACCATTCTTCTTCATATGCCCATTGCTAACACCCGCGTACTACTTGAAAACAATGTAACACCGTTCCGTTTCATTTCAGCAAGGATTTGTTACTTTCTTTTACGTTCTAGTAAGGTACTATTGACGTATTCGTTGAGTATCATCAGCACTATTTCTGTATCAAGAATTGCCCTAAATGGTTGTCTACAGGAAACACTACGTAGCATCCGGAATAAGTTTCTCACTCTGTTCAGCTAATCATAGCTGAAAGCCTGGTACAGACAAACGTATCAAGTACTTTTTCAGGAACACTCCTTACACAACTTTCTTCTTTTCTCAAAAATAGCTCTTGCTGATAGTAGCTTTTTCAGAGTTGCAAGGATTACTTTTCAATTTCATAATGCCTTTATGACTATATTAAAGTACGAAGATTACCTTTAATATTTTGGGATTGCTTTAAACTTACGTTGTACTTCGTCTTTAGCGTAAAGTTTGACATTTTGTTATGATGACGTGCTTAGAACGTATTGACGGACGAGCGCTATTTGTGCTGTTTACAGTAACTTGAAAAATCCATCTCTGCAACAAAATTTTCATAGATGTAGGACATTTTTGTTAAAAAAAAGGTGTTGTAGATGTAGTAATTGTTATATAAAATATTTTTTATTAAAGAACATTAAGTTTGATGTTTGATTCTATTGGTTTTATTTTAAATTTAGCTAGCAAAATAATTAAGGCAACATTTGTACTAGAATCAACTTCAGTCTATAGCAATGTTTATTGACACTCAACGTCGGGTATCTTCAGACTAGAGCAACTTCTCTTGGCTTCCAACTTCCAACGTCGGGTCGCATCAGCTACAGTCCACAGAAATATATATATATAACCTAAAACGCTACATACGATAGTAAATTACATAAATTTTTCTCTTTAAGTCAACATTAATAACCTACAATAAATATAATGCTCCAAAGTTGGATCGTCTTCTTATATGAATTGTATTTCCAAACATGTAAGGTTAGTATCTATGCACGTTAAAGTCTCTAACAAAATTTACCACTAAAGTAGATTTTAATTAACCTTACTTATAACCGATCCCAATTTAGTAAACCTAAAAAACAATTAAATTTAATTTACTTAAGTATAGTTTATTTACTGAAATTCAAATTTTTCGTGGGGTCAAACAATTGTAGTTGGTTTCTACTGTTTTTTTAGTGTATCTGCTGCAATGCTTGTTAAGATCTCCCTTTAATAGTTTTTCAAATATTTATACTCTCTTTATCCAGTATGCGACAGTGATGTGTTGACGAGGGTAGTTATGATCACCTGTAAACAGAGAAGTATTAGATGGTACAACAGTTTACGAAATAAGCGTAGTTAATATAACTGGGATATTTAAACAAAAAAATTCAAAGAAAATGAAAATTAAATAATAATATTTAAATAAATAATTAATATTTAAATATATATATATATATATATATATTGCTATGATATTAGGATAATTTAAGGGTAGATTAAGTCATAGGGGTCGTAGAATAAATATAAACAACTTCAACTTTAAGAAAAGCAAATAATTCCAGAAATTATAAGAGTAAATCGGTCACTCTACATAATGTTAATTAAGAGGACACTGTATATAAAATATACGTAATTAAATGCAAGAAAACATAAATATGTCTAAGTGTAGTTTACAAGTAAAGGTAAGATTTTAAAACGCAATAAATTGCTTTAAAATTAAATCACCGGGAAGCATAAATAAATTGGCATTGTAAATATTTAACAATTGCCTCGAAAATATCAACGTAAACGCATCCCAAATAATTCATTATTAGAAAATCGTTACGTGACTAGAAAAGGACACATTTGTTCAGAAAACTAACTAACAAACATCGAATGCGTGAGTTAATGAAAAGCCAAAAGTTGGAAATCCTCGAATGATACTGCAATATGCTGAATGCGAATGTGACGAACAGAGCATTCATCTAAGATTTAAACTAAGTAATTTGTAAAAATTCCGAATTCTGCTAGATTAGGCAAAAGTATCAACCTAGATTGTAAACACGCCAATGAAAACAATTGGAGGAAGGGCTTATATACGATAGAAACGGAACGACATTTTAGTCTATATTCAACTGAGCAACAACTATGTTCGAAGGTGTTAAAAACTCACCTAACTAGTGAAGTAAAAATTAAAACAAATCAGATTTAAAAGTGCGAGAATTTGTGCAACGAATTATAAGCCGATCTGTAGATAGACGTAAGTTAAACAACTTAATTAAATTCATTTCAAATATTAACGAAACAGGGCTTTAATTTGCGACCTTTAATTTGGGACTTCTAACTTTGGACATATTTTAATTTTGGTGATATTTTAAAAATGGGCATATCTAATTTGGGTAATATTTTAATCTGGACATATTCCGATTTGGGACGTTTTAATTTTGGATGTACTGTAATTTGGTACGATTTTAATTGGAAGCGATTTATGTGAGGCGATTCTTATATGGGGCCGGCATATCAATAAGCAAAGAGTACACAGCAAGGGAATGCAGATCATAGACTAGGATGGAACTCCAGAACCCATTCCAGGTTAGCAATCTTAATACACTTTATTATTGAAAGACTGTTTTTAACTTAATATTTGCCATACATTGTATATTGGTAAGAGCCATCAAAAAGGTCACATAAAAAATATGAAAATGGAATAGGCATCTTGGAGCGTTCGAAGGTCCCTGAATATAATCAAAAGATATTTTTACTGGCTTTCGGAAAAGCATAAATCTGGTATATGTAGATATTTTGTACAAAAAGGAAAACTTTGAGTGTTGTAAATATTATCAATTATTATATTGTGTGTTCTAGAATTGCTTTATTTGATTTAATAAGATTTATTCAGTAAGCTAATCGGGGTAAAAATCCTAATTTAACATTTCATAACATTGGGGCTTAAAATAATAAAGGAAATAGCACAGCAATAAGATATAGAAAGAATGTCACAGCAATATATATATATATATATATATATATATATATAAGGATATATTATTAATGGGTTTGAGGTCACCTGTAGGAAAGTAAACTCTTTTATAAGGCCTAAATTTTCGAATTTAATTCAAATTTTTGATCACAGGCTTTCTAAAATTTTGCAATTAACTAGGCTAATATATACCCAAATTGATAGTAACTTACAAGACGAGGTTAAACATTAAATTAACATAGAAATTAAATCGAAATATTTTTTTAACTGATTCTTACTTCAATTTGTTGTTATAAGAAAATTGTATAACTTCTATTAGAGTACATGAAACTTAAGGATACGCATAATTAGTTTTAAAATTTTAAATCAAGCGCATCGGATAAGAAACGGAGCTTTTGCGGTATAGAAAATCAATAATTTAAACGCATACGTCCATTTAGCTAATCTAAACGTTCGTTTATACAAAAATCCTAAGAAATGCTAAAATCGGAATTATAATTTCAAACGGACAGTTGCTTCATAGAAACACCTGATAGTTAAAATGTCGAGTTCAAAGAACTGAAATGTACGTTGGCACAGAATTTTGTAGAATTGTTTGAAACGGTCGATGCAAGAGCTACTAAAATAATAGATGTTTTGAAGGCAAAGTAAGACGGAATATCCGTCACGTAAAACAGACAGAGAACACGTATAATAAAACGTTGGTTAAAATACTCGTTTAAAACACGCGTTAAATTTGGAGGTCAACCACAATATCGATTTTCTGTTGCTTGAGTGGGATTCTAAACGAGACAGTAAATATGGGATAAATGAGAAAAGGTAGCTAGGGGTTGGATGTTAAAAACGGGGGAAAGCAATATAATTGGTCGAATGCTAGAAATTTTGAGAAGCTCGCAACGGTTATATGTTGTTGAGAAGTATTGAATGTAAAAGCACGATAGACTGGGAATTTTCAAATGTAGAAGTTCGTTACGAACAAAATTTGTAGAACTGTTTTGATAAAATAAGCTTTTCGACGGAAATAGGGTCCGTGAGGGGTGTACAAAATCATATAAATACACTAGGAGAGGAATTAAAGCTCTCTTACTCATTCTTACTTGCCCTTACTTTTTATTGATTCTCGTACGTCGCTTATTCGCGTGACTTATAATATGACATCCTAGTTTAAAAGTACGTAAAACGCTGTTAGTAACGTACATCAATAATTTATTAAAAGTGTGATTTGCGCAAGTGAGTGCTGGCTTATAGATGGTGCTGTTACTACACGCCATAAACTAATGTAAGGATGGTACTAGGGTAAGCGATTTGAGAAATTTGAGGCAAGAATGCGTGAAGTTTAGTGATTACGGAAAGTTAAGTTTGTTCGATACAAGTATCGGGGTGGAAACACGGAAGGCGGTTGCAGAGGTTTGGATAGCGAGTGAAGATGAGTTGGATCCATGTATAATAACGAAGTGCATGGACACAACGACGACAGTTTTGGAAATGTAATGTATCTCTTTAGTAGAGAATAGAAATTACGAAATATGATAAACACAAATTTACTTAGAATTTGACGTGGAATTTGTTGTTATTCATTATTGAATGTTTCCGAAATAAAAGACTAGCTTATTTGGAATTTATCTACGTAAAACACCTCGCCATTTATAAGACAATCTAAAAAACGCCTGATTCTCGTGAGACCGGACCTCCGGAATTTCGTAGTTAAATAGATTGTGGTGATTTAATGTTTTGGTGTCTTTATTATTACTAGGAGTTTCTTAAACGACTTTCGTGAGCAAATATGACCGTCCTTTGGAAAAAATGTGCGCACTTAAAGTTTATTTAAGCTGCGTTTAATGATAATAAAGATACCAAAACATTGTGATTGTGCCGTATACTAACTGGCTATAAAGGTGGTCTACTATAATTTGTTCTAGACCCTCTGAGATAATCTCTCAAAACAGAACACAAGTTTGGAGAGCGTGCTATTGTAGAAAGTGACGACTTTCTTTGTTTTTTACCAAGGCTTTTTTGTAATTTCTAAAAGGCGATGGTGTTAAAGCAATCTGTGAGTTAATAAAAAATAATAAAATTGTATATATTATTAGTCGCTGTAGAGCTGATGCAACTGTTAATATAGAATTTGAATCAGACTAAAAGTACTAGATATAAGCAAATGTAAATTTTCTGTTAATAAATAAATATTATATTGGAGCTGATGATGTTTTATTACTAAACTGACAATATTAAAGAAGATATGTTTAACCTTCCTAACTCACCATCTTCTAAAATGAGATAAACTCACGTAGGAAATAATTCAAATACTTCTGAAATCACTTTCAACCACTAATTACCATTTTCACCCACTAACTATCTCTAATTAAGATAAATGCATGTAAACCAAAGAATAATTAAATTCTAGTAAATGTTTAAATATTTTAATATGCAAGTATAATAGTGGTTTTGGTTTTTAATATTAAAAGCTTTATTAGTAAAAATAACAAAGTCTGTTAATGGGTTTGCCAGCTTTTTCAAATGGTTTTTCAAAAATATTTAAAAACGGCTTAACCAATGTTAAAAGTTTTGACAGATTCAAATCCCACAGAAAAAATACTAGAAGATTCATACGTCAGCGACTCTAAAGAAGTCACCCCACCATTTGGCTCCATCGCGCTCTAATGACTACTGATATTAGAAGATATCTTGCATTCGTCCTCAAAAAGGATCATCAAAGGTACGATAAGGTATCTGCATTTTGTTTGTTACGAAATGGATTACTCAAAGTGAGTTTTAAACCGAAATTAATAAACCCGTTGAGCATGCTTTGATAGTTTGAAGTTATTAAAAAGTTAAAAGTTGTGAATACAATAAAAGAAACTGTTCAATGATAATTCTGTTGCAATTTAACTGTCAATCCTGAATAATTTAGTTTTGCTTTTAACAGAAATTTTGTTTTTTGTACTTACAAATAAAACATATACATAACTTATTCTGAATTACTCTAATTAGAAATCTCACAGCTATTTTGTTAATAAACATACTTACATTCAAGGCAATAATTTCAACGTGATGCGTTTATTTATATATTGAAAATTGATTATTATAAATATTTAAATCAATAACTTGTACATGAAGTATTTGTTTCTTGGTTGACATATTTTAGAGAAAGTAAACCTTTGTGAATAAATACAGTACTGAGCTTGGGCTTTGCTTAAATCAATGTGATTAAAATTTGAGATTGTGTCAAGGTGAAAGCAATTTTAAATCAACTTATTTTAATAAATTTGAATTTATGAATTAAGAAGTGGACTTGATTAATTGAACTACTAATTTGTAGATATGAACCTGGATTGGTCTTTTATTTATATCTGAAAAGGGTATATGAAATATTTTTTGAGAAGCTCATATCTTGTTTAAAAGAGTAACGGTAATACGATTAAATGATAATATTTTATACTTCTGTGTTATGAGCAGTTTATCCACAAATTATATTTTTTGTATTTTTAAAGTAGAACAAGTAGTGTCTCCAACGATAAAGTTAATTATGTGGTGTACTTTTCAGAGTAAACGCAGACATGAAGTTGTAATACATTGGTACTTGCATTGTTTTGGAATACATTTATAGTATATCATTGATAATTTATTTATGGATCGTGAGTTGATCGTTATAGAGTTTTTGCATCTCCCTTATACGTCAAATTTGTTTTTTTTTATGTTGAAAGATGCAGCGGGGCTCTGTTTTCTTCTGAAATTTTAAGTTAATTTATTCAACCTATACCCGAACTCGTACTCTCCCGTGAATTGAATTTCAAACTAGTCGTTGATACGGCAAGTGAAGTAGTTTCGTTCATCCAAAGTTTAATCTATATCTTTGGCAAGCCGATGTTCACTGGCAACATGAAGATACTGCCAAAGAAACGTAAAAAAAATTGCACTGAGGCTCACAGGGTGGGCTTGGTGAGTTACATTGTGTTTTGCTGTCCTTTCTGTCGTCGCCTATTTTTCATCCGCTTTATTTTCTATTTTTCTCTGCCAATTCGGTTTTTTCACCACTTTTCTGTTTATCTTCGCTGTTCTCTCGTTTCTTCTTTCCTTGGCTTTCTTTTAACTAATCTCTTTAATCGCTAGCTCGTTAACTTTTATGTTTCATACGTAATTTTTCTTTTTCAAAGTGCCCCGTTGCTTTTCACCTCCACTTTAAAGTTGTATTCCTCTACATTCCATGTCATAATGCATTCTAAAAAGTGATCAATATTTTAAAAAGGGCAGATCGTGATATAAACTATTGGTATGACTAGGAAAAGATATCTTTTTATATCTGTTTGTAAAACATTTAGTTTGTTGTTTCAGCTACCAGAAATTGTATTTGCAAGAAAATCGTACACTGTCTAAGCTTCGACCTTTTGACACGTTGAAGCCCTACATACATTAAGCTAATATTTTATCGTTATTAAAAATTAGTAAAGACAAATTGTATTTGATTGGGAACTGAAGTATTTCGGAATTAAAAAGGCAAATTTGGCTAATATTTTAACAGTTGTTATTAAGATATTGTGGGGTATGTGCTAAATTGATATAGCCGTAGGGTGGTATGGCATTTATCACAAAAAAGTAGGTGATTTATAACTCAACGATTTTCTAGACGCCAAGCAGTCGTGGAATAACGTTAGAAAAGACGTACGAAGTAATAACATACATTTTCACTATTATTAAATATTTCCTAACTATATTGATTCTCATAACATTGCACAATCTTGCTTTAGAATTCTGAAAGGAACTCTCGGTGATCAGTAAATAATATACAACTACCATAGACTAAAACTAACCAACCCTTATTAATAATTCTCTCATCGGATAAAAGCGCCTGTTTGGTGTATCACTAATTAGAAAGGTGGTGCTGTTTAATACACTTAAAGTTTTATTTTTTCTCCTCTATGAAGACGTTACGCGTTAGTACAAAATCATTACTTAGAACACTTTGATGTTATATTTCATGCTCGTTCAAAATTTACTTTCTGCCAGTTGGCTAAGTTCCAATTTCTTGTTTACGTATTATTATAATATTATTATATAAATAGTATATTGGCAGAAGGTTATAAAAATTGTAAGAAATGTTTTCCTGTAGGTTGGCATTTCAAATTGCTTGCGTGACTAGATTCAACCTATTGCATTAATAAAATGTTTAGGAATAAGTCTAATGAAAATCAAATTGTTTCCATAATTTGGGGATAATGACTTTAAAACAAAAAGATTACTCAGTGTCCCAAGGAAAAGTAAACAGTGTTTGATTGATTATAAAAATTAATAAGACTCGGAAATATCGTTATCCCGCATATCCTGTATGCTGTGTGTGTCTAAGATTGTATTATATATCCTTCGTTGTAAATCTTCCAAATTAAAAGAACTTGTAAATTTATAGAGTCGAGTCTATGGAGGGGTGTTTGACTTTCACTTTGGTGAAACATTATTCATACGCCAACTTCGTAAATTGAGATTCAAATAGCTTCTACTTTCACCCGTGTTGATAAGAACGCCATCTGAAACGAAAGTAAACCATTGAGGATAAGGGTAGCGTACATAGGCGTAATACACGTAAGATACGCAGCTCGATTACTTTCACTAAGTCTGTGCCCATTGACATCGCAATGGAAGAAAAGATCAAGACGACGACAAACATAACCACCCCAATAGCTTACCTCCAGCAGTTCTTGTTAGAATAGTGTAGGATGAAATCAGAAGATTTAATCAACACAATACCGATGAACGTAGAGGACCTCACGCATCCGTAAGAATTAACAACTTCGACGATGACGCGATGGGCACCACTATAGCTACAACGAAGATAGCTCGCACAAGAAGCTGAAGAAGGTGCGACCCTATACAGCATGCTACATTCGGAAACCCTCAACCCACCATCGCCAAGGTCATCATCAATCAATTTCAGGCCTACCTGCATCGTCTACCAGCCGAAACGGTGTGAACCCAAGCGCCGACCACACAACAGGTACACAAATATCACCAATTTTATCCACCATTTTCCAAACCTTGTACAACATGCAAAAAACTGCAAACAACGTCTTGAAGACCAATAGACATCAGAGCAGTCGGACGGGGTGACTGCATACATACAAACGACTTCCGGGTTCCTTCTTTGAAACAACACTAAAATTCCCTGACTTTTCCAGGATTTCCTTGCCTTAAATACATTGATTTCCAGGTACGGTTTCTTTACAATATGGCAGTATTATTACGGAAAGAACCAGATTATCAATTCACTGATACGTGTATTTTACATGATATAAAAACTAATTAAAAAAATTAAAGAAATTTTGTAAATGTATTATCAATAATGCTTATGTTTACTACAGTTGTTTTCTTAATTCAGATAAATGAAACGCAATATTATCATTATCATATTTTGCAATTTCACTACCTTTATTTTTTTTTTCATTCTAAAGAAGCAATTTCGGCAATTGCGCGTTTCATTGTTCCTTCTTTACTACCTCCACATTTTCAATTTTTCGCTTTGCTTCTAGAGCATTGGTATATTTTATGTGTGTACCTTTACAGCATATTTTTATCCTTTTTGATATTTCAATATTAATTGCTCCTCCTGCGCTTATGACAGCATCCCAAACTTGACGCCTTAAAATCAAAGATAAATCATGTAAATTTTCTACTAACATGTGTTTATTTTTAGAAAATCCACTCTCTACAGATGCATTTCCATGTGAAAGAATTAAAACTGTCTTCACAAT
Source organism: Platerodrilus igneus (assembly GCA_036346225.1). NCBI lineage: Eukaryota > Metazoa > Arthropoda > Insecta > Coleoptera > Lycidae > Platerodrilus > Platerodrilus igneus. The sequence goes on along the minus strand of JARFIW010001452.1, from coordinate 1,234,426 downwards.
TTTGTAAAAGTCTTTATATTCGTCACTATTACATAATAATTTACGATAGAAGCTGTCGAGTCTTTCACTGGATGTGTAATTTTTAAAGTGTTTAATTAATATTGCATCTGCAGTTATTTTGTTATATTAATACTCCCTGTATGTTTGTTGTGGTTTGTTTAGTATTCTTCTTAATCTTCTATGGGAATTAAACCACTCATAGTTTTTAAAATTATCTTTATTTACGTTTCGATCCATGAACTAGGATCGTTGTCAAAATAATAAAAACTTCAAGTTTGACATTTATGACATAAATTGAAGGTGACTTTGATTTATTGATGTTCAAAATATTTGGTTTGAGTACATTAAGCAAAAATTTTTAAAGTTTAAAAGAATGATTGCCTTCAATTTGTGTTGCGGCCTGGGATCGACTTTTTTTAGGTAGCTAATAAGCTTAACGTGAAATCAGCTGATTAATTTTTATTGGTGAATTTTATATAAATTCAATAATTAGGATCGAAACGTAAATAAAGATAATTTTAAAAACTATGAGTGGTTTAATTCCTAAAGAAGATTAAGAAGAATAAGATCTTTGTTATAAAAAATATGCAACAAATCTTTCATTCGGTTTCGTGCACTAAATTCATCTTCAATAACCAGTCGAGGGTCCAAACTGTATTTTATAGCACAACGTTCAAACAACTTTTTAGTCATAGCAGTTAAAAATAGTCTACAATCTTTAAAGAATAAGAGTTTTTGTTTCTCTGTAGCTTTACATATATTCATATACCTCCTAGCTGAGAAACCCACATCTATTTTAGTAAATTCTAAATAAATATCTGCCCGTTTAAAATCTAACTTTTATAAACTAGATATTGATTTTTTTAAAACTTCTCCTTTTAGAAATCTTGCCAGAAGGGATCTAATGATTATAACCAGTTCTTCATATAAAAATGAAGCCATAGGAGTTGCAGTCTGAAAGCGTTTTAAAAAAATTGATGCGATTGTGACAAAAAAACCCTAATTTACATTTTAGCAACATATCTCTACAGGCCAATTTAACAGTTTTAATTGTAGAGGTATTTGGAAGTTTGGTATTTTCATCAAGAACATATAATTGTATGCTGTCAATAATATTTAATGTTCTATTTGCAACAGCTGCACTTTCAATCCATCGGGTACTGCAAAACTCCAAAGGGAAAGTAGATTGTCCAATTAATTTTTTGTAAGAAGTTCCTCTAGCAAGCGAATCTTTAAAAAGCCAATAAATTCCTCGTAAGATGTCATTGATTAACTATCCAGCAGCTTTGTTCCCAGTCTGAAAGGCACCATGTAATACATATAAACTGCACGAGCCTATTTCAAGAATATTAATATCCCCTTGTTCGCTTAATTATGTTAAAAACCTCCAGTTTACATTAGGTCCATCCATGGACACCTTGTAATAACTTCTTCAATTTTAATGGTGCTATACCGTTTTTGAAATGTTCCAGAATATCTTCAGCAGTTGCTGTATTCATAAACACAGATCGCAAATATCTACAACAAAGTACAAATAATTAATTACAGAACAGATTAAAAAAATCTAAAATGCTAATTGAAAACTATGTACAAAATATAATACCTTGATTCGACATTATTTTTGCCCTTATCCCAGTATCGAACTACAATATCCATTTGGCCACGTTGGGCTATTTTGTTTAAAGATTCATCAAAACAGGCCACATAATAATCACAGTTGATAAGAGTATTTTGTAATTCTTCATTAAAATAAGGAGCCAAACCGACAGTAATATAGTATGCTAATTTATTGGATCCAAGTTTCATTTTATCGAAAAAATGCTATCGTTAAACATTCGTTTCATAAGTGAAAGGGTTTTATTAATGGAATTAATAGAAGAATGCGTTTCTACAGTATGTAAAGTCCATAATATTTCTGCTTCCATAACATCCTCTGTATTGAAGTATCCTTGAGGTTTTGAATTTGTACAATCTTCTACTTCCTTAATAATTGCATCAGACGTTGAACATTTGATATTAAATAATTCTAAAGCAATTGTTGGAGTTGTAGTTTTTGCAGCAACTTTTTTTAAATGTTTGGTTCCCTTTTCATGACTAGTAATTGCCCGTTAGTGAAATATTGGTTAGTGAAAAAGCTTTGTTGCATAATTTGCAATAAGCTGAAAAAGCATCTCCTACCACTACTTTGTATGTTTCTGCCCAAGAAGAATTTAACTCAGAATTCAGCCAGTCCTTATTAAACACTGTTTTCTTAGCAGTCATTTAAAATAAATACTTTAGAAAATAAATTGTATTACTGCCAATTTCCAATATTACCTTTAAATCACATGACAGAAAAACAAATTCCTTAAGAAAAATTTCACTGCATAAACTTGTTTGGATTTTTAATTAAATACTTTTAACCACAATTCAAGGAATAATGACACAGTATACACACAGAGTGAAACTCAATGTAAACTGACATGCTCGACAGTGAAATTGACAGGTGGTACTTTAAAGAAGTTGATAGGTCGTTTCCAATAAGGGTTAATATCGAATCCTTTTGGATTCTTTAATGGTGTTTGGACGATGTCGCCATTTATTTCCTCTATACAGATACTTCCTTATCTCTGTACAAAATTCAAATATGACAGAACTTTTAAAATTATTTTACTTAATTATAATACAGTGTTACGTTGACTAAATTATTATTAATTAATATGGCTTGGTAAAAATAAATCTTAAAACAGAAAATAATTTTTCCAGGTTTATTACAAAAATCCCTGACTTCTTCAAAATTGTTCAAAAATCCCTGACTTTCCTTGACATTTTGCATCCTTTTTTTAATTCCCTGACTTTTCCCAGTTTTCCCGGTTTTTTGGGTTAGGGGGAGCCTTGGACTTCAACGAATATAGATTCATACAAGACCACATTAAGAAGCATAACATAGAACATTGCACCTACACCATCCGCTCCGACAGAGATCTGAAAATAGTCATAAAAGGACTCGCAGAGAACATCGCGAACAAAAACGTCAAAACCAAACTACAAGAAAGAGGCTACCCTATTACAAACGTTACTAAAACTCAAGAGCAAATACATGGAATATAGCATCGCTTTCTTCGTTTCGCTGAAGAATAAAAAGAAAACAGAGCCGTATACGATATACGGACCCTCTTGTACAACAATCGCACACGAGTAACTCCATACAAATCCCTACAACAACTGTCACAATGTTTCTTCTGCCAACGCTTTAGCCTATCAAGTGTCAACTGCGGCTACAAATCACGCTACGTTAGGTTGCAATAAAACACAATACACCACAGGGTGCTGAAAGAAGCCACACGATGCACCTACATGCACCAACTGCCGAAAATTCAAAGGATACCAAAGCCAACTCTAAATAAAAATAGACTTTCACCAACACTTAAGCTACAAGGCTCCTCCGTCACGGGCAGCCACGTCAAAACCAGATGAACAAGGATCAAAAGCGGGCACCACACATCTAAACCCCAGCAGACAAACAACCCAAATCCGAAATTGAACGCGAACCTAAGACACAAAAAACACAGCGCAGCCAAACGCCGAACCTTCAAAACCGGATCGACAACAGAAGACAGCAGCTCCGAAGAGGAACAGACCACAAAAAGGTAATCAACGGAAAAAGAGAAGAAAACAAAAAAATAATCAAACCAAACGAACGAGGATTCTGAAAAATCCCAAAGAAGAAAGCCATATCGACAGAAAGGAAACCACCTCTCCAAGGACTAAAACTAAGCCAGACAAACGCCATATTATCCACATCCAACAATCAGCCGCATACTAAACAACGCACAATTCAGAAACACACACAACCTAATACCACATTCCTCCAGAAAAGAAATATCGAAGCCCATCCTAAATTTTAATAGAAAGAAAGCTCTAAGACTAGACGGAATATCCAACGACGACCTTCACATGTCAGCAAAACCTCGGTAGAGAATCTTACTGATATCTATAACACAATGACCCGACACTATCACTATTCGAAAGCCTGGAAACTTGCTACAGTGTTGAAGATTCCCAAACCAGGCAAACGTAGAACGGGTGTAAATAACTGTAGACTCATATCGGCACTCAACACCATGTGAAAGGTATTCGAAAAGCTGCTGCTATACCGCCTTGAGACTCGCATACTTGTAAGAAAACAACAATTCGGATTCAGAAATGAGCATTCCACAAACTAACGAATAATCGGAGTGGTTGAACACATAGCAGAAAGTATGAATAAGCGCCAAGTGACGGCTGCAATAGCTACTAACATAAAAAACGAATTCGGCAAGGTGTGGCGTACCGGACTGGTATACAAATTAGCACTAGTAATTCACTATCGTCTACTAATAGACAACTATCTGAAGAACAGAAAACTATTAGTAAGGGTAAAAGAAGCTTTCTCAAGATCAGTTACAATGACGATCGGGATCTCGCCAAGAGCTTACTTGTTAGCTGTTCGATTCAACGTCTACATACATGACATCCTCTGTGCAGAGTCCAAATTACGTGCGCACTCTACGCAGGCGACACACCCTTCATGGCCAAGGGCAGCCACCCGCGACTCGCCATGAAAGAACTATAAAGGCAACGCTTGAGCAGCCTGAAATACATATCTGAACACCACCAACAGACACTGCACAGAGGCGATTCAAAGCTCTTTGCCTTACCACAGCAGCTCCGTGGTACGTCCGAAACAAAAGCATCAGGCAGGATCCGAAAATAGATACGTTCCACAAACACTGCAAGGCGCTAGCCATCATCACAGACAAAAAATTAGAAGACATGGCAATACCATCTCTCAGAGCAGTAGCAACGCTGGCCTAAAGTCAACGACAAATGAAGAAGAGACCACAAAAGGTTCTAGATGAATAAATCCAGACTACAACAAACCGCTAAGCTGGACTGAGCAAGTTCTATATTATAAACTAGAATAATACTCAAGGACTAGACTCAATTCGAATCGTTTAACACAACAGGAGAAACAATCACACAACAAGCAGCAAAAACGCAAAGGTTCAGCCAGCTACATTAATTGGCGCTAAGAACGCTAAGACCAACAAGCTGGGGGGGGGGGGTATCGTATTTGAATGCAAGTAGTATATTGTAATCTGTTAGGTTGTCTGCCAAAGTGGCAGGATAAATCGACCGCTAGGAACATAGATATCCTTTTCGGGGTAATCTTCGACTTTGAAATGAATTAATTTAGTAAACCAGCTATAATGGTAGCTTCTGTTATCCCTGGCTTCATATCTTATTCGCACTATATAAGGATCGCATATTGTTCTTGCGAAAATGACGCACTTCAATAATATTTCTGTAGGTTTTTGTTATACAAGATATTTTATAGATTCCCTACAACATTATCCACGTGAAAACCACTTACCCCAATTTCTGCGTTACTTAAGGGAAAAATGGTTTTCTTCTTAGAGCAATATCATATTGGTACATCAATAGTTAGTTGATTGACGAAGTCATTAAGTGGTTTCTCGTTTCTCTATATTTCTAACCATTCAGTGACAGCTTCCATGATGTGATAGCTATTTGTGTAGCGAAATTTCAACGTTTTTCTTGGCTGATCAAATCTGTTGACAAAAACTCTTTTTTCTTCCAGATTTGTTCTATATACCTGGCTCACGAACATTACTTGTCAAAACGTCTGATATAGTAGTAGTCAAATTTAGTCTTGGTCTTGGGTTTTATTCAAAAAAAGATACAAATTTTTGAGCCATGCTAATCCAAGAAATTAATTAATCAAATCCAATACAAGGTACTGACGGAATTTCAATAACAGTGTTATTTTGAATTCTCTTCAGTTAATGTTAAAACTTCTTGGGCATACGATATCTAAACATTGTCAGGGTACATTGGCACTAAATGTTTATCTGATTTTTGCTGCCGATCCGATACGATGTAAACACAAAAGCGATCATAAACATTTGGCAGTCCAGTCCGATCTAGTTATGGATAAGATCAAGAACAACATCATCAGAGAAAAGTCTTTTGAATCACCACAACGAGTTTCACAACAGCACTCCAGTGACCAACTTCTAGCTGCTGAAGTGTAAACCACGAGCTCCGGTATTTAGTGTGCATCTACCTAGTTAAACGCGCTCTCTAGGCTGAAACTAACAGACTACGATGATGGACTCAACAGCCAAGTATTTTTAGAAGACAAAAGTCTCAGTCACCTTTAAGGACAAGAACACCGACATTAAGTACGAGAATTCCACCAACCGCAGCCGACGAAACTACCATTCAACATCTGTAACGGAGACAATGACGGAGATCAAGAAGAAGAAATAAATTAAACGCATGACCAACTCCAGTAACAGAACCAAACAGCAACACCACCGCCACCATATCCTCGACGCGGCCAAGCATACTTCAGCAGTGTCCAGAAGCTACGCCAACGCCGCCGCCATCATCTTCATTATAACATCAGACGCTAAACAACGTACAGCACGACTTGCAACCACCAATCACATTCCACTTATTTTTATGGACAAATTCTTTGACTTTGTACAATATACAGAGCAAATGAAGACGCTCCTGAAGAAGGAAGTGGACATCAGAACCAGGGTGCAAGATGCCAGACTACATGCCGCATATTTCGTGGAATTCTGCTTTCTTTAAGATTATCCGGAGAAAAGTAACGCCGAATCCTACATTTATGTGGTGAAAACATGGAAGGAGCTCAAGGTATTCAATAACATTGTAGCTGAAGATATACGACCCGAATAAAATAAAATGTGAATAAATTCTACCTACGCGGTATTGGAAAATGAAGCATTCAAAACGGATAGGTTTTAAACAAATTTTCATACTGTTAACGGCAAGAAGATTGACCTTTCGGCTGCATTCCCTTTTATTTGAAAAAAATACTATAAAACTCCACCTTTTTAAACATATCAACATTTACCGCACTCCTGGGTCCTCGAAATACCTATATACCGTCCAAAGGCGTCTGCGCGTGTTGAACCCTGGGCCGACACATATAAATGGTTGGTTTTCTACACCGCCATTAAAAATCAATCTCAAAGGTGGCTTGTAGTCTCTGGTGTTGAGAAGGAAGTATGGGATGCAATTTCTAGTAAGAGAGGTAAGTATCAATACAAGTTCACCTCCCTAAATTTAGAAATCCAGAAACCACAACTTGCCCAATTAGCTACCGTGCAACAGCAAAAGCAATCTCCACTCCTGAGCGGCTGCGGCGATCTTTGTTCCAGCAGCCATTCCCCTAAATTTGACTTTCCAATGATCCAGCCGAAGCTACTACATTGAAATTTTGAATTATGCCAAACCGTTGCTTTTCCAGGCAAGGTAAGAATCTTTAACGAATGCGGCGACATTATCACATGAGACCTACGCTATACCTCTCATCCGAACGGAGGAATAATTTTTGTGAAAAAAACATTTTTCAAGCGGTATTGGGAATCGAACCTGGGACGTTGCAATCAGCAATCATATGCGAACCTGTTTAATCCATGAAGCCACCTTCCACTAGGGACCTCCACATTTGATTTTTCAATGCTCCACCCGAAAGTACTGCATTGAACCGGAAGCGAGTTTTTTTACCTTGCTATTTCTAGTAAGATAAGTATCTTTAACGTACGTAACAACACTCACACACACGACTACATTTTACCTCTCATCCGAATGAGGGCGATTCTTTGTGAGAAATGCTCGCCTAACATTTTATAAGCGGTTCGTATCAGGAATAAAATCAGAAACCTTGTACTTATTAGTCACACGCAAACCAACTAAGCCACGGAGTCGCCCTTCCAATAACGATCTGAGGAGCTGAAGGCGGACGTATCGCCAACAGTGTCAAGCAGTCAGATGAACACAGCAGACCCATTACTTGTGCAATAACTGGCGAAGGAGTACAATGAAACGTTATTGGTCTTTCCGACCAGGTACGTTTAAAAGGTATATTCTCTAAAGTGAAAATGGCGAGACTAAATACGTTTCAGGGTAACCTGCAACGCCGCCGGTCGGCTGCAGTTACTAGGACATTTCTCTCATTCAGGAACCATGGGTGGTAAGCTGGGGAGACTCTGATCTTAGCAGCTTAAGCGGCACTGTCCTTGCAGCTGTTAACCAACCTAAGCCTAGGGCATCTACATACATCTACATACCCATGCATCAGTTCTTTCTTGTCCTGCTTAACTGAGTAGATGAGACTTCGCAGCCGTACGGATATGTTGCAGTATGTTAACAATCACTGATACAATTCTAGTTTGAGCCTATTTCCCAATAGATTTTGACTCCACTCTCTTGGAGTTCACAGCGGGAATTGATTATTGCGATAGACACAAAAAGCATGTCATTATAGAATGCGACCCTAACGCACACCACACTGTATGGGGCAGCGTGGACACCAACTCACGTGTAACGGTACACACATCTTGTAAGAACCTGGAGGTTTTAAACTGAGGAAGCGAACCCACTTTTGCGACATGTTGCCTAACAGTTATCGATCTAACCCTGGGATCGACAGGTATTTCTAGACACGTTTCAAACTGACAGGTGGCATCTAAAGCAAACTTGTCAGATCACAGATTGTTGAGTTTTTAAATAAATACAGCAGAGACTATCTGAAAAGAATACAGGAACCCTGAGGCGACCAAGGAATCTGTCTATCTAGACGAACTGGATGGACGACTCTTAGCGGCACAAGGCATCGACAACAGCAATAGAGGATCTACAAAGACACTCGGTTCTTCTTCAAACCTCCGTTATATAATAATTTAAGCACGTATGTCCATCACTTCATGGTGGGACGAGGAGTTTCCGAAGCTGAAGAAGACCCTAGGCAAGCAGTTCAATAAAGTCATAAGCAATAGAAGTTTGGGTCAAGTTGGAGGCTTATAAAGCCACCAAAGAATACACAAAGTTTTTTGTAAGACCTTCTGTAACTCAGTTGAGTCTGCCATTGCAACCACTCATATTAATAGTTTTTATCTATAGTTCTTTTCCATCAATCATGCTACCTAAAGCGTGCGGTTGGCATGTACACTACCGAAGTACAAGAAATAGCGGAACTACTGGCGAATATACGCCTCCCAAGCAGTGTATCACTACCCTTCACATTCGGAATGGAGCAACCCATCTGTCTCATGTGGGGCTGACTGGATAGTATCCAATCGCGTAGTGGATGAAGAGCTGGCGTCGCCGTGGATCAATGTAGTAAGCGTAAGACTACGGATCCCAAAAGGTCCTGGGTTCCCACACGGCCGACTGCTTGAAAAATGGCAGGTGAGCATTTTCACAAAAATTATGACCTCGTTCGGATCCCTACCTTGTCTGAAACGGCAAGGGTTCGGCAAACTTCTAAATTTCTAGACAACAAAAACTCGCGTCCTGGTAAATGTAGTACCTTCGGGTGGAGCATTGGAAATGTAAATGCACGGTGGATAAAGAGCGATTTAAATGGGCCATCTCAAAATGCCAATCCTTAAGGTCACGTTGGATTGGATGATACCTACCACGCCCTGCTACAGTGGGGCGCGTAAAGGCAGATTTCGCTCATTATGGTACTCTCCATGTGCTGTAATGCATTTATATACATCCCCAACTGTTGGGGAGATGTTAGGGTGGCCTTCACTCATAAACAAGACCGGGAAGACTACTTCCAGTACAAGTCCTATGGACTAATCAGTCTTAGGTCTTTTTTGTTAAAGACGTTGCAAAGATTACGCGACAATGATTTGAAGGAAGAAATAATGTATTAATATCTACTTCAGCCAAACCAGCATGTTTTCATACCAGGACAATCAACGTAGTCACCCCTCCCCACCGTTGAAGGTTGTATTGAGAAGTACCTTTACAGCCAACCTTAGGTGCATTTATTGATATTGAGAGTGTGTTTAGTGAAATCACCTCCGCAAGCATTGACAGAGCTTTAGGCACATGCAGCTGGGAACACCAACTATGCATTTTTTACAATGCTGACGGGTAAATATTAGCGTTAGAAACACTTTTGCAATTAGGACGTTAAGTAAAGGCTATCTCCAGGGAGGCGTATTGTCACCACTACTAAGGAAACTAGTAATGGACAGCCTTTTCCAACGTCTTAATAAAGTAGGTTTTTACATGATAAGTTATGCGGACGACATATCCATGCTTAGTCGGTAAATTCGAGCAACTGCGTTGTGACTTGATGCAAGCAGCACCAACAGTTACGGAGCACTGGTGCTCCGTTAACTATCTAGCCAGTAACCCCCAATAAAACGGGGACTATGCCGTTCTCTAATAAAAAAAAAGTTAATGGTAGCTAGACTGCCAATACTCTTGCGAGCCCTTCTGCCTCTTTCAGAAGAAGTACCCGACCTTTATTCTTGACAGGAGGTTGAATTGAGCCAAACATGTGCAAATCAAAACTATGAGGGCCTACTTAGTGTCCTGGCAAGCTTCGGGGTCTCCCAGCCAAAGACTCTCCTGTGGCTATACACCACAGTGGTTAGACCAATGCTCTGCTATGGTGCTTTAGTCTCTGCGGCTCTGTTGGAATGCTTGTGGCTACTATGTCCAACACTCCTGCTTCAAATCCCAAACACGGTCCGTTTGAAAAATGTAAGGTGAGCAGTTTTCACAAAAATACGACCTCGTTCGAATGTGAGGTAAAATGGAGGTCTCTTGCGTGAGTGTTGTCACGAGTGTTAAAGATTCCTACCTTGCTTGGAATAGCAAGGATTCGGCAAAATCCAAAACTGTCCAGGTATAAAAAAAATTGCTTCTCTGCCAGTGCAGTACCTTAGGGTGGAGCATTGAAAAATCAAATGTAGTAGTATGGTGCTTTAGTCTGGCGACCCAAGACTAGGCCAGCCCATGCAGCTAAAGAGCTAACCTATATCTAAAGATTGGTCTATCTAAGTATCACGAGTGCAATGCGATTCACACCCATGCAGCCTTAGAAGCCGTTCAAGAAATCACTCTTCTGGATTTGCATGACGAGATGGTTCTATGGGTAGCACCGTGGTCGTGGATCATAGTCCTATGGATTGATAAAATGCGGCGGAGGTAGACACCACAACATCCTATAGGAGTCAGTGAAAAACGCGCCTCTTTTGGGAGGAGTGGTGGACACGATCGCACTCATAATGATTTTCAGGAAGCGCTTCGTGGTTTGTTTTAACACTAAGGATGTGTCCCCAACCGAGATCTCCATCTCATAGATGGTTTCAAAATAAGTCAAGGTACTGGGACAGGCATCCAAAAAGTGTCAAACTGGGAAAGTGACAACTATTTTCTAAGCAGAATCATAGCCAACGCTATTCTGAAACGTAGAACCCAAAATAAATCTATACGTATTATGAGCGATAGTAGAGCAGTTCTTCTAAACCTAAATAAGCAGAAGCTTCTCTTAAGGACATACTACAATGGCATCGGATCTCTGAGTTTCCTTCTAGCTCTAATACCCTTATTTTAGTTTGGATCGAATTTCATTCAGGAGTGCATGGCAATGAACAAGCATACGCTCTGGTGAAACAGGGCTAGAGTCTTGTTGGGCCTGCGCCCTCGGTTTCTATATCGCCATATGCGATATTTCCCATGATAAAACAAACAACCCACCACCGTCATGACGACAGGCAGGCTTGTACGACTACATTGGCCAGGAAACAGGTTTTTGAATTTTGAATTTTGCCGAACCCTTGCTGTTCCAAGCAAGGTAGGGATTTTTAACGTGAGTGACAACACTCACACACGGGGCCTCCATTATACCTCTCATTCGAACGAGGGCGTATTTTTGTGAAAAATTTCCGCTTGACATTGGTCACGCGGACCGTGTCGAGATTCGAACCCGAGACCTTGGGCGTAGTAGTCACACGCATACCAACTACGCCACAGCCGCTCGCAAGAGATACACCACCACTACTCAGCAACGACGCAACCCATTAACAGCACAAGAAACCGAAGACGACGGATTCACTACAAGCAGAAATGGACGATATGGAGTTCGACCGACCGCCCCAATAACTACTCCAGAGCACACAAAAACTCAGCCTGACAAATGACAACATTTACAGGAAAGAACGTGAACTAAAACCAGGACAACCAGCTCACGGAGGAGTTGCCATACCCAACCGACTACTTCACGAACAACTCCACCTACACTCGACTGCTTTAGACAGCATGGGCGTCCAGTTCAAAGCTAACGGACGATTCTTTAAAGCAATAGCTGTTTTTAGAAGTCCAACCAGCATGGAAATACGCCCTGAAGACATCGACGACCTGCTACAGGAAGATGCACCGACAATAATTTCTGGAGAACTTAATGCCAAACACGAAGCCTGGGGAGCAATAACTACCAACAAGAGCGGCCGCATTCTCTACACACACCCTCTCGGCAAAGATTTCGACATTGTAACACCGAAGGCACAGATAAGAATCCCACTGGACAGAACACAAAGAGCAGACATGCTCGACATCTCATTCATAAAGAACATACTATACCCGCTGGACATAGAAATTCTTTAAGACCTCAGTTTCGATTATCTACTAATCATCACCGAAACACAAATAGATCTACAGACGACACGCAGGCGCACCAGGTTAAGACGTAATTGGCGAAAGTTCAACAAGGCTCTCGAAAATAAAAACACTGACGCGAACCCAAACATTAATAGCACACAATATTTTGGCGGGTCACTACAGTATCTCATCAAGACCATCCAAGAATCAATGCAACAGTGTTCAGTAGAGACTGCTACGCGAGACAAAAGACATGTCATCCCACGATACATAAAGGTGGCCATCAACGAGAAGGAAACCCTCGTTAACAGGTAGAAAAACACACGAGATCCACAAGTAAAAATGTTACTTAACCGAAAGCAACCTGCAATCAAGATTATGCTGGATGAACATTACGCAGAATCCTGCACCAACCACGTCAACTACACAATACAAACTGAAGGAAACTTGTACAGACTAAACTATCGACTTATGACACGGAAGAACTCTGGTCCTGCACCGTTACAAGAGAAAAGGGAATGATGTACAGCGCCGAAAAGCGAGCAGCCAAATTCGCCTAAGTTCTCCAAAATACGTTCTCAGAAAACCCAGCAACAGACAACATATTCACTAACTTCATAAACACAAGAGTAGATCAAATACTACAAGCACCTGCAGAGAACGATATCCTACAAATTACTCCACGAGAAATAAATCAAGCTATCACCAGACAAAGTAACAGTAAAGTTCCAGGAAAAGACGGAATCATGCACATGGCGCTAAAACACATAACAAAAAAGGCACTGGCATTCATAACAAAGATCTTCAACAGCACGATCAACCACAAATACTTCCCAGAAAACGACAATAGTAGTAATGATTCCGAAGCCAGGGAAGAAGAGGATGGATGTCGAAAACTACAGACCAATCTCCCTACTGAACACGATTATCCAAAATATTCGAACGATTACTACTGACAAGACTGAAACCACTGCTGAAAGACCGACCAGAACAGTACGGATTCAAGCAACGACATTGATAAGAAAAATGCAGTGTTTAGTTCTTGCTTCTGTATATTCTGCTACTGTAACACCCGTTTTTCAGCAATCTAGAATTGTACGGACTTCGTGACTGAAACTGGTAAAAGACCAGATCGGCTAATTAGGCAAAATGTTTGGTATATAATCAAGTTACATACTTTCATTGAATTGCTCTTTGGTAACTAACGGTTTGCTCATTTGTTTAACTTTTGTTTATTGTAAGGATTTCAAATAAACAAGATGCTGTAAGGCTAGTATGTTATTGCGTTTGATATATAACTACAGGACACGATTTAAATTATACATAGCGTAAACTCACCTCCAATAGTTATTTTAAAATCCTAAAAGTGTATTTGGAATCATCGTCAGTAGCAAAACTATTCAAAGAACAATTCAGAAACCATTCTGTGAATATCCTCTTACTACGTAGGCTAAAGTATACCTACCCTACAAATAATTAACCATGTTGCTTTGCAAACCTGACGATATTCTCACGATGCAGACTGGTGATTTCCACAATCTAAGTGAATTGTAATCCTAGAACAAAAAAGCACCTGATATATATATCTTCTTTCAATTACTAGCTCGATTTGAAATGATCATTTGGGCTTTACTTAAAAAGTCTAAGTTATTATTTCATCTAATTAATTTCTATATATATATATATGTATAAAATTAAGATTTGATTTTGGGTTTTACTTCGTCCAAATGTCATAAATTATTCAAAATGCCAAAGTCATTTATTAATAACTGACGTTTCGGAAAGTATGTTTCCTTACACTTAGTTCTATAATTAAATAGTTAACATCTTTGGAGAATTTCTTAAATCTATACTTATATTTATTAAACTATTGGTTTTTATGAATTTTTGTGTTGAATGAAATTTGTGTTGGTTTTGTTTTGTTTTACTAACTACGTTATTAATACTAAAAATTACAGAAGTGTCAATTACAAATAAGAAAATAAAATTTTAAAAATTAAAATTATGATAATCTACTGAAACATTATAATTAATAAAAATATTATCATTTATATACAGTTATATATTACGTTCTAATGTGTTTGTGTGTATGCATGTGTGGTGTGTGTATGTGTGTGTGTGTGTGTGTGTGTGGTGCGTGCGTGCGTGCGTGCGTGTGTATATGTTATTTATACATGTAAAATAAATTATAATGTATGTGTGTATGTGTGCATGCATTTGTGTGGGTGTGTGTGTGTGTGTGTTTATTTTAGACTGCTTTAATCAGTTTAAATGGTGTTTATTATTTTTTATTTAAGGAGAATAAAAATGCATAACTTTTGTATAGGTTATCTATGTCATTTTTAAAATTAATTGTATTGATTTGTTGTTGGATATGGTAACTTTCTAGAAATAATCTGTTTTTGTATATTCTGTATCTAATATTTTTGTGTTGTCAAAATCTGCTTGGTGTTGATATTCATTTAAATGTATAGTTAGGGCGCATGATTTTTTGTTTAATTTTTGATCACTTTTATGTTGTATCATTCTGTTCTTCAGCCACTGTCTGGATTGTCCTATATATTGTTTATTGCAGCTACAGGGGATGCTGTATATGATATTGCTTTTTAGTGATTTTGGGATATTATATAATTTATAAGTAACAACATCTTTAATTTTTAAAATTTTATTTTCTTATTTGTAATTGACACTTCTGTAATTTTTAGTATTAATAACGTAGTTAGTAAAACAAAACAAAACCAACACAAATTTCATTCAACACAAAATTTCATAAAAACCAATAGTTTAATAAATGTAAGTATAGATTTAAGAAATTCTCCAAAGGTGTTAACTATTTAATCATAGAACTAAGTGTAAGGAAACATACTTTCCGAAACGTCAGTTATTAATAAATGACTTTGGCATATTTTGAATAATTTATGACATTTGGACGAAGTAAAATATTAATAACGTCCAGAAACAAAAATCTATTATATATATATATATATATATATATATATATAATGAGTTTCTTTTTCTTTTTTCGAACGTATAATACAATTAGAATAATAGAGAATGTCAAATAATTTTTGGGATAAATTTCGTTCGGATGGTTTTTTTTATAATATTTAAATGAAAATCATTTGTTGATAATCAACGTTTCGGACTTTATTTAGAACTTAATCTTAATTCTAAAAGTATAATACATTAATAGCTAGAATAATGGTTGAGTATTTACAAAAACTTGATTCCTTAAAGAATTAAATTGACAAACATTTTGACATTTGAGAAAATTATAGAGTATGAACGTCAAATTGAAGTAGACTACTTATTTAAATGTATTTAATATGTAAACATTTTTTTTTTAAAAAGGTTGTTAGAAGCAAGGTTGTAGGTAAGATTGTGTTTATCAACAAAGCTATAGACTATTGATTGAAATTATATAGTAGAGTGTAAATATTTGTGAGATTGTGTGTGTCTGTTTTAAAGTTTAAACTATTATTGTCTTTTGTATATAGTATGATTCTAAAACAATCTGTTGACATAGTTACATTCTATATCTAAAATCTTAGTGTCATCCCAGTTGACTATGTGTTTAGTCTCATGTATGTGTGATGCAAGAGCACATGATTTTTTACCAATTTTGGCGTCACTTTTGTGTTGTGTGAGTCGAGATCTCAGCCACTGATTTGTTTGTCCTATGTACGTCATGTTACAAGAACACTTGATGCTGTATATTAAGTTACTACATATTGGTTTGATAGTTGCATTTTAAATTTTGTAAAAGATTGTTAATAGATTTATTGTATTGATAAACAATTTTGATATTATTGTTAATTATTGTTTTATGTATTGCCGGTGTAAGATTGTTAATATAAGGTATTTTTTGTAAATAACGATGTTAGGAGGTTCTGTCTGTGTCGGTTCTATTTGTGTCGGTTTTGTGTTTGAAAATAAGTTTTTTAAAAGTATTTTAGGATATGCATTATTTTCTAAAATGTTTTGTAATAATTTAAGATTTTCAGCTACAAACTGAATATCACATATTTTATTATTCTATTTTTAGGGCCAGTACAGTGTTTATTTTGTGTTGGTAAGAATGATTAGAAAATAATTTATATAGCGACCAGAGTTTGTTGGTTTTTTGTAATAGTTGAATATAATATGATTATCATCGCTTCTTATCACAAGCGTATCTAAAAAAGTGATGCTTTTATTTTTTTCTAATTCTAAAGTGAATTGCAGATGAGGATTGAATTGATTAAAACAAATTAAAGTTTCATTAATTTTATCATATGGTATAGAGCATAAAATGTCATCTACGTATTTAATTAAAAAAGGTGTATGAAAGGTAAGGAATTGAATAACATTGTCCAATAAGTTATCCATCACTATTTGGGCAATTATGGGAGACAGTGGTGAGACCATTGGTGTACCTGAGAGTTGTATATAGTATTGATTTTCAAAAATAAAAAATGTGTTATTGAAAATTAACCTTATTGTTGTGATGAAAGAATCTTTAGAAAATTTGCAGTGTGGTTCAATCATATTCCATTTTTCTGTTATTAGATCTAGAACTAATTGTAATGGTATATTAGTGAAAAGGGATGTAACATCCAATGATATTAATATATGATTTTTAGGTAAACGAAAATTTCTATATTTATCAGTGAAGGAGAAAGTGTCTTTTGTGTTGTATCCTTCTAGAGGGAATGAAAGTGATAAAATTTTGGATATGTGTAGTGACAATTTATAAGTAGGAGTGTTGATAGAAGAGATTATAGGACGTAAAGATAAAGTTGGTTTATGGATTTTAGGTAAACCATAGTATTTTCCAGGGATAGAATTATTAATAGTGAGATTTTGTTTTTCTATTTTGGTTAGGTGGTTTTTATTTTTTAGTAGCTTTAAATGATCATTGACTTTTTTTTGAGTGGTAAAGGTTGGATCTCTAGGTAATTTTTTATATATTTTGGTGTCATTTAGTAATTCCATTGATTTTTCAATGTATTGGGATTTTTTCATTACAACAGTAATAGAACCTTTATCTGCTCTGGTGACTAAAATATCAGGGTGGTGTTTTAAGAATTTTTTTGCATTTTCGTAGTTACTTATGTGTGTTTAACAATTTTTGTTGTTAGGGTTTTGTAGGTAGTTGGTAATAATGTTGGTAACTTTTGCCCTAAGAGTATTTTTCGGTTTATTATCTAACTCATGTGAGTCTATAATGCCTTCAACACTTGCTAATAATTTAGAAAAAAAAATAGAAAAACAAAATCTCACTATTAATAATTCTATCCCTGGAAAATACTATGGTTTACCTAAAATCCATAAACCAATTTTATCTTTACGTCCTATAATCTCTTCTATCAACACTCCTACTTATAAATTGTCACTACACATATCCAAAATTTTATCACTTTCATTCCCTCTAGAAGGATACAACACAAAAGACACTTTCTCATTCACTGATAAATATAGAAATTTTCGTTTACCTAAAAATCATATATTAATATCATTGGATGTTACATCCCTTTTCACTAATATACCATTACAATTAGTTCTAGATCTAATAACAGAAAAATGGAATATGATTGAACCACACTGCAAATTTTCTAAAGATTCTTTCATCACAACAATAAGGTTAATTTTCAATAACACATTTTTATTTTTGAAAATCAATACTATATACAACTCTCAGGTACACCAATGGTCTCACCACTGTCTCCCATAATTGTCCAAATAGTGATGGATAACTTATTGGACAATGTTATTCAATCCCTTACCTTTCATACACCTTTTTAATTAAATACGTAGATGACATTTTATGCTCTATACCATATGATAAAATTAATGAAACTTTAATTTGTTTTAATCAATTCAATCCTCATCTGCAATTCACTTTAGAATTAGAAAAATAAAAGCATCACTTTTTAGATACGCTTGTGATAAGAAGCGATGATAATCATATTATATTCAACTATTACAAAACCAACAAACTCTGGTCGCTATATAAATTATTTTTCTAATCATTCTTACCAACACAAAATAAACACTGTACTGGCCCTAAAAATAGAATAATAAAATATGTGATATTCAGTTTGTAGCTGAAAATCTTAAATTATTACAAAACATTTTAGAAAATAATGCATATCCTAAAATACTTTTAAAAACTTATTTTTCAAACACAAAACCGACACAAATAGAACCGACACAGACAGAACCTCCTAACATCGTTATTTACAAAAAAATACCTTATATTAACAATCTTACACCGGCAATACATAAAACAATAATTAACAATAATATCAAAATTGTTTATCAATACAATAAATCTATTAACAATCTTTTTACAAAAATTTAAAATGCAACTATCAAACCAATATGTAGTAACTTAATATACAGCATCAAGTGTTCTTGTAACATGACGTACATAGGACAAACAAATCAGTGGCTGAGATCTCGACTCACACAACACAAAAGTGACGCCAAAATTGATAAAAAATCATGTGCTCTTGCATCACACATACATGAGACTAAACACATAGTCAACTGGGATGACACTAAGATTTTAGATATAGAATGTAACTATGTCAACAGATTGTTTTTAGAATCATACTATATACAAAAAGACAATAATAGTTTAAACTTTAAAACAGACACACACAATCTCACAAATATTTACACTCTACTATATAATTTCAATCAATAGTCTATAGCTTTGTTGATAAACACAATCTTACCTACAACCTTGCTTCTAACAACCTTTTTAAAAAAAAAATGTTTACATATTAAATACATTTAAATAAGTAGTCTACTTCAATTTGACGTTCATACTCTATAATTTTCTCAAATGTCAAAATGTTTGTCAATTTAATTCTTTAAGGAATCAAGTTTTTGTAAATACTCAACCATTATTCTAGCTATTAATGTATTATACTTTTAGAATTAAGATTAAGTTCTAAATAAAGTCCGAAACGTTGATTATCAACAAATGATTTTCATTTAAATATTATAAAAAAAACCATCCGAACGAAATTTATCCCAAAAATTATTTGACATTCTCTATTATTCCAATATATATATATATATATATATATATATATATATATATATACTATTGCTGGAATTGCTTAATTGGAAGCATCGCAATTCGTATATCCTTATTGGTTGTTAGCCCAGAGAATACAAATCAGGAGGATATATGCCTTTTTTTACGTTCAATTCTACACCAATAAATATGTTCATTTAATTTAGGATTCTTTATAAATATTCCCACGCTTCCGTTCCAATATCTTGTGTAACTACCTGTCATGACAAACGCCCCTGACTATGCTTTATAATCAAATAAAATCTATTGATTTTTGTAAAGCACATACTGATACAATCGAACATTATTAGCGCATTTAGTTTAAGTTTAAAGTACTTCCATCTATCTTTATTGTGTGAGATAACACAGCAAATATACTCCGCTATCTACAATCCTTGTTTTATGAAAACAATATATTCGATTTATTTATAAGTAAAATGCAAGTTTATAGTTTGAATAGCGTGTTTTCTACAATTGTATTTGTATTTACTGGTTTTCGTTATCTATTCATCCATAACAATGACTATAGAGGTGTCGTTTGACATGTGTTACTCAAATATTGGAATCGCTTCTAATCTCGTTTCCTAATTTGACCTTCACCCTGATCCTGTTTTTCGCGCTAGCATGTACGGTATGCATAATGAATTTTTACCTCAAGAGCAATGTACGCTTCCATAGATAGCCTATATCACTGTGCATTGCTTTTCTGCGTAAACCGTGTTTTTCTACGCAGACCAAATTATTTTTTTATTACGTAGCCCCAAATGCTCTTTTGCATCGGCCCGCTGTTGTGAGTATGGTCCCAGTATTAATAACTTTGACTACCGTGGCAATGTTTAGCTGATTCGTCTCCTATGATTTGGTTACAAAATGGGTACCCCGGCACGTAAAGTTATGTTACCTTCTTTTTCTCTTTTTACATACCGAGAGATAAACCCAAGTCGCATTGTGCTGACGGGTAAAACACGTGTACCGAAGCTATTCAAAGACTAGTTTTGCTGGTGTTACATATTATTTTAAATTGCAACTAAAATCGCTCTAAAAGTACTATGTTCAACTGTAATTTGCTTTGTTTGTTCATTGCTGTTCCTTACTGATTAGTGTCTTATATGTTAGCTACGAAATGCGCACTTCTGGATGAATTGTTAAAATTTGTCAGTAGAATATAATTTATTTAAACAGTAGATTTTTATTTATTCTTTTAATTGTTTAAAAATAAATTTTTATTTTTTGATTGTAAATAGAAAATTGATCACGATGTACTTTTTGTCTATGTAAACCACCCCACTCTCTGCGTTTGTAGTTATCCCGGTATTCCTGCGTTTCATAGTCTTCAAAACTTTACCATTACAAAGTTTTGTCCAGTATTCAAATCAAGAACGATATCCATGGCTTTATAAAGTCAATTTCAAGTATTATTCGTGCGACAGAAGGGACGATTAAAGCATTCATGAAAATGTGTTTTGATTCTACCGCAATGGGTACGCCAAGGGATCCTAAAGCTTTACAAGACTGACCGTTGGCCATAGTACAGTTAAGGGATCCCGATCGATTAAGAGGTAAAGAAAGGGTAGAGAGAAGTTTACATTCAGGTCCACCAATATTTGAGCGGGAAGCACCAGAATCTAACAATGCTTTTAATTTAATTTGATGAGATAGGGTCCTTTATCGTCTCGAGCATTGGCCAAGATAAAATCTAGAACATATGTAGAGCGTTCGTCCAAAGTTAATGCTCTCTTATCCGCAACGTTCGTCTTCAAGGAATCTAATGAGGTCAAATTAGGGGCCAACCAATCGTGACCTTCACTTAACGATTCGCCTTATAGTTTAAACACTTCTGACAATTGGGACAGTTATAGCGCTGGATATTAGGTTTACCGCAACCATAGCAATGGGGACGTTGGGGGTGTGGGCAGAGAGGAGATTTGTATCCGGCTTGACCATAATTCTAGCAGTTAATGGTCGAGGTTAGAGCTCCATAAGATGTATTCGAAATTTTAGTAATAGGGGGTTAAAGGTTAAATAAGAAAATCGGGACAGAAAGATATGTAAGAAAATAGCAGTAAAAAATTAAGTAAAAAAAAGCCAGAGTAAAAGTTAATTAAAAAAAATCAAGGCCACGCGCAGGGTTTGCCAACTTTGGAATAGTAAATTTTGTAAGATTAAGAAACGCAGCCGTTCCGAATGAACCTGCACCTTGAAGAAGTTCTAGATTACTTGAACGGGTGGAACGGCTTGAGTGTTCCAATGAACTAAAAAGCCGAATCAAAGGATTTACCAAATTGGTGGGGTCTTTAGTGAGGAACCATACTAAAACAGATCCTCGAAAGAAAGCAGCAGCATTTTCGGTACTTAAATTGGTAGAGACCATAGGAGTTGGTATGGCATTCTAAGACACACTACTGCGATGTAAAAGGCAACGGGAAACCACCACATTTTCTCCCAAATATACATTACATGTGATTTTCTAATGCTCCACCCGAAGGTACTACATTGGCCAGGAGCGAGTTTTTTTTTACCTGGAAAATTTTGAATTTTGCCGAATCCTTGCTGTTGCAAGCAAGGTAAGGATCTTTAACGTGCGTGACAACACTCACATACGGGACCTCCATTTTACCTCTCATCCGAACGAGGGTGTATTTTTGGGAAAAATGCTCGCCTAACATTTTTCAAGCGGACCGTGTCGGGATTCGAACCCGGGACCTAGGGCGTAGTAGTCACACACATACCACTACGCCACGGAGCCGCTTTCCCAAATATACGGCGTACTTAAATTGTAAATAACTTGATGGCATCCTCTGGGGTAAAAGATCCCGGAGTTAAGATAGTCCCCCATTCGGATCTTCGGGAGGGGAATACTTCGGAAGATTTGATGGGAAAGCTTACAGGAAAAGTAGGGACATTTTGCAAATCGGAGCGTGGAATGTCAGAAGTATCAAGCAAGTAGGTAAGCTAGAGAACTTGAAAATTAAAATGGATAGGTTAGCAATAGACATAGTAGGGATCAGCAAAGTTTGGTGGCCAGAGGCGGGGAGCTTTTGGAGTGGAGACTTTAGGACAATTCATACAGGATCAGAGAAACAAAATTTGGATGTAGGGGTAGTTATGCAAAAAAAAGAAAAGACACTGCATAGAAAATTACTTACAAAAGAATACAGTAAGAATACAAGTATAAGTGTCCACTTCTAGCTACAGTGACGAGAGGTAGGGGAGATTTGCAAAGATATCGAAAACATTATGATACTTAAAAGGCCATGAAAATTTAATAATTACGGGGATTTTGTTGTAGTGATAAGTGAGGGTAGGGAAGGAGTGGTAGTAGATTTAGTTTAGGCACGAGAAACGACAATGGAAATAGGTGGTAGATTTTTTTGACAAGAACAATTTAACCATCACAAACACATTATTTCAATATCATGCTAGAAGACGATACACGTGGAAGATGCCAGGAGATATAGGAAGATACATTCTTGTTAGACAACGGTGTAGCAATCAAGTAAAAAACTGCAGAAGCTATCCAGAAGCAATTCTAGACACTGGCCACAAGATCGTAATTATGAAGGTCGCTCTTAAATTTAATTTGAAAAAAAGGACCGGCAAAAGGCACTTTGACTTTGAGAAACTAAAAGATAAAGATATCCACGAAAGAGTTGAAAAAAGTCAAATGAATTGCTGAAAGATGTCGGAAGTAGAAACAGACTGAAATAACCTTAAATTCACCTTAGACATGGTGTCCAGAAATATTCTGGGCCATACAGAAAGAAATTAAGAAATAATGGATAACAAAGTATATCCTGAATTTAATAGAAGAAAGACGAAAATACAAAAATAGATCGGACAAAACAGGAAAACTGGAATATAAAGCAATAAAATAAGAAATTATTCGCAAATAAGGGAAAGCTAAAGAACAATGGATTGATGAAAAGTACGAGATACAAACTAACTATTACAAACACATTATTTCAACATCATGCTAGAAGACGATACATGTGGAAGATGCCAAGCGACGTGGGGAGATATCAAATAGATTACATTTTTATTCGACAACGGTTTAGAAATCAAGTAAAAGACTGTAGAAACTACCCAGAGGCAGATATTGACACTGACAACAACATAGTAATTATGAAAACCGTACTTAAATTTAAAAATTTGAAGAAAAGAAACGGAAAAGGTCACTTTGATTTTGAGAAACTATAAGATAAAAATATTAACAAAAGATTTGAGAAAAAGTGAAATGAATTTCTGAAAGACATTGTGAAAATCTCTGATACTAAGGAAGTAGAAACAGAATGGAATAACAGTAATTCATGTTAGATTGAGCTGACAGAGATATTCTGGAGTACAATCAAAAAAAAAGAAGCTTGGGTAACAAATAATATTCTGAATTTAATAGAAGAAAGGCGAAAATACAAAAGCAGACCAGACCAGCTGAAAAACAAATAAAGCGCCATAAAATGGAAAATTATTCGTGAATGGAGGAAAGCCAGAGAACAGCGGATAGATGAAAAGTGTAAAGAGATAGAAACTAAGTTGGAAAGAGGAAACGCAGACAAAGCATACAAAACTAAATAGAATGAATTTTAAGGATATAAAACCGTAGGGCAAAGATATATGGGGCGACTGAGGAAAGGTCATTATTGAAAATGTAGAGAAAGTCGTTATATGGCAAGAATATATAGAGAATTTATATGCAGAAGAGGAACTAGCAGCATTAGAACAGGAATCAGATATTGAAAAGGATGACAAGATATCCTATACAGATATCAGTTTGAATTAGCATTAAAGAGTCTTAAAAACGTTAAAGCGTCGGGTACAGATGATGTGCAAGCAGAAACTCTAATAGCTGCTAGACAAGCAGTCACACAACGTCTCTTCCAACTTGTAAGCTATATGTATGAGACAGGCGAGATACCCAAAGATTTCAAACGTAACATCATAGTAACTACACCAAAAAAGAAAGGCGCGGATAGATGTGAAAATTTTAGAACAATAAGTTTGACAGCACACGTGTCAAAAATGTTAACCAGAATTGTACAAAGACGAATGGAAAAACTCTAAAAGCCCCTGGACGAGCAGTAACAGAACGTCTCTTTTAACTTGTAAGGTATAAGTATGAGAGCGGAGAGATACCCAAAAATTTCAACGTAAGTCACTATACCAAAAGAGAGAGGTTCGGATGGATGTGAAAATTTTCGAACAATAAGTATAACAGCACACGTGTTAAAAGTATTAAGACAAATGAAAAAACGAGCTAAAGAAATACTAGTAGAAGATTAATTTGGGTTGAGGCGAAACAGGAGAACATTGGAGGCTATTTTAGCTCTAAGGGAGATAATGGAAAAAACACTAGAAAAAGTGGTAAGCGTGTACATAGGGTTTGTGGATCTGGTAAAAACATTCGACAATGTAAAATCGAAAAAAATGTTCAAAATACTTAAGAACATTGTAATGAGTTTTAGGGATTGACGGATAGTACATATCTTATACAAAGAGCAAACAGCGGTAATGGAATTAGAGCAGGAACGTAGAGAAGTAAATAGTAGGAAAGCGATAAGACAGGGATGTGCCCTATCTCCATTAATTTATAACACGTACATCGAAGAGGCAATGAACACCGTCAAATGCAGGAAGACATTTGGAATTATTATGCAGGGACAAGAGGTTGATATGCTTAGATTTGCAGATGATATAGCGGTATTAGCATCTAGCAAAGAAGAGTTAGAAGCTGCTCTTAATGAAATGGAAACAGTTCTAACAGAGAGATACAGTATGAAAATTAACAAAAATTAAACCAAAGTACTGGTATGCAAAGGAGGGGGAAATAAATCAAAACAAGAATACAAATAGGTAACAATAACTTACAAGAGGTTAAGGATTTCTGCTACCTAGGAGACCAAATAACGCAAGATGGAAAAAGTGGAAAGGATATAAAACAAAAATTAATACAAGGTTGTGCTTCATTTAACAAGAAAAAGCAACTACTGTGTTCAAAAACAAACATAGGAACAAGGAAAAAATTGAGTATAACATATCTGTGAGGGACAGCACTGTACGGTTGTAAAAATTGGACAGCAGGAGAAGCAGTCAGGAAAAATATAGAAGCTTTTGAAATGTATTGCTACAGACATGTGATGAAGATGTCATGGACAGCCAAAGTTATGAACAAAGGGGTACTAGAAATGGTAGAAGAAGAAAGAAATATGTGGCAAATAGTAAAAAATAGGGGAGATAGGATGATAGGCCTCATACTAAGGCATGAGAGAATAGTGCGGTATACATTAGAAGCGGAAATCAGAAAAACGGAGGTAGAGGTAGACCTAAGCTAGACTATTGCACACAGATAATAAAAGATGTAGACTGTGGGAATTTCAGGAAAATGTGCAGGCTAGTTTAGAATAGAAATCAATGGAGTTACGCGTTCAACCAGTTCCAAGATGAAAAACCTGTCAGGAAAAAAATAACTATACTTAAGCCTGATGATTATTATAAGCAACTACAGGTATTGCTTTTGCAATATTCTCAACTAATGTTAATTGTGCGAAAGGATTTACTCGAAAACTATTAATTCGGTAAATGCCTAAGTGTTGGGAGATCCTTAGTAGCCACATGCTGTTTAACTGCCTTCGCATACCACTGATTCTCGGTGAAGTAAGTCATATAATTAGGAAACAATAGAAACGGAACCGAGCTGTATGAAGGCTGTGGCAATTTCAGAGAACGGTGTAGGCTAGCCCAGAATAGAAATAAGTGAAGGCACGCGTCCAAGCAGTTGCAAGACGGAAACCCTAATGACGAAAAAAATAATTGCACATAAATCTGATGATTATTATAAACAACTACAGGTATTGTTTTGAAATTTTTCAACTAATATTGATTATGCGAAACGATATATTGGAAAACTAATAATTCATCAAATTTTCAAGTATTGGGGATCTTGGTAGCAGTTGCTGCTTAACCCCCGTGACGTACTACTGAATATCGGGGAAATGATGTATATATTTGTAAACAATTGAAGGGAAACCGAACTGCATCTAACAAGAAAGAGCAGGGACTATGTTCGAAGGCGACAAACATAGAAACAAGGGGAAATTGTTGAAAGCATATGTGTGGAGCACAGCACAGTGCATGTATGAAATAGGGGCTGTAGCAGAAATAGAAAAACGGTTGCAACCTTTTGGAATATTGTGCTTCAGATGTATGAGGATGATAGCATGGACAGACCAAGTTAGTAACAAAGAGGTTATAGAAATTGTAGAGAATAAAGATATCTGTGGAAAACAAGAAAAATAGCAGAAATGGAAGGGCAGGATACGTTCTAAGGAATTTTTTGGGGAATACTGCGGGATATATTATATGCAGATACAAGAAAAATGAGGTAGAGGTATACCTAGATCAGACTATGCACGCAGATAGTAAAAGATGAAGACTGAAAATTTCACAGAAATGTATAGGTTAGCTCAGAATAGGAAACAATGAGGGTACGCATCTAACTAGTTCCGAGACCGAAGACCTAATGCTGAAGAAACGCAGAAATGCTGGGTTCATTACAAACGCGGAGAGTGGGATGGTTCAGATAGAAAAAAGTACATCGCCATCGATTTCTATTTACAATTGAAAGAACAAGAATTGATATTTAAACAAGTAAAATAATAAATATAAAGCCAATATTTAAACAAAGCAATTATTCTCTACTGCCAAATTTTAACAATTGATACACGAAGTGCGCATTTCGTAGCCAACATGTAAGAAACTAAGCAGTAGAAGAACAGTAATAAAGAAAAAAAGCAACTAACTTACAATAGAACATAGTTCATTTAGAACGATTTTAATAGCAACTTAAAATAATAAGTAAAACCAACAAAGATATCGGAACGGAAGCATAGAAATATTTAAAAAGAATCCTAAAGTAAATGAGCATATTTATAAGGGTAGAATTGAAGGTAACAAATTATTGATATTTGTGTTAAACTATTCCAACATTTTTTTAATTTGGCCCGATTGCTGCTTTATTATATTTCAAATGAGCGATATATTTTTTAAATTAAGTTGTTACATTTTTGTAAAATTTTTCGCCCTGAACTACTAATCTTAAAAGTTTCCCACTTTTACAACCTTGTCTTTTGTATTAACCGTTGAAACTGTTATGTTATTCGTATTGCTAAATTGAATTTTTGAATATCCAATAAAAATTCGTAGTGGCTACGTTTTTCAAGTATAAAGTGGCCAATTTGCTATTTATGAAATCTGTTGCTAAACAATTTCGGGTTTTGAAGCGTAGTAGTTTGTTTGTACAAAACTTTCTTGCGTTTATTAAAAAGTACATGATAACTCATTTAAAAAGTATAAAAGCTTCATTTGATTTAAGGTAAGTGTAGTTATTCACAAGTTCCTATGCCATGTACATTATTATATTTTGTGAATAATCTGATGTTGATCACCATAATATCGATTAATATATATATAAAGCTTGTTGTATGGAATGCTCCAAAAGTGCTTCCAATTTAACTCCTTATAGCATGGTGGATCATATTTGGCACGAATATCTTATTTATAAAACTCAATTAAACTTAAAACTTAATTTCTTGCATGAATGGCTATCTGGATCGGCGTTCATGTTATTCAAAACATAGTGACATCTTATGATGTGCGAAAATACAAAGTCGCACATGAGTTGTTTGTCCATGTGTACTCCTAGGTATTTGATGAAAGAATTCCAGGTCAGTAGATCGCCTTCGATAGACGGCTGGTTTAGCTTCTCGGTTAACCTTTTTGTGAAGATTAAGCCATTGTTGTATGTGCGTTTAGTTTTATCTTCCACTGCTGGTTCCAACCAGGCAGTAGGTCGAGTTGGCAATGCATCTTCGTGATTGAATACCTTGGGTTTCGTCTAGTTGTTAGAAACAGTGTGTTGTAGGCGTACAATGCACACTGTGTTTCTGGAATGCACGGTCTAGTCTTGTATTTTAGCGTTGCAGAGTACCGGGGAGAGGCAGACCCCTTGTGGAACTTCGGCAATAATGTTCGTTTCTGGACATAAAGCGTCTTCTATCTTGACTTGCAGTTTCCTGTCAGATAAGTAACTGTATGTACCATAAGTACGACGTTGGTAGTTTATGGGCGATGACCAGTTTAAGTAGCAGTCCGTTGATGCACACCCTGTCGAACACATTCTTGATGTTTACGGCAATGGCGACGGCTGTCAGTCTACTGTTGTAGTTGGAAATCTTGTTTATAACCCAAATCATTTATATAGTGGTCTAATGCTATTTCTTAAATCCAAATTGTTCTGCCTTGTGTTATAGCGGTGGCTCGATTCTTGATAATGGAAGTTAGAAAAAGATTTTTAACATCGTTTTTAGTAGTGAGATTGGTCCGTACTCTCCCGCATCCGTCTTCTTCATTCCTGATTTTGAGGATATGTTTAAAGTTGATGTGTTATTAAAGAGTTTATGTAATAGAACACAGGGGCTTTCTTGTGAGACGGCTCCGTGGCGTAGTTGGTATGCGTGTGACTACTACGTCCAAGGTCCCGGGTTCAAATCCCGACACGGACCGCTTGAAAAATGTTAGGCGAGCATTTTTCACAAAAATGCGCCTTCGTTCGGATGAGAGGTAAAATGGAGATCCCGTGTGTGAGCGTTATCACGCACGTTAAAGATCCCTACCTTGCTTGGAACAGCAAAATTCAAAATTTTTTAGGTAAAAACTCGCTTCTTGGCGCATGTAGTACTTTCGGATGGAGCAATGGGAAATCACATGTAGGGCTTTCTTGTGAAGTGCTTTAGTGTAAATTGTGGGATTCCATCCTGTCCCGA
Source organism: Platerodrilus igneus (assembly GCA_036346225.1). NCBI lineage: Eukaryota > Metazoa > Arthropoda > Insecta > Coleoptera > Lycidae > Platerodrilus > Platerodrilus igneus. The sequence continues at coordinate 1,205,056 of JARFIW010001452.1, read as the reverse complement.
AGCGTTTCTGTTGCCCTGGGTGGTGAAGATTTGTTTGACTTCGTTCGGTGAGATTTGTTCCATGTCGTGTTCAGTAGGTACCTGTAGTAGTTGGTTTACGGTCGTACCTACGCAGTTTTTAAATATATGGTCGGTAGTTGGGTTTGTTGTAAGTACAGCATTTTGCTTTAACTTTGAATTGAGACTGGATTCGGTTTTTTTTTGTGCCATTGGTCTGCGGGTTGTGATTGTAAAGTTGCCTTCAGTTTGTCGAATCTTGTTTACGTAATCGGACTAGCATACGTTGTAGTGCTCGTTTATCAAAAGTTTTATCGTTTCTTGTTTTCTGTTAATTAAAGGTTGCAGGTATTGTGTCAACTTCTGACGAGCGTCTCTTTGTCCCTGATAGCGTCCTGTATGTAATTAGGTAGGCTGCGGTTGAATTTAAATTTCTGTGACAACTGACAAGTGGTCTGAATGATTTCCGTATCTGTTGGGTTAAGACATGTGTTTGAGGACTAAAATGTCCGGGGTGTCAGGATGTTTGCTCATTGTTCTCTTTCTGGTGAAATATTTGTGGACGTTGAATGTAACGATGTTAAAGTTTTTGCCCAGAGTGTGTATAGAGGATGCGTCCGTTATTGTTGGCGGTCATATATCCCTATACCTGTTATTTTGCATTTGCCTTCGGGAATTATTGTTAATGTGTCGTCGATCAGTAGGTCATCGGTGTCCTCGGGGCGTAAGTCAACGTAGCTAGGGCCTCATTACTCGAATGAGATGGCCATTTGCTTTTAATTCCACCACAGCGGCATCTATTGTGATCGGTCGTAGTTTGAATCTTTCATATACTAGTCGCTTACGTATTAAAACTGCCACTCTTCCATGTGCTATTTGCCCTGGGTTCACATCGCATTCTTTTCTGTAGACGTTGTACTTCGCCAGATTAATCTGTCTTGGAGGTCATCTTTGTTTCGTGCATCATAGTAATGTCTATGTTGTAACTTTCTAAGAAGTGCTTTGGTTCCGTAATTTTGTTTTATATTCCGTTGGCGTTGCACGAAGGAAGTATCAGGTTTTTCGCAGTCGGCGTGTTATTCATACCGGTTTGTAATGTTTCGCATAAAGCCGTCTATAGTGAGGCAATATGGAAAGTCCCGGTCATGTAGAAGTTTATTGATCTCTATGTCCATTGCAGAACTTTGGTGATTATTCGCGTGCTCTTAAAGATGCAGTTGTTAAGAAGATTGTTCAGAAATATTTGTTGAGATATTCGCTACCTCACATAGCTTCAGGCAAACCTTTTAAATGGACAAATAGCTAATGTCCTCATAACATATGCTGAAGATCTTCACACCATAAGAGTAAATTGTAACAATGCTATTTGTAAAACTGCTTCGACGAAGGCAAAGCAAACTTTGCATTTGTATTGCGAGGTTGATTGAGAAAGCAAACCAGACGGTCTATGAGGAATCTTTTTGTGTTTATCGGTATTCAACGAGAAACATTTTGACAATGCTTTAAGCAGTTTGATATTTCCACCGTAACTTAATTGTAATATTTCTCTAAATTTGACTCCACCACACGTTTTGCGCTACCTAACATATTTTTGACCTTATTTGTATTACTAAATGGAATTTTGAAATTAAGGAACGACTCTTAGAAGTTTTGTTAAAGGAAATTTTAACATACTTAACACTAAGTTTAATAGCGTTTGATTTCATGATCGTTGAGTTACGAACATAAGTGCACTTTTTACTTTTAAATAAAGTAGGACTGCAAAAGGAAAATACCTCGTGTCGTTTCTTTATCGTAGGTACGAGACACACTATTTGTGTATTGAGAATAGAAAGAATAAACAAATAAATTTAATGAAAAATACTTTTATTGCTTTTCAAAATAATCGCCTTTTAGATCTATACACTTTTGCATGCGATTGAACCACCCTTCAAAGCACTTTATCCAGTCAGAAGATGGTAGCTCTAAAGCATGCGTTTTGAAGGTTTCAACTGCTTCTTCGGGCGATGAAAATCGTAGTCCACGCAGTTTATCTTTAATTACTGGAAACAAGAAGAAGTTGTTGGGTGTCAAGTCGGGGCTGTAAGGCGGATAACTCGTCATTTCGATCTTTTGTGTGTCCAAATACTCGTTTGTTGCGTGTGATGAGTGTGAGCGCACATTTTCATGATGCAAAATGATTCGTCGTTTTGGGTTGGTTTCTCTCAATTTACCGGAAACATCAGGCAAACAAAAGGTCGTATACCACGCTGAATTAACGGTCTTTTGATTTTCGAGAGCCACAGTTGCCACAGGACCGGTTTTTGTCAAGAAAAACGCTTCGAGAACGCACAACTTTTGTTGACTTTGCTTCACATTGAAACACCCAAACTGCTGACGGTAAATGAATTTTATAAAAATTTTTGTGTTGTGATTTTTTTGGGGTAATATTGACATTTTGTGCTTTTTTTTGGTAGATTTTGTTGTAGTTTGTGGATTTTCTAATTGCCTGTTTACCTTTGAGAAGAAATCATATGAAAATATATTCCTGTACAACTCTGTATTACAAATGAGTGTAAAATATTTGGCTTTTGTACAAAGTAAACGCGTTTTTGGTAAATTTTCAGTGCAATAATTAGCACTTAGGTACAGAAAGGTTTTTACTATGAGCTCGTATTAGACCTGTGGTTTTAAAATAACATTTAAGGATAAGCCCAGTTACTTTTTTTAAATAATTATAGATGTGAATAGATAAATTTTGAAATTATTTTATTTTAAAATGACTTCGTTTAAAATTGATAATCGTTGTTAAATATCCGAAGTGTGAACTAAGAGTGTAAATACAAAGATTTTTGAGTAGCCATTTTGATGTTACAAAAAAGGGTGATGAAATTTTGGTAGTCAAATTCTTTTTTTGAAAAGTAGGGTAGTATTCTTATAGAGCAAGTGAGCAGCCGTGGCGAATATCCCTGAGGAAGCTGAGCTGAAAGCTGGAGGTTTGGCGTCCTTACATGAAGAGCATCTTCAGAGGGTAGTACAATAAGTGAAAGTCTAGGTAGTGGGATCTTCGTTTCCAGCTTCTTGTACATAATGCACCAGAAGTGCTTCCAATTTAACTCCTTACCATTTTACCGTTTACTTTATGCAGGTAATTGGTGTTACCGGTGCTATGCTCTAGACATTCATCTAAGCGGTAGAAAGCATGGTTCAGGGGGGGAGTAGATATTAAAAATTTAAACTAAATATTGAGCGCCACTACATTCGGAAGAAAGGGGAATGTAGAGCCCATAAATTGGCTACAACGATGAAATATCTGAAATAAATTACAAGATTAATAATATAACACATGAGGCAGCAGTTTGCTCCTCCAATATATTTCAAAATGACATAAATGGAAAGTACCTTTATATACTTAAAGAAAATTTTTATACCTTTTTTTCTTTGAAATAAAAATGTTCTAAGTTTCTTAGAAAAGTATAATGTTACATAATATCCTTTGACTATTCATATGTTATCACAAAAAAATTGAACGTATTTATGATTCAGAGATTAAAAGAAAAGTCTTTAAAAAAATAACTTAGTATTCTTTAATTGTGCTTTTATAAATTGAATGTGTAATTCTTTTGATTTTAAATTCCACAATAATAATGGTTTTTAATGTTTAGTTCTAATAAATATGTAACAAAATTTATGACATGTAGAAATCGGATCCGTTAACTACTTACAATTTGACTAAATAGATATTAAAATTCATGAATATACTAATTGTATAGTGGGCACTACAAGGTGTATTGCAAATATTGGATTTTACTTATTATAATTCTTATTGAGATTATATTGACAACGTAACATTTGAAAATGTAACAACCATATGGTGGATCATATTTGGCATGAGTAATATATTATTTATAAAACTTAATTAAACTTAAAACCAAACTTAATTTCTTGCATGAATGGCCATATCTGGATCGGTGTTCATATTATTCATAACATAGCGTCATCTTATACTGTTTTGTGCAACTAACATCATAGCTTCTGCAATGGCTACTGGTGAATCCAACCGACTGAGATATAGTAATCATGAGAAGTCGATTTTTTTTTCTATTTTTTAACTGTTTTAACTGTTTGCTGTGTAATAATTGCACAACTGATAAAAAATCGACTTCTCATGATAACTATATCTCAGTCGGTTGATTCACCAGTAGTCATTGAAGAAGCTATGATGTTAGTTGTACAAAACTGCATAAAATGTCGCTATGTTATGAATAACATGAACGCCGATCCAGATATGGTCATTCATGCAAGAAATTAAGTTTGGTTTTAAGTTTAATTGAGTTTTATAAATAATATACTATTCGTGCCAAATATGATCCACCATATGGTAAAGAGTTAAATTGGAAGCACTTCTGGTGCATTATGTATAAGAAGCTTTATATATATATTAATCAATTTTATGGTGATCAACACCAGATTATTCACTAAATATAATAATGTACAAGGTATAGGAACTTGAGGAAATACTAATACCTTAAATTAAATTAAGTTTTTATTCTTTTCAAATGAGTTATCATATAGGTACTTTTTAATAAACGCTAAAGAGTTTTGTACAGACAAACTACTAAGCTTCAAAATCCCAGATATTTAAAAATTCATTTCAGCAATACAATTAAGATATCAGCTTCAACAGTCAATACAAAAAACAAGGTTGACAAGTTGCAAAAGTCGGAAACTTATAAGATTAGTTGTTCAGGACAAAAAGTTTTTAAAAATATATTGTTCAGATTAGAAAAAAAATGAAACAACTCGATTTAAAGAACACATTGCTCATTTGAAATATAATAAAGCAACAATCGCGTCAAATTAAAAAAAAAGTTGGAATAGTTTAACAGAAATAGCAATAATTTGTTCGTTCAATTCTACCCTTACAAATATGTTCATTTAATTTAGACTTCTTTTTAAATATTCCCACACTTCTGTTCCGATATCTTGTGTAACTATACGTCATGAGAAACGCCTTTGATTATGCTTCATAATTAAATTAATCAATTGTTTCCTGTAAAGCACATTCTGATACTATCAA